>JBBMOE010000008.1:5248948-5643392 GCA_037975065.1 Chaetodon trifasciatus
GTATATATGTGTGTGTGTGTGTGTGTGTGTGTGTGTGTGTGTGTGTGTGTATATGTATATATATATATATGCCAATTTACAACTTATGGAAATGCACATTAGAGCATGTGCTGCTACAATGGAAAAAAAATATTCATACGAATATTTATTCATACGTCAGTATACGAGTAAGTTCTGAAGCCATCAAGACCTCTAACATGAAATATAATGTTTGCATAAAGACTGACTTATTTAGACATGAGTAATCGAACCACATCATGCAGCCATAAGAACAATCTGTTACAGACAGCACTTGATTTATTAATTCATGTATGGTGTGCTCTTTTATAAGAACTTGTGTGTAAAAAGACTGGAGAAGTTTCAGGTGGCTAAATTTTCACTGATAAAAACTGGCAGTTGAAATTGATTCTGATGAAACTTGATCACTGCATCCTTCCCCTCATCTTTTGACCGTTGAAAGAACAGCGGATATGAATGGATCTTGGCTGTTTAGCTTTTTAGCGTGAATGCATTTTGCAGTTGATTCGTGGTTCACATGTATGATCACGGATCAGCTATGTTCCTTTACAACACTGCTTTATAGTACTGTCTATACTTCTGGAGTATCATTGGGGAGTTCAGTATGATCACAGATATTGCTTGACCTGTCAGATATCATCGAAATCATCATACCACACTAGTTAATATCAAGTGTACATTGTCAGATTCTGATCTTTGTGTCTTTCTCCCTCTCTGTTTCTCTCCATATGCAGTTTTGATGTGGACAATGGCACGTCATCAGGTCGCAGCCCCCTGGACCCAATGGCCAGCCCAGGCTCAGGCCTCATCCTGCAGGCCAATTTTGTCCACAGCCAACGGAGAGAGTCGTTCCTCTACCGCTCCGACAGTGACTACGACCTCTCACCCAAGTCTATGTCCCGAAACTCCTCCATTGCCAGTGACATGTAAGTGTCTTCATGCTTCCACCTGAACTTTTCTAAAAATGCCTTAATGCTTGAAATTGTCCTGAATGTGGTTAGTTCTACTGTTTTCAGCCTCTCTATCTCTGTGTCATGGGTGGATGCTTATTAGACTAGGTCATAAAAGCTGCTAAATTTGCATGAAACAGCTAACAAACAGCTGATTGTGTGGTGTAACATCGTAGACATATCCAGTAGTATAAACAAGGTGATCAGTCACAAGTGACAGGTTCTGTGACTCTGATATTTTGCCTGGACAATGGGATGGACTTGTGTACTGCATTTAATCTGTTTCTGTTCTGTGTTTGTGTGATCATTTGTCCTTTTTAATACTGACTCCTCATTGCCTTATAAGTGTAGTAGAACACACTTCACACACACCAGCTGCTGTCTTCTGGGTCAGTGTGTATGTTGATAGTGCATCCCTCATTTCCCACACAGTGGTGGCTATCCAGTTGCATGTGCTGTACACTTAGTGCTACAGGGAATAAAAATATTGAGTGAAAAGTAGCATTTCGATCCAGCCTGAAGGAAAGACAAATAGACAAAAGGATGAAAAGTAATGTCCTGCAGTAACCTTAGACTTCCTCCTTACTGCTGCTTTTTGCTCTGGAGTATTAAACCGATGACCCTTCCTTGACCTACGCCCACTATCCAGTTACCCTGTTAAAAACCAGTAGTACAAGTTTTCATTCATCTTTAATGCCTCATTCTTTCATATCTTTTTTTTTTTTCCTTTTGATTTGCATGTACAAGGAAACTCGAGAGCAGGAGGTAACTTGCTTTAACAGCTCTCTTCATGAAACTTTTAACGTTGCAGCTTCACAATCAAGTTAAAGTTGTGAAACATTAAATTGCACAAGTACTTACATTCTCTATGAGAAAACATCAAAGCAGAGCTAGAACAGCCTGTTTGCACCCCAAAAAGACTCCTGCCCCTCCTCTTATCTCTCTGCAAAGGTTCTTTCTGTCACTCTCAGATGGTATACAGCCTGTCACCTCTACTCTGGCTTCCTTTTATTTGTCTTGTGATAGCCTGCATGACAAGCCTGCGTCTCTTTTGACTTTCACGCCAGGCCGTTGGGTGTGTGCACTACGTGGCTGTAGTCTTGTAGAACTGAGCAACAGACCGACAGCTCCGTGACACTAAGGCGCTCCTGTCACCTGTGCAAATGTTGACAGTGTTCACAATCATGGCGTAGCTCGAAGGAAGTTTACAGGTTAAAATTGCTTTAGCTGTAACTGAATGAGTAAACGCTCTCCACTCCCTTAACAATGCCCAGTGAGATGCCCTTGAGCAAGCCTCCACCTACTCCAGAAGCCATGTGTGCAATCAGTGACGCAAAGGCAGACACGTGCTCAGCTGACTGTTCCCCAGATAATTAAAAGTCAATAAGAATTTGAAATACTGATTGCCTGAGGGATATATACTGTACAGTTAAGAGGAGAAGACATGGGTGACTGTGTGAGAGTCACATCTACACAGCAAGTACAATAACAGCTTGCACGTCTTACAATGTCCTGTGAGGATATACTCATTTACTAAACTACCTTATATGTGCAGAGACATGTCCACCAACAATTCCCTTTGCTTCTCTCACTGAAACGTTGAACAGTTCTGAAACTGTTACGCATTCTGAATTAAGGCCTCAGCTGGTAGCTGATGGGATGAGTAAACATGTCACTGTGATGGAGTGCATCAGAGACACTGAAACTAATCTAATGTGATGACCCACACCCCCCCCCCCCGACACTCCTCCGTTGTTGGATGTCAATACAATACAATACACTCTACATCTAACATTGAAGCTGCTGTCTTTGTGTCTTTCAGTCATGGTGACGATATGATTGTAACGCCATTTGCACAGGTGAGTGCTTGTGCCAATTTTATTTTTACTTATTTTTATTTTTTTTTGTATTGTCTTCATATTTTACATGCTAATCTGTCATGTTTCCCTTCAGGTTCTTGCCAGCTTGAGAACTGTACGAAACAACTTTGGTGCATTAACTAATCTACAGCAAGACAGAGCATCCAATAAGTAAGTTGCCATGCTCTATCTCTTTTTTTTTCAAACAGAAATTAAATCTGTCATAGTGGGAGGAGTGACTGTATTACAGACAACAATGATGAACGTGCCACCGTATCACAATATTTCATGATAGTCATGTAATGATTGACGTGTTCTTCTAAATAAGTGGCAGTGATCTGAAGTCACCTGTCTGCATTGTGTTAGTCTGGCTTTGCTCGCCCTCTGCTGTTTGTATTGAGTACTACAACAACAGTCGTTAGTAAGCGCTCCCCACATGAGCTGTAATGAGTGAAGGGGAATGATGCTTCCTTACTGCTAAGAATCATCTCTAAATAAAATATTTTAAGGTAAACTGCAGCTTGTGTAGTTTTGGGAAAGAAATGTCTCAGTGTGTGTGTGTGTTTGTTTCCCCCATGACAGGAGATCACCCATGTGTAACCCACCACCTATCACCAAGACCACCTTTACAGGTATGTTGACAGTAAGAGCAGCATAATGGCTTGTGTCCTCAATGTGTGTATGTGTTTGTGCATGTGTGTGTAATCAGATGTGTGGTCTGGGAATATTGGTAGTATTGGTACTACAAGAGGCTAAATAGATTAAAACTGCTAAAAAGGATGGTGGTGCAGCAATAGTGATATTTTTGTCTGTTTTAAGTTATCGCCGTGGTGGTGATGAGGGGCTGGTGAATGCAGACATGCCGTGCAGGGAGCCTAAGAACATGAATGTAATATCCAACATGGGCAGAATACAGATATGGAGGATGTATTTAGCAGAGAATTGGTTCTCTGGAGTAAAAGAATGGATGAGAGAATAAAGGTGTAAACCAAATATTTGAGTCATTAGCTGCTGTTTTGGTATTTTATGCAAAGTTTGGATAGGTTTGGCCTTCTGTGGAAATATGTTTGTATAGCCAAGAAGCTGTCAAATGTGTCAGAAACCTAACAACAGTTACAACAAGTTTGGCAGGACAGGTCGTTCAGCTGTTCAGTGTCTGCTTTTATTTGGTGCTTTGTAAACTGACGTGTAACATTATCCTATGTCTGCGGACCATTGCAGACAGTTTGCAAACCCTGTCTACAGCAGTTTTCATCAGTTCCACATTTATGTGTTTAATCAACTTTTTGTTACTATAAAGCTTAGAGGAAATTGATTTCAACATAAACCACTGTCTTTCATCGATATTACCAACTTACTGTAAATACATTGCTGCTGTATGTGTTTTTCCCTTTGCTTTATACAATACAGGCAGCAGTTCAGTGCTGTGACGCTGCCACATGTTTCATTTCATCCATCCAGTCATGGACTTATCAGTACTTCAGGGCTTGTATATAGCTCTTCCTGACTTGGACAGTCTGATGTGCTGTAACCATTAGGCATACAGTGTCTATTGCACACCTCTCTGGCCTACTTCAAGAGTTTTTGTTGTGAGGAGGACATGGCACAGACAGTTTTAGGTGGCTACAATAGATTTGTCCTTGACAGTCACTTTGCTTTTGAGCAGTATAAATGGCCGTAACTGAACTGGTGTTTGTAGGGGAGACCATATATCCTCCGCCATGAATAAATAATTTCATAGTGTTTTGTTCGGGGGAATTATCCCCAAGAATCACATAAACACAATATGGCCAAGGGGGTTAAAATATTTATTTTACTATTATTATTACAAGTGCAAAAAAGATAATATACCACATTTGTGGGAGATCTGTCTAGACCTTTAAACCTAGAATCACATTCCTGATACATAACCTGCTTATATATGAGGAACTTGTGCTATATTTAGAACACAATCATACTGGTGCACAGCCATTATGGGCCCTGCCGTAAACTGGTGACAGCTGTGAGTCATGAGCGTGATTGTTAGAGACTACTTGGGATGCAAAGGCTCGCTGAGGCGGAGACGAAGTCATCCTGCAGATAACGAATAAATAAAGGAAGTCTAATTGATAGCAACTCAATAAATCAGTGATAGAATACCAGTGAATTAATGAAGGGTTACTCATCTAAGATTTAAAGGAATTCCCAGTAGTTCTGTGGCTTTTCACCTTTTGTGGATGAGAATAGATGCTGGTTAAAGCTAAAGAGTAGGATTCATAATTGTCAGTGTGAGACTTGCAGAGCAAACAGGGTAACACATCATGCTCCAGAGTTTCCCCTTTAACATTTAACATCCCATATA
Organism: Chaetodon trifasciatus; assembly: GCA_037975065.1. NCBI lineage: Eukaryota > Metazoa > Chordata > Actinopteri > Chaetodontiformes > Chaetodontidae > Chaetodon > Chaetodon trifasciatus. Next base: position 5,254,117 of record JBBMOE010000008.1, read on the forward strand.
CTCAATCCAAAATGTTGTGAATTTTTCAAAATTCTGGGTATAAAGTTCCATCTGTTCATTAGGCTACCTCTCCCTCTCTGCTTGATGTTGCTTCTTGTACTTTCTATGGAAACAACAGGGCTTGAAGCACATAGGGATAATATGTAAAATGAGGGTCCCATGATACAATCGAAAAGTACAACTTAAAACTGCTGAACATCCAAGCATTTGGGCTGATGCATGATAAAATTGCATCATAACGTATATAAATTTTCTAAACAATTCACAACACATCAATATTACAACCCTGATTCCAAAAAAGTTGGGATGCTGTGTAATGCACAAATATAATTGAAAAAGCAACATATTTATATAACATATAGATGACATATTTAATGTTTTACCTCATCAACTTCATAGATTTTTGTAAATATCTGCTTATTCTGAATTTGATGGAGCAACATGTTTCAAACAAGTTGGGACAGGAGGAACAAAAGACTGGGAAAGTTGTGGAAAAACACCTGTTTGGAACAATCCACAGGTAATCAGGCTCATTGGTAACAGGTGATAGTATCATGATTGGGTATGAAAGTGGCATCCTGGAAAGGCTCAGTCGTTCACAAGGAAGGATGGAGCGAGGTGCACCACATTGTGAACACATGATTGTAAGGATATTACTACAGGGGCTCAGGAACACTTTGTAAAACTGTTGTCAGTAAACACAGTTTGTTTGCAAATGATTGCATTCTCTTTTATTTATATTTTACACAGAGTCCCAGCTGTTTTGGAATCGAGGTTGTATTTCTTAATAGTTCAGTCTTTCCTCTTCCCTTGTCTCCTTGTTTCAGCATTTTCCCCTTCCTCCACCTCCTCCTCCTCCTCTCTTATCTTCTCCCTCGCACAGTCCGACTTCACTGTCGAGCTGTTCTGGTACGTAGTTTGGCTGCAGCCCTGCGTCTGTGCAGCAGAGTGGCCTCTCCGAGCGCCGGTGTCTGATGTCGCACTAAGCATGAGAAGAATGTCATTGACGTCAGTGCAGTTGCTGTCAGAAAGAGTAGCACCCCAGCCACTGACACCACACCAGGGAGAGAGAAAGGGAGACTGAGAGAAAGAGGAGAGAGACAGAAAGGAGACAAAAGAGGGAGGAGGAAGGATGTTCAGAGATCAGTGGAGGAAACGAACAGTGTGGGAGAGGAAGGGGACTAATGGAAGGAGGGAGGAAGAGATTTGTCAAAGACAATGAAGCAGGAGAGAGGGGAAATTTTTGAGGATAGTAGGTGACAAAAGAGGTTTAGAGATGGTCAGTGATCCTGCGAGTGGTGAGCATGTTTCCAAGCACAGTGTACGACAGAATATTATCAGTCATCACTATAAATTGTGATAGTCCTCTGAAATATTCAGGAGCTGAAAAACAGCACATGCAAACCTGAGCTGCAAACTTTGCATCATTTTCTTCTAAATTAAACTGCCCCAGAATGAAAGTGAAAAACTAATTTAAGCCTAAATAAAGATATCGAAAGAGTGTTTTTGCAAAGGCTTTAATGCAGTCTAAATGCTAACTGAAATGTTAAGCTGATATAGCATCATGTGATTAAATTTGGTCCTCGTGTATTTTAATCTGCCACTGTTTTCTCCGTCTGTGTAATTGAATTACAGCTAAAGTGACCCTCCCGTTCCCAGATCACAGATCACATAGCATTTAAAGCCTGTGCTTTCCCAAATTAGTCAAGGCATCAATATTAATTGGCTTCTGACAAGGTGACATTTTCTGTTAACATTGGCTGACTTTGAGAGGGGCATGTCTTCAATTTCAAATTAAAAGACGCCAAATGATACTTTGATGCAGGGCTTGTGACGACAACACTACCATCTTTATCATATCGTCAGGCACCTATTTGTTAGCCTGTCTGTTTTGGTGTATTTGTATGCTGAACACATATTAGCATGCATGCACACACCGTATAGGGAACTCCCAGCTCTGGCTCTACTCCTCTATGGCTCCAGTCCATGTTTTGCACCTCTCCCTTCCCCATCCACAGTGCAGTCCTCTCAGGCTTTAGGTACAGCTTGGGGAGAGCAGCACGTTTGGCTACCAGGGACACCGAAGCAACAGCAGCCCACCCCCTATACACACAGCGTCTATAGGAAACACTATCCAGCTCACACACAGCACCGGATTATACCCTTTGCTTCCCGGATACCATGGATGTTTTTATTGGCAGGAAGGCTAAGGAGACAAAATCATGATGTGTTGTGGTTAGCATTTCGTCTGGTCTGAGTGTGTGTGTGTATGCATGTGTGTGTCTGTTTGCGTCCGTGTGTGTGTGTGTGTGTGTGAGATGTCTTTGTATTTGTTAACCGTGTCAGGATGCTGTGAACAATCTCGAGCTTGTTCTGTGCTGGACAGCGTTGACATGGATCTTGACTGCTTCTGAGCCTCTCACTGGATCCTCTTTTCCACCGTCCCTGTCTTCCCTCCATCCCTCCTATGGCAGACATGGGCCTGCTAAGCAGACTGCTGTTCATCCTGCTACATGACTGGAATTACATCTCTCTTATGAATGACAGAGTAAACCTCACACACTTAGATCGCTGACTGTGATATGTGTGCTGTGTATGTGAGATAGTGAGTCTGTCTGTATGAGATTTCTGTTTTGTTTTGTTTGTTTTTTTTTGCTGTTGCTCCTTTTGCTCTGTGGGTTCCCTCTGTATTCTCTGCTGTGATTTTCCTACTGTTAACATTCATATGGACACCCAGAACTGAGTCTGGGTGGCTGTGTGCCATCCATCACCTGCAACTGTACTCCCTGGGATTGTATCTGATTTACTAAAAGGAAGAATCCAGGATTTGAACTGTAGTGCAGTGCAATCCACTGGAGTTTATCGTCTCTCCAAGGGAATCTGTGAGCTTTGCTACATCTGACCTGTGACTGCTCATCTGTGAGTTAGGATACAGGACAACAAGGCCCAACTCCCAGACCCGCACAGCTGGCTCATCTGTCCAGCATGAAGAGTCACCCATGTGTCTACTCGGGGTATCCCAGCTTAGCTGTATGTGGGGTGGGAGACCCCGGGCCTGGACCGTCCACTAGCCCTCTGAAGCGGGCCCTTACTGACCCCTTGCCCTCCTGTCTTGCCCCTGCAGAGGAGGCCTACCAGAAACTGGCCACTGAGACCCTGGAGGAGTTGGACTGGTGTCTGGACCAGCTGGAGACGCTGCAGACAAGACACTCAGTCAGCGAGATGGCTTCCAACAAGGTAAGAAAACAAAAAAAGTTTACACCAACTTACAGTAGTTTAATCCTGCAGGCCAACACCTGTAGCGTCTGTTAGAAGTATTGATGTAGTGTTTGGGTTTTTCTCTCAGCCTTCAAGTGCCTAATTTTATGAATACTTTGTGTTATTTACTGAAATACAGGAGCTGCTACCCAGTATTCACTCTGGTGTGTTATTTGTGCATGATGTGAACAGGATGAGCTTCGGTTTGACTGTGACATTTATAGTGTGTATACAGTATATTGGTAGAGGTCAGTGCACACTTACTGTACATCTGCATTTCCAAAAGAAAAGAAGAAATGTGAAATTACAAAGAAAGCTTTTGGGTGTGAGTAAATTCGACAGTTTTCACAGCCACTATACATACTGTATGATCATTCAGCAGCAGTATTTCTCAGTGACAGGCCAAGCTCATATGTTGTGCAATTTTCTAAAAATTCTCAGGAGCAGATAGATCCAATACATAGTATAATATTAAAAAACCATTACTTCCTCTATGTGTGACCTGCTTCTTTGTCACCAAGTCCCCGTTCATTTGTCAAGTGTTTATCAACCCATAGTAGTTACTATTTGAGCATGAGGAGCTGTATATAACAGTTTGAGATGCATATATTATGTGCTTTGATGCCTCTTTCAGTTATCACAGCACACATTGGACTGTTTGTGTTGTATTGTCTATGTGTGTTAGTGATAGCATCGTCATGCAGGCAGGGAGTTGTGCTGTGAGCATGCTCAGTCGCCTCCAGTGTAAGTGTATGTGTGTGCATGTGTGCCTGTGTATGTGTGTGTAGAGGGAGGCTGCTATGCCGCTCTGAATGCTGATCAGCTCTGGGCTCTGGTGATGTCACACACTGTGATGTCACACAAGGGGGGGATGGACCAAGAGGAGAGGCGGGGAGGACGGACAGACAAAGGAATTACACAAACGCACACGCTCACCGCTGGTGTTACCACAATCACCTGCATGAGCAGAACATCGGCCTCATTGAAAAGTGAAAAAGATTGAAAAAAAAAACAAAACTGTAACACGCACTGAGCACTCACCACTGCTCACCAGCACAGCTATCTCTGGTTGTCATGGCAACAGCCACAGGCCCAACCAGCCACACTCCAGCAAAACACACATCATAGTTAATACAGTCACTACATCTCCCACACACAGCCATTACTTTATGTCTGTATCCTGCAGACTTTCATTTATCAACACTCAACAAAAGCCTTACTTCATCAATGAGGGAAAGTCGGAGATTAAAAAGAAATAATACAGTGGATTGAATTACGTTACAGCTAAATCTGCACTTCATGTCCTCTGAATGTGATGTCCGGGGACATTGCTGTGAAAGATCAACGATCGTAGTAGTGATGAAGTTGTGTCATTGTGTAGCTGCTGTTGTTTTGCGTTTGCTTTGTGGAAGAAGTATAGTTCTTTGGCTTAGGGCTACATCCACCAGTAATGGCCCCAATCACATTTTGACATGACCTGGGAAAATAACGCATGTCACCTTTGAATGTCAGCATTCTCTGTTAAAGGTTGGATGAGTCTTTTTGGAGAAAGGTGTTGATATTTGCTGAATTTCAAATTCAGGGAATATCACTAGCAATCCGTTGTGCTTGTGCTGAGAAAAAAAATCAGATTTTTGTACACAGCCCTGGCTCTGTTAACGAGAAACAAACAAAGTGGATTATACTGAGCCACACAACGCTATTCCAGCCAATCAGCAACAGGTGGCGTTTGCGCTTGTGCACAGGACAAAGGGAAGGGGAGTTGAGATGGGGGAGTGAGGGACGGTAAACCCGGCATGCTAAGGTGTAATCGCATTATGAAGAAGGATAGATGGCAATATCAGCAATCTTTCTCCAGAATGACTCGTCCCACCTTTAAGGCCAGAGGCTGCTGCAACAGTAGGTCAAACAAGGTGACATACCTGTTTGCCCTAAATGATCTTACACCAGCTGAAATACAAACAATGCTTATTTTCAGTTCACTGTGCTACATTTCTAATATGTAATACACTATGTGGAGTGTAACAGTGATCCCAAACTAGCAAAACCCATTCTATATAACATAATCTTTAAGATGAACACTTCATTGCACTGGTGGCTTTATGTGATGGTCCCAGTTAAGGATGCTCCTGAGGGTGTGGGTGTACATGTTTCTGGAACCAGCAGCTGGTCTTTCTCTGGCTTTCCCTCAGGAACAGTGTGTGTCAGTCAAGTCTGATCAGCATACCTCTTCGTGGTTTGATCATTTCCCTGCTTGAACCCACCTTAGGGTCGAAAGAATAGTTGAAGATATTAGTGAAGATAAGATCTCGTGGGCCAAAACTTCTCAGTGTTTTGATTGTGTCATGATGCGGATTGTTGGCAGCCTCTGTTGAACATTGGCTCTGGCTGTAGGTCACATGTCGATCTTGGCACCGTCGTTTCACCAGGATTGATACTTGTTGCACGAGTAGTGATGTGATAGCTCAACAGGAATCTGGAATCTATTTCCTTGGGTGGTGTTAGCTCTATCTGTGTGTATTTGAAGGGGGTCAAAGGGTGCATGTCCCACACACAGAACATAATTTATTTCTGTTTATTTTCAGTGCTTGTTGTGAAACATAGTCCATCTTCCTACAGACCTATAGTGCAAACATACTGAAATTTTGAAATAGAGTAGTGGCGCCAGTGTCGCACCCTTGTTAAGCTCAATGTCTAGCTATGTAGAGTGACATCTGCCATAACTCAAAACATGAGAAAGGTCTGTCAGTCAACATGGATCCTTGACCTCAGGCCGTCTCTGGTGTTGAGGGGAGTATTTAGTTGGACTCTTGCAGTATTTTCTAAACTCAACACATGCCTGGATCCTCTCCTCTGGCCCCCACACACACTGCACAACCTGGCTAAAACCTTAATGCTAGATATGCCCGAGAGCGTCTCTTGCAGCATTTTAAATATGCTGTTGGTACCCAGAACACAGAGACATCTCTCACACCATTTCTATCATTCACTGATAGAGAAACTTTTGCTGAGACCATATTTTTAGCAGTCCAGAGTCTGATGTGTATTCTGTCCCACTGGTGAGTCACCGAGGACATCCATTATCAATACTTGTTCATTTCCTTTTCTTTGACTTTTTCAGGTACACAAGTCTGCTCAATACATCTGCCTTTGCAAGCTGTTTTCTAGGCTGTACACAATTTTGTATGAACAGTATACAGTACAGTATGAACTCATGATCAGTATAGATAATGGATAGACTTGTGGAGTTTCCTAATCCCAAACACACCAATCAAACCTTTTTAAGAAGCAGCTCTCAGGAGGTCATGGACCACAAACTGTCTAAGCAGGCCATTGCAAGAGGAGCAACAGGTACACAGGACTGCCTGGGAGTTTGTTGTTGTAGTCTGCACAGTATGTGCAACTTGAGCTCGGTTGTATCTGTTGAAGAAGGGGCTTCTGCCATTGCTTTTGCCTCTGAATTGGGTGTGGCATCCCAACATTCAATTCTTTATCCAAATATTTCATTTCATCCTGCAGAAAGGTACACTTCATTCTTTTGAGCCGTAACCCCATCTCTGCTCGTCTTATCGCGTACTTGCTAATATATCATCCAGATAAAATGCTGATGTTGGCACGCATTTCAGTTGTAATCTGTTGAAATATCAGCACTCCAGAAAGCACTGCATTTTATAGTTGTATTCAGGTTGTGCAGGGTGTTTTTGTGCTTTGGGTTTGTGGATGCTTTTTGTTGTATTTACTGTACTATCCTCTGCTCTTTCCTAAAAAGTTAGGTCTAATTCAACCGAGGACATCTCTGAATTTGGACATCACTCAGATCGTAATGTGTTAGTATTAAACATGCAAGTCGAAATCAGTCTTGAGTAACTGAAAAAAAATTCATATTCTGAACTGAGAAGGTTAGGTTGATTAGAATGGTTCTTTGAATATGTCCAGCTTCATCAGTTTAGCCTACTTATCTTTGCTTATCTGTATTTCTATTATTTGCTCTATTATATATATATATATACATATTAGCATTACTGTTTAGCTGTTTAGAATGATACCTTCCTACATACTGTATAGATTTCCTTGTCCACATTTTCTTTAGATGATGAATGGACCACAGACTGACTTCTCACAGTCAGTGGTATATTCATTGAAAACAACAGCAGCAATTAGAGTGTTCCTGCTCTCTCTCCCTCTGTTCTGTGGGGAGGGGGGCCTCTGCCACAAGAATAAATGTGAAATGTGAGAAAAGAAACAAATGCAACAGAGATCTGGAGGTGTCGGGGGCTATATACAGCAGGGAATAGATATTTTTGGTCACTCCGCTGAAGAACAAATGACACACAAGTCACAGCTAAGCTTGGTGTGACACTTTCCAATTTTTACCCAATAGTTTGTGTTCACACCTCTTGGCTAAGCTATCAATATGTGTGTGTACTATATTTGTCTGTTGCAGAGAGGGAGTTGGTGTGGGTAGGAGGGGTGCCTGTGGGCATTATATTTGTGTATATGCTTCTGCAGGGAGTAATCTGTGTGTGTGTGTGTGTGTGTGTGTGTGTGTGTGTGTGTGTGTGTGTGTGTGTGTGTGTGTGTGTGTGTGTGTGTGTGTGTCTCAGTGTGTGTGGTGGGCCTGTGCTGGCCTGCTTGGCTGGGAGTCAATCAAAGCTGCTGGATCTCAGTTAGCCAGTTGTCTCATCTGCTCCAGCGTAGCTGTAAATTACTCACAGTGCCAGGCTGGCTGTAGAGGTGGGGTGTAAAGTAAGCAGAGACAGGTTTGGTCCCTTTTCAATCCATGTAGTCACTGGACCATCACCGACACAGGACACCTGCATGCGCACATGTGTGCTCACACACACCCAGAGAAAGAAAGAAGACCTCCTCCTCTCAGAATCACAGGCTCATATGCAGAAGATTCATGTTTTGAGATTGAACTATGTTTTCTGGGTAGAATCAAAAGTCTTTTCTAAATCATAAATGTTTTCATCCAACTTTTACACCTGTAGTTAATTCTGCATAATTTACTTCATTGAAGTGGCTACAATCAATATTTTTATAATAACAATCTATCTAAGGACGTGAATATGGTGAACCTACAGATAATTATCACCTTATTATTATTATTATTATTATTATTATTATTAAGACAAAAAGACAAAACCTGTCAAAACAGCATAAGGAAGACAAGAACAGTAAATAGAGTAAATGCCATACATGCAGGCCAGTTTATTGAATTTCACAGAGTAAAACAGAATGGGGCTATCTTAGTTGTTTGCGGTGTTGGTGTATACGAGTGTATCAATGTGCCTGTCTGCGTTCTGAATAGTTGGACTGTGGAGGGGATGGGTGAAAGAAGGAGAAATAAAGGAAAGTATCGCAAGAGAGATAAATTTTAAAAAGGGAATTAATAATAATAATAATAATAATAATAATAATGATAATGCACATAAAAATATTTTTTTTAATTGGTGATTGATTGGTCTGGCCTGGCCTTAAATCTTTTTTGTTCTCTTTAAAAAGAGATTTCTATGAGATCACCTGTTCAAATGAAATAGCTTTAAAATGGCAGATAATTGAATGCATTTGGTAATAGAAATGGCCCAAATGTGAAATGCGTTCATGACGTATTACTCCTACTTTCACACAGTTTATTTTATAAGGGGCCCATTCATACTGTTACTGATGGGAAAATTCCATTAAAACTCTTCCCTCAATAAGGTGTGACCCTTGTTTCCAACTAAAGCAACAACCTCTTGAACTCTGTGATACACACTGCTTTCAGTTTCTGTCCTACTGAACCCACTTCAAACAACTGTGACGCTCATTCTTTTTGCAGTATTAATTGGCTTTCATGTGTGTACATCATCTCATCAGTGATGCTGCTGTGACTCACCTCGCATGAATACTGGCATGAAAGCTGACCTCAGTTTTTCAGTATTGAAACATGTTGGATGAGGTAACCTATGCTTGTGCATAATAAACAAAAAGTCAGGTCAGTCAACACGTAAACACCTACACACACTAAAAACACTATATGGAATGTAAATATATCTTGCCTACACGCAAACATGTGCTGCATGTACACACACACAAATCACATCCCACTGCACTGCAGGAATGGAAGAAAAGGGAAGGGTAGATTTTCCTCTGACTTCAGTCGCAGCCAATCACACAGCAGGTGACCTCAACTCTGTTCCAACCCAAGCCAATCAGAGGTGATGATGAGCTCACACTTCTTCCATATCTGGGCCGTGATTTGCTGCTGTTGTGTGACACAGCAAGAGAAGCTGCCTGTGCTCATCACATGGAGGCTTGTGTCAAACACACACACACACACACACACACACACACACACACACACACACACAGAAGCCATCAAGGCAGTCAGGCAGCCAACCCTGTTTGGAAGCTGTTGACAGAAACATTTTTGCTGTCCTGGTGCTTTGGCATCCGCACCATCATCAATTATTCACAACCTCAGTAGTGTGTCCCTGTATCCGAGTTTGTGTCGGTGTGTGAGTGCGCGCACATGTCAGTGTGTATCAGAGTGTGTGTGGTCACGATACGCTCTCATCGGATCTTTAGGGAGCCACGTTCCCACTGCTCCTCTCTCAGAATCTGCTTTTCCTCTCTGCTTCCTGGAACATGGGCTTGTTTCTGTGGATGTTCGCAGGGCAGGGACACGATGCTTCATTTATGGACTCTGTACAGCAGATTCACACCGAACCTCTTCAGGTTGAGGTCTTTTCCTGGCAAGAGCTGCGACTGTTTTTGTTTCGCTAGCTGCCAAGTGCTTTCATCGTCCGGACTGTGGGCTTGACTTGAACTTGGGCTCTAAATCTGTACCTTTCTACTTCTGGATCTATTTTGCTGATTTGTCAAAATGCCTGAAGCCAATTATCTGCTCTCCGTGTCCTGGGGCTATATAAAGGTAAGATGTGGTCTCTGATGAGTGTCTTTTAATTCATTATTCTGGTGTTTTTTTCTACACCTATCTTAATGTGATTTTTAAATTCATTTCCAAAGAGTGGATATTCTTTTGTAACTGAGGTTGATCCTTGATTCAGATCTGGACACAGGCTTATGAAAGCAATGAAATAAAAAGCACATGCTGTGTATAGCTCCTCGCCAACATGTCGCCCGTGGAACAATGCTTCATAGGTGTGTCATTTGTGGATCCATCATCCATTTTGATGTATCTGTGAGGAGGAAAGCTGATGGTGCTTTAACTGTCCAGACATAGCTTGATGTACGTAATGTTTTTAATTGAGTGTGGATTTAAAACCACAGACATTTTTATTACACTCGTAAATTGTTCATACTTATTGCTCTTTTCAATTTTTTTTAAATGCCCCAAAGGAAAGCAAATATTTATATCATCTTATTTCACTGTTTGTTTAAATAGTTATGTGTAATGTAAATATGGCTACACCAGACATGTATTTTTCTTTACTGTACTGGCTCTTATTATGTGACGAAAGCACACTACAGATGGTTCTTTGCCTCTTGTGTCTCCATTTTAAAAAGCCACACCACCAGTACCCGTGGGTGTTATTCAATAGGATGTCAATACGCAATTGCGCAATAAGCACTCTGCACTGTTGTAATGGTCTATTTTAAGTGATCAGTATTGATTTATGTAATTAATCAATACACATACATTATGCATTTGGACCAAAGCCGGAGTGAATCAGACAATGCAGCGGCTTTGTTCCAGATGTTTTTGTCTTGCTGAGCATTTTGTAACTCTGTTGTTTTGCAACCACCATGGAAAAGACCTGATTTCAAGCATTCTCCTCCACATCAATCAGTTTGGTCTTCAAATCAAAAGCCGCAGCTAAATTTTGGTCCACCACTCCAATTAGGCGCAGGAGAGAGAGAAAGAGGAGAGAATGAGGTGAAGGAGAGGCAGAGAGGAGCAGGTCAACTGAAACTGAAAGAAAGAAACTGGAAAAATGGGTTGCTGATTACGTACAGCCCTGACAGTGGCTCTCTGACCCGCTGTGCGTGTGTGTGTGTTTGTGTGTATGTGTGTTAATGCCAAAAATGATGACATTACTGGGTGCAGCTCCTGTCATGTAACTGGAAAGAATCTGTGAGTTAAGGGCCTTGGTCAGCAGGAGGGTCTGTGATGATAAAATCATTTTCATTGACATCATTAAAAAGTGTTTTTAGTGAAATATAGTTTTATATTTGTGAGAATATTCATAGTCAAATGAGATTATTCAACTTGTGAATTGTGTTTGCAGTTTTTGTGCATTTACTTAAATATGGGTATGGTTCCTCTGTGTGCCGGGAAAGAAAAAAAAGAAAGAAAACGTGATTTTCCTGCCCTGTATTACACACTGTGAAAGCCCTCATTTGTGTGTGTGTGTGTCCCTCTTTCAGTTCAAGAGGATGCTGAACAGGGAGCTGACTCACCTATCAGAGATGAGCCGCTCTGGGAACCAGGTGTCTGAGTTCATCTCCAGCACTTTCCTGGGTGAGTGATGACACAGGAAGATAGACTCACTGGAATAAAAAAAAAAAAAATCTCCATCCTGTCTTAAATGTAAACCCAAATCAAAGTGTGCAACAAAAGGCTTCATCAGCCTCATACTCACCTTCCACTTGTGTTTCACTGCGTGTCTCCAGACAAACAACATGAAGTGGAGATGCCATCCCCTCAGACGCAGAAGGAGAAGGAGAAGAAGAACAAGCCCATGTCTCAGATCAGTGGGGTGAAAAAGCTGCAACACTCCTCCAGCCTCACAAACTCCAACATCCCTCGCTTCGGCGTCAAGACCGAGACCGAGGATGAACTCGCGAAGGTGTGTTTGTGTGTTTCCTGACAAACTGTGAACACACAGACTGTTCTGTGACTAAAGTACATCGCACATTCATACAAACACCTTGCAGAGTGTCTGCGTTGTGCTTTATAGTAGGGGTTCAGGTAATAATGAAGAAACATAAGGATGATTTTTTTTCTAATTGTGCCTCTGATTTCTTTTTCAGGAGCTGGAGCATGTGAATAAATGGGGCCTTAATGTTTTTAAGATCTCAGAGTTCTCTGGGAATCGGCCGCTGACAGTCATGATGTACACGATATTCCAGGTAACTTCTTTTTGTCTTTCAAATGCGGTTCTTGTTGAATCCTGAAGTTGTTGTGGTCTTTAACTCCCTTCCCTGTTTTCTGGTTCGCAGGAGAGAGACTTGTTAAAAACTTTTAAAATTCCACTTGACACCTTTATAACATACCTGATGACCTTAGAAGACCATTATCATGGCGATGTGGCCTACCATAACAACATCCATGCTGCTGACGTCACCCAGTCAACTCACGTGCTGCTATCCACCCCCGCCCTTGAGGTGTGTGTGTGCACACTTACACACACGTGCATAGACACAAACGCACAAACACGCAGGCCACGCTTCCACAATCAGCTTCAATCAAACTCTTGCTCAAAGTTCAATCAATGGCTCTTACTTCCGAGGATATTTTTGTCCAACGGTCTGATTCTTTCATCAATGCCCTCCCTCCTCCCCCCCGTGCTTGCTTCTTTTCTTCCAGGCTGTGTTCACAGACCTCGAGATCCTAGCTGCCATCTTTGCCAGTGCAATTCACGATGTGGACCATCCTGGAGTCTCCAACCAGTTCCTCATCAACACCAGTGAGTCTAAATACAGCGCAGTCTTAGCAGCTACGTCAGTGCCTCGACAGTGTCATCCGTGCACATTCACGAACACAAGCACACACGCGCAGGCTGATACCCAGGAGGGAACATGCACACCACCTCTGCCTCACCAGCACACACACATGCGCACACACACACACACACACACACACACACACACACACACTAGCATACTGCAGACAATTAAGTTTTCTCACATAAATGAAGATGCACACGTGCATGTCTTCACCAGCATGTGTTTCTCCAGTCAGACGTGAAGGCTTTGACATGTGAGTCCAAGGCAGAGGAGTTCAAAGAGGAGATCGATGTCCTCAATAGTACCCTTTCCTGGTAACACATCCATCATTCATGTTCTCAGAAGAAGGAGGAAAAAAAAGTCCTCCCAATGATGTGGTAGTCCACGCTGCATAGGAAAACGTTTCACAGCTTAGGTGGTATAAAGTCTATTGTAGCGGTATCACGGTGGGAATTACAAGAATTAGAAATGAATAAGTCAAGGACCTGTTGTGATATCTAGAGATAGCTTTCCTTGTGAGGTATCCATCGATGTAATTTCTGCCTCCACCCAAGTACGATGATCTTGCTAATCAGGTTGAATTTTGTTTTTACTTAATTTTTCACATTTTAACAGTTTCCTGTTTTTTTCAGTAGACACCGGGTAGCGATTACTACGAGCAGCTAACTTAATCTTTTTGAAATGTGTCCCTTTAAGACTTTCTGCAGTTGACCAACAACAGCCTGTATAGCATTGTTAATCTTGTCCACACCTAGTGCCATTTTTGTGGCAAACTTTGTGAAGTCGTCTGTGTTCCTCGATGATGTCCTCATTCTTTATCTCACCCACTAAACTCTGAATGGCTCAGATGTTTTTCCATTTGGGAAATAGCCAACAATGAGCCAAACACCAGACCTATTTGGATTTCCAGAGTAATGGGGGCATTCCATGAAGAAATGTTGCTGTTTTTTTTCTTTTTATTGCTGTGAGCAAAAGTGGAGGCAGAAATCACACAGACAGACCTCTCAAAATCTGGAAAAATAGAAGCACAACTATCTGCATAACCAGACACCACTGAGGGTAGTGGATTTGTGGTGTTGTGCTGCTAAGTGAAGTGTCCTAAAGCAAGGGACTGAACCTCTGCTATCTCTCTCTGCTCTAACTGACTCACTCATGGCTGGAGGTGCCACAGATATTGCCTTGATTTGGCAATTTAGAGGAAAACACAAACAAATAAAGTTTACGTCCACTGGGTATCGCTTTAAACAGCCGTTCAGGGGACCATTACAAATGTGCGGGTTGCATAAGAGCATTAGTAATACCTTATCAGAACAGAAAAACACTACTCACTCTCACACACAATGTGTTGTGCTTCCCATAAGCCCAAATGGGGAATCCCTGCAGTAAAGGCAGTGTGAGTCATCCTAGTTAGGAGCCACCAGAATGATCTTCTGTCAGCCACAGAGCAACAGAGCAGGATCCCCTTTCTCCCCTCTGCTGCTCTGTTCCACTGTGGCCACGACTAATGCATCTTAATGGAAAATCTAAATACAGATAGAGGACCTTCAAATGACCCAGAGTGGGGAAACCTCTCAGTGGAAAACATGCTGGTGCTTTTCTCTGCTGTTCACTGAGCAAGGGATGCATGATACATGTGGAACCTAACATTTGCACATATCAAACCTGGACAGGCCTATTAGCGGTGAAATGTATTGGTCTAATTAGCACCTCATTCTGCTGAAAATGTTTTGATGCATTTCTTGGACTTTTTATCCATTTCAACTTCGGCTTTCTTAATATCTGTCATGATATACGTTTGAACCGCTGATATCAAGCCTGAATAACCACAATTGTCCTCCTTGCAGATTCAGAGCTAGCGTTGATGTACAATGACTCGTCGGTGTTGGAGAACCACCATCTAGCAGTTGGTTTCAAGCTTCTACAGGAGGAGAACTGTGACATCTTCCAAAACCTGACCAAAAAACAAAGACAATCACTGCGAAAGATGGTCATTGACATTGTAAGTGGCAAGATTTTGCATCTCTTCTATAAAGCAGCTTGTTCAGTGGGAAGGGTGCACTACATTATACGTTCATTCACTGTTTTCTGTATTGAATACTTTGTTCAGGTGCTCGCAACAGACATGTCCAAGCACATGAATCTACTTGCTGATCTGAAAACTATGGTGGAAACCAAGAAGGTGACCAGCTCTGGTGTCTTGCTGCTGGACAACTACTCTGACAGGATACAGGTCAGAACAAAGCTGCCGACCAGTACACCACAAATCCACCAACCACAGCTGTGTCGTTAAAATGCGATGACGTGAGGGCACCGTGTTTCACACCTTGTTAACTGTTACACTCAGGTCCTCCAGAACATGGTGCACTGTGCAGACCTGAGCAACCCCACGAAGCCTCTCCAGCTGTACCGGCAGTGGACGGACCGCATCATGGAGGAGTTCTTCAGCCAGGGGGACCGAGAGAGGGAGAGGGGCATGGAGATCAGCCCCATGTGTGACAAACACAACGCATCGGTAGAAAAGAACCAGGTAACACACACACACATGCACAGATACAAATGTGTGTGCATGCTGTGCATAGACACACAGTGAATGACCTGTTTTTCCCTCATGCTCCCTGTAGGTTGGTTTCATTGACTATATCGTTCACCCGTTGTGGGAGACGTGGGCTGACCTTGTCCACCCGGACGCCCAGGACATCCTGGACACGTTGGAAGACAACAGGGAGTGGTACCAAAGCACCATCCCCCAAAGCCCCTCTCCTGCCTTGGACGAGCCCGAAGACGGCACTCGACCCCCAGGAGGGGACAAGTTCCAATTTGAGCTCACCCTGGAGGAGGACGGGGAGTCGGACACTGAGAAAGACAGCGGCAGCCAGCCAGAGGAGGAGGAAGAAGAGGAGGAGGAGGAGGAAGAGGAGGAAAACAGCTGTACTGACTCTAAAACACTCTGCACGCAGGACTCTGAATCAACAGAGATTCCTTTGGACGAACAGGTGGGGGAGGACGAAGAGGAGGAGGAGGAGGAAGAGGAGGTGGCGGAAGAGGGGGAGACACCTTGCTCGCAGCCATGTGTCGTGGAGGAAGAGGTAGCAGAGGAGGAGGAGGAGGAAGAGGAGAAACCCCCACACACATAGCAGTTTATGGACAGCACCTGATTAACTGTTCTTCTTAGTAATGACAGATAATTATTTATAGAATATTTTTGGGTTTTGTGGAGTCTGTCTGTGTTTTTTATACATCTATGTTTCCGGTTCCAAAGCGTGCGCTGCTCTCCACCTTGGCCACTCCTCCTGTCAGCTTCGTTCAGACACGCCCACCGGTACTTCTCCAAGTTTTTTTGCACTCAGGAAAACTCCTTTCCATTCCCGTTTGTACTGAAGTGGTGTGTCTTTATTTGGCTTTTACACCTCCTCCTTTACCAGCTTTAGTTTAGGCCATGGACGAGCAGCTCTCCGTCTGCTCACTGCTGTTCACACCATACGTCACATTTTCCTTCCCTCCGCTTCATCTCAGCCTTGCCTGAAAGTTTAGCAGTGTTTCTGTGTTTTATCAAGTGCCCATACTCTACAGAGACGGTCATCGGTGTGTTCAAGGAGAATCTCCCTCTCGGTTAGGTCACTTCCTCCCCTCTGCGAATTCGGAGGCATTTCGCGCCGCCGTCTGCTGAAAACCCGACGGGACGGCGCAGAGATGAAAGCTGCAGCACACTGGGGAGCTTTTCGAGACACGTTTCTGATGTCGGAAGTCTTCCTTGAAAACCTGACTGATACAAAGCTCAAATCTAAACAGCCATGATGCTGTCCTAGACCTCTTTAATTTTTGTATTGTACTGTATGTAAGATTCAGATATTTTCTAGAATTTACTTTTGCAATCCTAGGCTTTCTTTTGTTAGCGAAGAAGATTAGAGAACTTTTGGAAACCAATGGCGAGAAATGTGTCACAGAGTTTGGAAGGGGTATCTTCACGGCTGGATTCCATTAGGAGTGTTCTGAGGTGTTTGCACTTGCTCCAATAGCATTTATACTACTATCCCCATGCCACTATACTCATGTTTGGTTAGTCCTGTGAGTTGAAATTTGGAATTCATAATAACTCTTATTTTGGTGAGAGTTTTCACTGAGAAGGAAGCAGGAACCCAAAGTCTTGTGCTTTACTCTCACTGAAACAGTTTGTGATGTGGATGAAGCCTTTGAATTTTATTATTGTTGCCTGCAGTTCTTTTGAACACATCCTGAGACAATGCAATGCTTTGTAGTAGATACAAAAAGCACCTTTTTTTAGACGCTTATTAGTGCTCCGACTATACAGAAATAGTAATGGTGTTAAAAACTACTGGGGTGATTTTTTTACCGATGTTCTGAAAGCTTTTATTCTGCTTCTTTTTTTGTTTTTCTTGCCCATTTTGTTTGACGTATGCTTCACCAACAGCTGCATGCCTGCTTGTTTTCAGCCGCTTCCTCTTCTGTTAAGCTGTAGGAGTTTATTTTTCATCACAGGAATGTTTCATTTTGCCATTACGACATGAAACCCAGTTGCTGTCTTTGTTTTCGACAAGACAATCAGCTCCGTTACATAGTCACCAGAGAAGAAGACTATCCTCTCCTTAGATACTCTAATGCACTGATATATTCATATATCACCACTTTAATATTTTTAGTGTGTTTCAACTCGCCAAAACACTCACTCATGAATACTTCGGCTTGAACAGTGCTGTCTTACACTTCGGCCAAGAGTCTCTTCCTCATTTTTCACTTTACACCTGATGCTATTATTTATTGGTATATTTTTCTATTAGTTGAGTTTTTTTTGCAATATAAAGGTGGTACAGTAAATATTTCACTGTAGCATAGACCACAGTACAGGCTTGCCAGTTACAATACCCAAATATACTTTTTTTTCTCTCTCTGTGTACATAAAATATAGAAAATCAACAAATGTAAAAAAACAAAAAAACAAAAAGAGAAAAAACACTTGAAATACTGCACACTGCTTTTTTAAGAGTGCTTCTTTTAATTATGTGGCATTTCCAAACATTTTATTTAATCTTTCATTTTGTGCCAAGATTTCTTTCTTTTCTTTCTTTTTTTCTCTCTTGCTCTTTTTTCCATCCTCACCCAATGCCCTTACCTGTAATAAAAAATTCTGGTTTTATTGCTGTTTACAAACATATATTTATTGTGCTGTATATAATATATAATTATTAATGTTATTACTATCATAATGCCGTTTGTCGTAAATGGTTGATTCTTATCATCCCTTTTGGTGATGGTGTGGCTGTATTACGTACCTCTTGTTGAGAGAATGTTTATTACACACAAGCTTCAGTGTAAAAATGATCCATCGACATGTTGCTTATCTGAGAACTAGCTCAGTGAAGAGAGGGGGAAAGCCAAATTGTTTTTTAAAAAGAAACTGTTCCTTGGCCCATGGGCTGTGCCTTAAATTCAACACATGTCATTTACTTTAGCCTCTTTGTTTTCTAGTTTACTTTCTAGTTCTCTTTTGCTGCATTAGTGAATCTTTTGGCTCGGGTTGGCCTGATGTCCTGATGTGAATTTGAAAATGTTGCCTTTTTACTATCACAGCCAAACACAAATTGCTCTATCAGAAACACGGCACAGCTAAACATGTTGGTGCAGAGACTCAGGTCAACCACAAGTCATAGATTTGCTACTTGAGTGATGTGTGGCCTCCAGCCGGATGTCCAAGAGTCATATTTTGCTGTAGACCTGGTCTGAACAACTCGCACCTTCCTCACGCCCTGCCACTACACTCGAGATGTGACACAACCAGCAGGACGTAAACGATATGGAAGTAACTTTACTCTAAGTTGCTGCAGTGTCGTCTACACATCCATGTGGTTGCGTCACAGCTACAAACACTGAATGGGGCGCAACAGGAGTGTGTGGTCGCTGCTCAACCACAGCCTACAAAGCACAGAGGCTTTGAGACACATCTTCATGTTCAGCCACTGCTGCATTAATTATGGCTGAAACACTGACGGTGTGTTGCTTATCTATGCTCGGCCCACACTTCCACTCACATTACTTGCAATATCCAAAAACCACTGACATTTTTCTGCCTGGACAGGAGAAGGGTTTAGTGTATTTCTGTAGTGGAAGGGGTGTTGGAGGGGTGGGACATGGGTTTGGGTGAGTGCATCATTGTCCCGAGAATGGGACTCTTCTTTTGACACACATACTGTAGATTCTTAACAGCCCTGGACCAATGGAAACAGTGGGTTCTTTTCTCATTATGTGTTCTATTTTTTATGGTATGAAAGGAAAACACAAACTGTAACTTAAAAAAAGGTCTTCAGGACAATTATTTTTTGGGTTATGTCTTTAGAATGCCAACTTGTCTGGAAGTTTCACAAGACAATTAAAATGTTATTTTAATGGATTCCTTGTTAATTGCAGTTTATTGGATAGCACTGTAGATCATACAACTTTATGTAAAAAACAAGTAAAAAAGAATGAAAAAAAAGTTTTTATATGCAATGGATTAAATAAAAGCATGGGTTGATTCTGCCTACTCACTGGTTCTTTGTTGTCGTTGTTTCAGATGGTGATATACACTTTTTATAGTTTCTACAATCCCCTGCAGATTGTTTTATGTCTCACACCCACACTCTTTTGTTGCTCCTGTCCCAGCTCTTTTGAAGCGTGTTGCTGCCATCAGATAATCATCATCAGATGAGGTAAAACATTAAATATATCGTCTTTGTGCTGTTTTTACTGTCAAAAGAATTATCAAATTATCAAATTCTGTTTTATTTAGGTTTTACACAACATCCCAACCTTTTGAATCTTTTTTGAATCAGGGTTGTAGAAGATAAGCTCCTTTTTGCTTCTTCATTTTACTTATAAAATCTATCAGCAGTTACAGGCTTTCCATACTGCTTATCTCTGGGTGCTTATCATGATGGCTGAAAGACACGAGCAGTACATTCAGCTCTGTCATTCACTCTAACTGAACAGCATTATCTACTCTTCATCTAGTGAGCAGTTATCATTCCTGATAAAGGAAGAAAAGGCTGCAATCAGCATTTATTGTCACAGAGCTTTCATATCTGTAAAGCTGTTGTACATCTACACT
This sequence comes from Chaetodon trifasciatus, assembly GCA_037975065.1. Lineage (NCBI taxonomy): Eukaryota > Metazoa > Chordata > Actinopteri > Chaetodontiformes > Chaetodontidae > Chaetodon > Chaetodon trifasciatus. The sequence continues at coordinate 5,274,149 of JBBMOE010000008.1, forward strand.
AGTATTTTTTAAACTTGTCACCAGTAGTGGATATCCTAGGAAGTGCAATAGAAACATAGAGGCATATGTTGTATATGATACTGTAATACTACCAGTTATGAAGTGATCAATAAATCCTTTGACAGGTTGTTAGTTTCAGAACAATAGTTTGTAAAGGTTTAAACACTTAGATAAATCTAGTACATTTGTATATACAGTTGAAAAAAAAGTATTCATATCCTTTACTTAAGCACAGTAGTCATGGCACAATGTAAAAATACTGCTATAAGGAACATAACAGAAGTATTAGCAGTAAAAAAAAGTATCAAAAGTTGAAGTGCCCCTGCAGCAGAATGGCCCCTCTCAGTGTAACAATATCATTGGATTATTGCGTCTATACAGAATTTTCATGTTGTAGCCTGTGAGGGTGTAGCTACTGTTGACATAGTTTACTACTGTTAGAATTGTTATGTAGTTTTATCCACAACAATACAACATGTTTTAGAAAATCTCACAAAATGTAAAATTAAAATTCACATAAAGGTTGTGGAGTAAAACAAAAGGTACAAAAACTGTCCTTCAGCGCAATACTTGAGTAAATGGATTTAGACTGACATTTCACCATTGATGTTCTATAATTGAATATTAGATTATTATCACTGACAAATAAACATGTACGTAGCATTTAATCTGCAAACTGTCAACTGTAGCTGTCAAATAAATGTCGAAAGTTTAATATTTGCCTCTGAAATGTGCAGAACTTCTAATATTCGGCTGCAACATCTTGGCAAAGCCCTCCAACACTAGGTGGTGCACATTGTCTAGAAATAAAACAAGGCATCTGCGCTGCATCAACAGAAGAGAGCGCAGTGACTGAGACAGCAGGTCCAGGTTAGAGGGCTGCAGCCAGCAAATCCCTCCTGCATGTGTCCTTACAGTCAGCAGAGAGCAAGAGAGAACACGGACACCCACTGATAGAATTTGATTTATTTCCTATAATCTCAAAAACATATTTCTTACTTTGCTTGCACTCCAAGAAACAAATATATTCAGTTATATGTAAAGTCGTACAGTTCTAAAATGAGATTCGACCAGAGTGACTGTTTGGGCATCTGGACTGCCACATATCTATTCCTCTATTAAATGAATCTTGACTGGAGATCAATACAATAATTTATTTCATGGCTATTAGCATAAAATTAGAATATCACACACATACACAGATGCACACGCACAAAGCACGTGTACACACATATATGCGCAGGGTCTTTGAACTAGTTCATGTGTATCCCTTCTCTTGGAATTACAACAGTATGGCATATGGCATAGACTAAGTTATCCCCCTGACTATCTTTCACAATAACACTGCATTTTGACATGATAACACAAGTTCAATCAACAGCCAACAGTTAGCAGGAACAGCATATAGTACGTGAATACATTTGTACAAAAGGTATACACAAACAATACACTATATTACGTAATTTGTCTGTTCAATATGGCAGGTACACACACACACACATACACATACTTACACGCACACATACCAAGTCACACATTCAGTGGCTGCAGTTACTGAACGAAGCACACACTCTTTTTTCAGAGATTGTACGTCAGCTTCAGAGCCGTCCTGACCAAACTGTCACTCGCACACTGCAGATGGAGTCACTGCACTCCAGGACAGGAGGAACTATGTACAGGGTTTCATTCATAAAATATTGCACTTATTGGCCCATCGCATCTCACAGCGAGTGCTATGACAATGCTCCTAAATCTGTAACACAGAGTGATATATACACTATCTTATTATATAAATCTACATAGATAAGTCAGGACTGACTTCATGCAATTTTTTGGAGCTTTTATTCAACTATGCAACAAACAACGGACGATGCTAAAGGAATAGTGATATTTTGGCACTTTTTTTTTCTTCTTCTATGAATTGCAGAACTGAAAGGCTTTCTGGATTTTAAAATAAGCTACAACCTTTACACTATCTGGACTTAAGTTATCATTAAGACCTCTACTGCACTGTATATGCCAGCTAGGGGAAGCTCCCCGTTTTAAACTACTGCATGTTTCCTATGAGATTTTTCTTTCACAAGGGATTTAATTTTATAGCACAAACTTGAAATTTTAGCATGCTGACTCAAAAGTTAAAATATATCTTTTTAATATATGGCTGTTTATTCCATGCCAGAGCTGATCAGTTGTTTAGTATCATACACTGTGTCTTGTCAGTGTGAGATTTTTATTCAGTGAAATGCTGGATCATTGCCGTCATGTGGAATTTAGAGGATGGTTAGGTTTTATCTTTAGATAAAACAGTACATATGATTGACTTTTTTGGCAGCATGCTCATCGCATCAAATTATAAAGGGGTCATCTTAGAGGCTAAGCACACAGAAATAGTTGCTTTTAAGATTTACAGATATACTTATCAGAGAAATCACACATCTACAGACAGCAAAAACATGGAGTAGTACTCACATCAACATTATACGTACTGGACTCATTCCAAAAGTAAGGATGACAGAGGAAACTTACAGAGGCCGTGTTGGAGATGCTAAAAGGCCACTTTTTTATCCAAGGTAGATGATTTTCAGATGACTAAGTTGCACTCATTTGCGAATCAGACGCAAAACTCACACTCACTCACAGTCACACAACGTCCACACACTCGTTACACAAAAGAAAGCCGCTACATCCTATAGTGCACTAAATCATAGATTTGGCAGCTTTAGGAGACAAAATAATCCTATAAAAGAAAAATACACACATTGTACAAAAAATGAAAGTAAAAGAATCATTAAAGCACTCACTGACTCTATCCCTCATTTTATAATTATTCTAGGTCTTAGAGATTTTAAAGGTCTTGAGGATTAACTGTACATCATATCTATGGTCTATTTCCAGCCTTATCAAACATACTTGGTTTAGAACCATACTAACTAGCTAAAGAATGAGAATATGGTGTCTCTATAGTCTAGCTATCCTGTAATGTTACACATTTTGCAGTAGCCATGTCTCTTTGTCTGGTTATTTGCTCTTGATATAAGGTGATAAACTTGAGAGCTAATATGACTGGATTTTGTAATTCTACGACTAAACGGGGTTTGAACTGTAGTCCAGAGAAAGCAGCACTAGCAGGAGTGATAACGCTGAGGGGGAACAAAACTCTGCACACTCTACCACCTTACGGGACCTGCGCTGCCCTCCCTTTGCCTCCTGACACCAGTCACTAACAGTTGCATCCAGGCTGCTGCAGGGGCGGAGCACTGTCTGTGAGTTTGGCAGTGGGAGCTCCTGTGGTGACGGCCGGATCAGTGTCCAAGCTCTCGGACATCTTGTCGCAAATTAGGTCAACGAGACGTTCAAAGGTCTGCTTCACGTTGATGTTGTCCTTGGCACTGGTCTCAAAGAACTCAAAGCCTTGGCAAGAGGAAGAGTAACATGAGAACATAACGAGACAGGGCCAACGAAGACAATGACCACATGGTAGATATTTATGATTTAATCTTTAGGAAAAGCTTTGACAGTTATTGTTGCTGAAGATGGAAAACAAAGCTGCTTCTTCTATTTCTGATAATATCCTTAAAGGCAACAGAAGCACCAGCGAGTGAAAAACACAATTCCAGTAACATAAAGGAGTGAATGTTGCTCCAACACTTACCCAACTGTTCTGCCAGCAGTCTGCCACTATCCACCGAGACCACCCTCTCCTCTTCCATATCACATTTATTTCCAGCAAGCACCACCTGTGCATTATCCCACGAGTAGGTTTTTATCTGGGTTGACCTGCATGTCATAAAAAGACAAGGAAAAAAAATCAATCACAGTAAAATAAATGCTGCTGCTGCATTTTGTCAGGATTGTTTTTGTGCCACTTTTTATTGGACAGGAAATTAATGTGAAATACGGCAGAGCAAAAAGGACACCATGTAAAGTTTGTTCACCATTTGGACCGGTTATGAACAGAGATTACATCACCTTGTGTTTGGCATCATGTAATATTTGAGTCACTGAAGGCAGCAGTGGAAAAGTGGGTCAAGTGCTGCCCTGTTCTGGAAACATTGAATCACTATTACTCAGATAGCTCATTATTTGCTATTTTCTTGCTAGTTGATATTGATATTTAGAATTTGTCAAACTTTTCATGCTTTCCTCTCTTGCTAACATCTACAGACTGCTAGATATTATAGCAACACAGGGTATTAATCATGGTCACTGACAGGATGGAAAACACTTGTAAGCTAATACTAAATAATGGCTAACTGCACAGAAGATGCACGCACCTTGCAAATGTGGACCAGACTGTTGTGTGAGCTCTCTGTCTTTTGCATTCAAGCCACCAATTAATCTAGCTTGTGTTGGTCATTAATGTTATAATATCATAATATTACGTAATGTATGTTGCAATGTACGGCATTTAAATGACATTTGGTGATAAATAATGTCTGATTTGATTGTCATCAACTAGATGCTGCATATAAAATGAGGCATCATCTGCACCATATATTCTGTAAAATAATTAGAATTAAAGAATTTGCATTGTGTGCTAACCCTAAAACCGTTTCAACACTGACGTTCACAGCTGAGAGAGGTGCTTGTGCTGCTCTAACCTCCAAACACATTTTGAGAAGGAATTTAGGGAACAAATATCTCCTGTGGTGTTGCTGTTTGACAAAAAGTAGGGCAGCTAACATACCACAGGCTGAAAGCAGTAGAGAGTCAGTAAGAAAGAGAGGAAGAAACAACGACTCGGAGAGAGAGAGAGAGTGAGAGAGCAGCATGATGCTGGCGCTCTGCCTCTGTCTGTCCAGCTCTGACTCGATATAGCGGTTCAGATGTGGGTCACTTTGAATCCAACTGCTGATGTTCCCTGACAGAAAAACAATCATGTTTGGAGTCTACCAGAGCGACATATGCAGGCTGTTAAGAGGCTGTATTTACCAGTGATTTTTGAACAATCTGACCTCTGGGGAAGCGACGGGCAGGTGAAAAACTGGATAGAAATACTTTGAGATTGTTGCTGTTATAAAATTGTTTGTATATAGTTTATGACTCATTTTCATGATTTCTTAAAAATCCTACATTTTTTTCGTCAGTTACAATATTTCCCTGTTTCGTCTCTGTCACGGGCAGGAAATGAGCGCGTCACAAGCTTAATTCAGCCACAGACAGGGAAGGAGCGGTTGCCATGGTAACCTCTTTTTTTTACAACCTTGTCACAAGGAACAAGGGAAAGAGAAAGTGGAATTAAAGCCTGTGGCAAAGGCAAAAAGGAAGAGCTGTGGTTATATGAAGGGTAGAAAAAGAGCCTCTTCCCTTGTATACAGTTGATTTGTGCGCTGTCTGGTAGATGAGCTCACAGGTGACTCTCCAGGATTGTCGCTGCCAGTGACACACTTGGCTCCATTAATTAAGATACCCATCACAGACAGTGCTCAGACTGCAGTATTCCATCACAGTGTCAGACAGGCCTTAAAAGAATAATAGGTGTGTCTGGCTCCGACCTCTCTTTACAAGAAGCCTTTTTTCCCTCGTGCACAATGACGGGAAGTGTATTAATACAGAGCATTTTAGCACAATGCATGCTAATAATTTACATAATAAGCAAGCTCATAACTTTAAAGACTTACGTTTGTCCGTGGGATGTGATTTACATGCTACACAACATATGAGGAGCGAGATAAGCAGGGAACACCATTGCTGAGCTGTTTGAACTGCTGTGAACCAATGACAGTCTCAGAAACACGGACTCAGACAGGCCGGGCTTCATATCTAAGGAACCAATCACCATGCAGGGTTGGTCTTTCCATATCATGATAACATAGCCAAAAAGAAGGCTCGTGTTAACTAATTGTGCGACCCTGCACCATTCACTCTTCTTCTTCTTCTTCATGTTTGCCTGAATTACTCCTATATTAGCATGTGCCATTGTGTAGTGCACTGTAGCTAACAAAACAGAAAACCAGCAGAGGCTGAGCAGCTGTGCTCAAGCTGCAGGCAGTGGCGGAGGGGTGGGTGGAGATGGAGGTTGGGACTATTGACATGTTCATAGACCTGTCATACTAAATGAAGGCAAAAGAGTTGCGTTACATCCGAGCCATTTTAAGGCATGATGTGATTTGATTTTGATGAATCAATGCCAGGAGAGGAACTGTAAGTATGTGGTCACTAAATGCAGCTGCTTTAGCCATGACGTGTGCTTCCTGAAGCAGCTGTCAAGTGCTGCTAGCTAAGTGATGAGGCCCAAGTAGACAATGGCCTTAATAGTAATTGTCATAGCCCTACAATGGGTGCAAGCTGCAAAACTATACCACCATCTATATCAAGTCTGTGTGAGTCGAATCATCATTTCCTTGCAGCTGATGCAACGATCACATCATGAGAATATTACCATGATGATTCAGGAACCTTTCCTCTCAAAAATGCTCATTCTGTGCACTCGTAATCTCTTTGGGCTGGCAGAGGGAGATAAGTGTATGGGACAGCAGGGTGTAAATAAAATGGGAGATGACTTTCTCATCGCAACACCTGTGGAGAGCCAGGGTGTTAGGAGAAAGATCAGCAAAATGGAAAACAAAACACACATCTATCTCTGGAGCTGAAATCCCTCTGTTTCCCCAAAGCATCCCGGCTGTTGTTCTGAACCGTTCGTACCGATGAGAACATGCTTGTTTCTAGAGCAAGAATTCTAACCCAGAAACCTGCTTTCTGCAGCCAATTGAACTCCCCATGCCTGTTTTAGACATGAATGCATCATCATAAATCACCGACATTTGGGCTTGGCTGACTTTCTGTTCAGCCTGCAGATGCTTGTGTGACTCATGAATGGACCAGAGCCATGACCTTGACAAGCTTTCCTTAGATCTCCAAGCCTGACAAAGATGCACGCATACAAATTACATAACAAGCCTGTCAAATGTAAGAGATGGAGAAATACACTGTCACTGTTATGAGATAGTGAAGCTAAACTGTTTAGGATTGCAGATTTGTCTCATAAGAAGGGCAAAGCATGTACAGTATCAAGTGTGCAGGATATCAACTGATTGCATTATAATGACAGACAGGAAGCCCTTTTGATAAGTTGATTGGATGCTCACAACAATATAATAGAATCCACAGAGAAAAACAGGATAAGAGATGACATCCACATACAAAAATGATCAAAAACAGGCCAACAAGACTCACCAGTCCTGCACAGCGCCGAAGGACTCCTCATTGGTGATGTCGTACATTAGGATGAAGCCCATGGCCCCGCGGTAGTATGCAGTGGTGATGGTCCTGTAGCGCTCCTGGCCTGCTGTGTCCTACACACAGACAACATGATTTTGCATTGCTGCTAACCGCCTGACTGATAATCATGCTCAGCAACGCTGACATGACCCTGCACAGCACATATATGCACGTCTATAAGGATGAATGTGCAGATGTACATTATTAACCTGCAGCTATTTATGCAAATGACAGATTCTTTCTTTCAAATTGGAGCATTAGTTTAGGTTGTTATCTACATTTCCACATCTACATTAACTTGTAGGTACATTTGCTGTGTTCACGATGTGGAAACAATCATTATGCTAAGCGCCTCGCTGGATTTTGCATTGATTAGATGCCAAAAACAGCCATTCAGTTTTGGCTGAAGTGATTGATTCTTTCCTCTCCTCAATAAAACAATTGCTCAGCTGTGTTAAACACTCGATGCAGTGCAGTATTCAGAGCTCAGCTTATGGCATGCACTCTTAGAAAAAAATTGAGGTTAAACGATTTCAACATTGAGAAACTGCTCGCTGTTCACGATGAGGCTGAACAAATTGCTCAAAGGCAAAGCAGGCGAGTGATTACGCAACATTGGAGGAGTAGTACATTGTACACAGATTGCCCTGGAAACAAGCGGCCGCTGCAGCCTTTGCTACGAGATGTCAATGGAAATGCTAATAGATCCCAGTTCAGAAAGATCAACCTTTCATACAGTGAGGCTGTCCGTGAGGAGGGGAGAGAAATGAGTGTTTTTATTTGTTTGATTGTACCTTCATACCTCAAAGTACCTGCATGCAGTTGCTCACAGATGTGTAGATTTATTGTTTATGATAAGCGTGACAATAATATATCCCAACGATGTCCCTCCTGTTTATACTGTATGTTTACTGTGCTGTGGTTCCACCCACAACAAGTGTGTTTGCAGGCTTCCATGAATCATGATGGAGGACTTCTGGCTGCTCCACTTGGCTCTGGTTAAACAGAAGCCCGACAGGCGGCACTGGATTGTATTTGCCACATTGGTTTTGCTCTCTATCAGTCTGCACATGGCTGCAACAGAGTGCCTGTTATAGCCAGAGGACAGCTCTGACCTTCACTCCACGGAGACAGAGCTCACATTCTGCCGAGCTCACACGCGCACACACACACGCACACACACACGCGCGCACACACACACACACACACACACACACACACACACACACACACACACACACACACACACACACCAGAGCTTGGACCTTTTGTCAGTTTACAATGACTCCAAAATTGCTTGTCAATGTGTGCATTTCTAATGCCAGCAGCTAGTGTTTGTTGTATGTTACATATATATAATAAATAGCATCTTTTGCGGAGGGACATTTCGAACTACATGAAAGAGGATGATGTGATGTGGATGATAGTGTTATTGTGAATGTACCAAGTGATGATACAGTATGCGCAAGTCTTCTGAATGTTGTCTTAACCTCACTCGTTTCTTTCATCTGGATTGTAAGTCTTGGACGTTTAAGCATCCTATTGATTCTTGTCTGAGTGCTTGACAATGACCTTTGCATTTCCAGGCTATTTTAGTGAATAGGTTTGCTTATTCTCAGTGAAAAAGACAGAGCGGGACAGGGGGAAAAAAATGCTGAGTCCCACGAATTGGAGCTCCTTGAAAAGCTTCGCTTGTACTCTGCAGCTCACCAGAAATCAATCCAAGAAGCTGACGACTTCAAGTGGAGAGGTAGTGAGCGGAGGCTGGCACTCGCCTCAACTCTTCCTCATTCAGTAAAGTGAGTTTCGGTTTTTCACGAGGTCCATCTTGGCAGTGCTCAGCGTTGTGTTTCATTCACTTCAGCCAAATACGACAACAGGGACAACTCTATGATGCAGTTGGACAGTTTTATCTCTCAGCAGATTAATGGTGCGAGTGCCACAATGACATTAGCCAATAGCCATCACCTTAAATGGGCGCTTACTATACAGTAAGTCTCAGCTCTCTCTGGGCCCAATTAAAGAAGACAGGCCAATTATGTGGACGCAAGGGCTATCCTTTTTCGCCCTGAATATGCTTGTCTTTGCTAATGATGAAAAGACATTATCCCGATTAGCCAGTCGTTTGACTGTTCAAATCCAGTTTTCACATCCTGCAGGAGCGCTTCTTCTTGTCTCTTTAAGTGATTAGCAAACACCAAATGTCTGGGGGTGGCTAATTGCTGCAAAAGACAACTATTATGACAAGAGAGAGCAAAACCTCTAGAGGACACTAGGCATTTAGTACAGTGTAGCAAAGAACGAAACAAAGGGTGCGACAGGAAAGACAGAAGAAATGGAGGGAGAGGGGAACTTTTACATATCTATCCCCTCAAAGACAATCAGCTTCAGCAGCTCAGATGAACTCCTAATTAAACAACCTCAGACATTCTTCAGTTTTCCCACACGTTCTGAGGAAGGTGTTGCTTCTGTGTTCTTCCCCCGCTGCGTGCCAAACTAACGCTTACTCGTCAGTAACATTGAGACTTCCATCTGCCTCCGTACTTACATCGTAGAGTGTCAAACCAAGGCAACGCAACTCAGCCTTTCCTGAAGCTTTCTTCAATTAATTAAGGAGACAGCTGATTTATCACATGTTTCTGAATCCAAGGAACAAAGCATGAGCATTATTTATTTATTTTTTGGTGGGAATTGAGATGCTGAAATTGAAACACTAATACTGTAACTTGACTTCATTAGGATGCTGAAAATGGTCCTTTTAGTTTGAACTGCAGTTGCCAAGAATGCCCAGTCTGTTATTATTCTTATTATTCTATTTATATACCTACAATGTTGAAATAGTGAGTTTTAGCTTTCAAATATACCTTCTATACTTTGACTGAAGTACATGTAACATAATGCAAGAAGATGAAAAGTGAAGCACGTCCAAGCATACTTAACCACATGAGCCAAAACCATGACTAAAATTGAATCAATGCATGGGGGATCCCGTGAGTGCAGGACTTGGAAAAGCATACAGCCATCAAGTCACAACCTGTCACGGTCCTTGAAACGTATTGATCAACAGAGAAGCATGTGGGCAGAGGTCAGGAGAAAGTGGGCTCTGGGCATAGATTGACAGCCTTTTACAGACAAGAGTCACTCTGCAGGAACACAAAGACAAGGAGAACAAGAGAAACGAGGGGGCAGGGCATCTCTCAAGAGCCCCTTCCCCCTTAGAGCTTAGGTAGTCCTCCAGGAGACCTTGGAGGACGACAGAAAACTCATTTCTTCCCGATGTTCTCTGTGTTTGGTAATGTGCTTTCTTTCTTGTATAAATTACCACCATTAGATCAGAAACAAATTTAGAGTCTGACTTTCTAATCAGAAGGATTTATAGGAAAAAACAGCTTCTTCAAGCAGATAAGTCAGTTATTATGAGCTGTTGACCAGATAGCTTCCACTTCTGGTTTGATCAGGAATCAAACACTCTGGGGCTCTCTTCTAAATGTTTAATGCCTGGATGTTAATATTTCATACCCAGATCTGCAGTTTGATCCTCTTGTCATTCTTGTACACAGTCTTCACTTTGAAGTCGATGCCCACTGTGCTGACGAAGGCCGAAGTGAAGGCGTCATCGGCGTAGCGGAACAGGAAAGACGTCTTGCCCACGCTGCTGTTGCCGATGATCAGCAGCTTGAACATGTAGTCAAAGTTTTGGTCCCCTCCCTCTCCCTTCCCTTTCACATCCTGAGTGGCAGCCATCTGCAACGACAGAAACACACGCTGAAAAGATTGCATTAAGAAGCTTCACCTTGAATGAATGTAAAGCTTTTTGGAGCCGTGACACACACAGATGTGAACCCATCTCTTGAGGAATGAGTTGTTTCAGTGGACTCTCAGCTGTTTGGCAAAACAACTTCTAGTTGGTGTGCATGGACCAGGAAGTGAAAGAGAGGGACAGAGCAGGATGTGGAGTAGAAGCTTGTTGAGCAGGCCACAGATCAGAGGTGACAGAAGGCTGTGTCAGGCAAACCAGCATGACCAACACAGCAAGCTGTTGTATTGATAGTTTTAGATAACCAGGATTTTAAAGAGCTGAGTTTGTCCTCTCCGAAGCCTGTAAATGACTCCTTTAACGAAAGGAAAGGATTATTATTCGGATTTTCTTTTGCACTGGGTCACACTTAGCTCTTTTGTTTAAATTATGCTGCAACAATTCCACATCCCAATTTGAATTTTACTATGAATAGTTCTGAGTGTGATTTTTTGCTTTTGTGTTTCCACCAGAAAACACGAATTCCCTCAGACATTCAACCTCCTTCCACATTACAAAGGGTACAATAAAAACCAATCTTTCACCTTAGCACTGAGCATTTCCTGCAAGCTGTCAGCAGTCAACGACCTATGAGGACACGAGTACTACGAGCAAGATGACAAGAGCACAGTCATCTTTGCTCCAAGGTGAATGTTTTGACAAAGCCATTGCGCTTCCATGCCAAACAGGGCAGCCGAGCTCTGCTTCCAGCCTCTCCAACGATAAAAGATGCCGGACCTCGATCCCGCACCGGGTTTCTGTTCGCTTCCGTGTGAGGGAAAAAAAAACATCACTGAGGCAGTATTTGCAAGGACACCGCTTTCTAAATATCAGTGCAATGCTGGCATTGACATACCACGATAAATGCAGTCGATATAACACGAAATTACACGATGTAGATGAGCAGGGAGCCGCATGCCAGCTAATGTCAGACGAGCAATTCTGGGCAGGAGGTCATTTTATCTATCCGTGAAATTCTTCCGTCTAACTATTAAGAAATGAAACTACCACAAAACGCGTTGAGGACATTGTGTGAACAAACCTGTTTTGGAGGCCTCGGCTCTATCTGTTTCTGGCCCTGTTTTGTAGAATACGGGTTTTATATTTGTGTGTAACGCAGGCGTTGCTTTTTCTTCCCCCCTCTGTGTCTCTTTCTCTTTGGAGCGCCGACCGATTTCAGCACCTGGGAGCTGTCCCCTCCGCTTCGGCTGTGGCACGCGCCCCTGAGCTGACGAGGCTGGCTCGCGTGAGGTGAGCACGAGCAAAGGGAAAGTGCGTTTCGTGCGTGTCTCTGACGTCACGGAAAAGCTCGTGGTGGTGGGGAGGCGATCGAGAAGATGGGGGTTGTAGTTTTCCGCCGGTATCGGCGCGGAGGCGGTGGGCGGCATCAGAAGAAGAGATACGACTACATTACTCAGCATGCAGCGCGTCACAGCTGCCAACAGCTGTATGCTTTACTGTGGAAGCGCAGGAAAAACCTTTGTAGTTCGTTTTTAATTAGCAGCGGACATCTAACGCCCCCCATCATGAAAGAGCGACACTAAAATTGCAATTAAACTGAAAACCTTTGTTCAGTCTCAGCACACAGAACAGCCGAATGACGCTGTTTGATGCTCTCTGTCTCTCCATAACCGTGTGATAAAACCATGCAGCTTACCTTCCCATACAAGTCCATTTTTGGCCTCAGTAATAGCTCTTTGCTTTACCATTCACTCCAGTGCCTATAATAAACTCCCAACTGTTCTTTTTTTTTTTTTTTTTTTTTTTTTTTTCAGGAAGCAAATATAATGGCCTCTCCTTTTGCGTCACTGTCGGTGGGTCTTGCTGCCGTCCCCCGCCCATGCAGCCAGCTCCGCTTCACAGAACAAGCGGCTGAGCAAATAAGAGAGGCCTGAGTGCTGATGAATATCATTATTATGGGCCTTTCAGTGGGAGCAATTGCGGGATGAGAGCGCGGCGGAAGTGCGAGAGAGAAAAAACGGGCATGTTTTTGCAATTGTAATCGCCACAGCCCTCTTTTTAGGCGGATTATAAGACCTGCATAATTAATGTGAGAGGTGCAAATGCGAGACTGCACTGTTGGCATAAATGAGTGGGGACCAGTAGGCTCATATCAGCAATCAATCTGAGCATTTTCTAAGCCACTAGCCGTAACTATCTCCTTCATCTCGCACCTGAAGCCGACGTTACTTATAATAGTCCACCACGCGCTCAGGACCAGCACTGTGCCAGACACAACAGAGGTTATATAAACACGCACTGATCCTGGATACAAGCGCAGTCTTTGACAGTGGTATCAACCAGTTAGCAGACATTTGATAGGGCGCGTATGACGCTGTGGGGCGGGATATGGCCCTTTGACTGGAGGTTGAGCGTCTGCAGGCGACTCCGTGCGCAGCAGACGAGGGGCGGTTCAGGTAGGACGCACAAACAAGTCCGTCTCCACAAAGTTAGAGTTTGTTTTAGAAACACGCACCAAAGCTGGACCCTGCTTGTGTGCATTTGCTCATAAGTAGGTTAATCATTTGCTTCGAAATATTTTGCACCGATTTCATCCAGAAATCCTAAAAATGTGTCGTCAGAACGCCGTTTAGGAGTCATTGGTAGTGGTGGAGCGCCTGTTTTCAAGACTGAAAGCAAAATCGTTTGGTCGTTAAATAACAGAGCTTTCGCTGCAGATAGTTTTCAAGGCCTACGCGTGGTAAACAAAACTTTTCTAGAGGTTTCTGTAGGGAGAAAAGGCCGCTGTGGCACCATCTGCTGTTGGAAAAGGTGCTCTGGTGATGTTTCTCAAAGGCTGCCATGTGGTCAATGATTAACAAAGCAATATTGGCAGAAATCTAATTACTGTGGCTGCACAAGCCTGCTGACCTCTTGATACTGGAGCTATTCTGAGCAAGCGCATCCTATTTTAATTTCACTTTTCCAAACGAAATTGAACATTTTGAGATACTCAGATGACAAATGTTTTTACAAAATTATTTCTGGCATAAAGCTGATGCAGATTATGACCTTGGACTAGATGGACTAGATTCATTGAATGTATGCTCCACATGACATGAAGACCGACCATGTTCAACCATGACTTTTTTTATACAACACTTCAGTGCCTATATATGCTTGCCAATATCGGTTTCAGTGTGTTCTGACTAATAACTTTAGAGAAATTTACTTTGTCCTCATTACACAGTTTGTCCCCCACAGAGCGCTGACATGTTTCTATCCCCTGTAAAATGTCTCACCTGATGATCAGACTGAATTGATGTTTTGTTTCACTTCATTCAGCCTGACATTGAGTTTATGACAGCTGACTTGTGGGGGCTCAGTCATTTCTAGTGAGTGTGTATTTTTGCCGACATGATGTTCGCTCGCAGCATTTAACATTATTTCTAGTTCACCAAAGAAAAAAGGTTGGTTTTAGAGCTTTTATGTCACTAAGCCGACCTACAACAAAGTATACAGTTTGTACAGTCTCATCCATGCTTGTGGCCATTGTCTGTCACAATCTTTCATGTATGTAGCTAGGTCGCTAGCTTGCCAGCTAGCTGTGTAAGATGTTATGAATCCCACCTGTTGAGCTCTGATTGGTGAATGCTATCAATGAGTGCAGCATAGTTATCACAAACATAAATGATCCTCATCTGAAATGTTTACGTTTTTATATCTGCTGCTCTATCATTATCTAATTTTTAAAAACTCATCAAATATCATTATTGGTTATGACCTCCATAATCCATCACTGGTCGACTGGAGAGTTCAGAAATATTTCATGACTATGAATAGTAACATTTTTTACAGGCTGCAGTAATATCTCCCCTCACTTGCTGTGTTTTAACCATATTGGTGACAGTTTGCAATGGAGGACACCATTGAGGTGATTCTGCAAGACCATGCCAGGGTCCTCCCTACCAGCAGACCCCACCCCGTCCTGTCGGCCTGTGTGGGCGCTCTGCTCACTGGCATGTATGGAGTATGGAGCATGTTTGTCATGCCTGGTTTTCGCAAAATCCCGTTCAACCTTAAGGTGCTTGACATTTCCTTTCTCTGTTTTTACCTGCCGGCTTTGCGTTCATGCCGCCCTTCAAATCTCAAATGATGCATGTTCGAGTGAAATCAAAGAAGAGAAGCCAAGATGTAATTTGACTTGCACATTAACATCAATTTGCTTACTTTGGAGCATAGTGCTCCGTGCTTAACAACAAATGTGAGAAAAGAAGAGAACGGTAAGTCTATAACCGTGATTATGCGTTATGGAGAACTGCACCATCTTGTACAGTGCATTAATCTGAAGTGCATATTGTGCAGAGATCCATTTTTGTAACATAATATCGCATGCGCTATTTTTCTCACTGTCAGAACAAGATGAACAAGACAACACGATGATCAGGAGCAGATTATCAGAGGTCAGGCAACGATGAGGATGTTTGTTGCTGCATGAAAAATCTGACTTTGTTCTGACATTTGAAAGCAAAAAGAATCCGTCTTAAAGCTAATGCTAATACTTGTTAAATATATTCAAAACAGTTGCTATTTGCGCACATGAATAATACACCTCTGGCCTGTGTTTTTTTGATTAATGACATGATGCTTTGTTTATCCTTCACATAAAACATGTGCAGATAAAGTGGAGTCAGGCAGATATTGTGGAAAAGGCTCCACTGACAGTGAGTAGGTGATCAGATTCAAGGTTATAGACACAGCACTCCGATGACTTGACTGCCGCCAGCGGAGGTGGATTTAATATGAAGCATATTCAGAGAGGTTTTTACATGAAAAGGAAGAAATTTGTGCTACTGTAGTGTCTGGTTGGAGTGCCATGTGAGTTAGACTCACAGCAAATGCATTTTGGGTTGTAATTCTCCCTTTCAGTAAAGCTTAATAATGACTTAAAAACAATAGGGGAGCTGTGAAAGAGATTTAAGTGCTCTGTCAACTCCGTAGCAAGGAAGTCTTTTAATAATAATGATAACTACTGCACTACCTGTCACATGTATTGACTTACTGTATGTTTGCACTGTGGCCCAGGTTCCTTATTTACCCTCCAGTAAAGATCAAACACTGAACATTATGAAGCTGCTTGAGGGTCGAACAGGTCGCTTAGCAGATCTGGGATCAGGAGATGGAAGAGTGGTAAGTGCTGCACATTTGATTCTGGAAGTGGGTGTTTTATCTTTTAAATTCCTGTTGAAGTTTAAATCTAAGTATTTCACATCATCAGGTTTGATTTTCGCAGGTGTTTGCCGCCTCTTCTGTTGGTTTTCAGTGCACAGGCTTTGAGATTAATGGTGTTTTGGTGGCCTATGCCAGGAGCAAGGCCCGCTGGAAGGGAGTGCCCTCTGGCCAGGCGATCTTTGTTAAAAAAGACTTCTGGAAGGTAAGACCTTGACAAAACAGCTTCTTTACTTAAGCCTGGTCAAAGCAGCTATGTGACCACGTTTGTGTCTTCTTTCATAGACTGATCTATCTGTGTACAACAATGTGACAGCTTTCCTTGCTCCAGGGGTGGTGGGTATTTCTTTCATGTACATCTTTTGATGCTGTACAACTCGTATAGCACACATGACATGTGAAGTGACTGATTTAGCCTCCTCTGATTGGTTCACAGATGGGGGTTCTGGGTGAGAAGCTGCTGAAAGAGCTTCCTGATGGTGCACGTGTCATCGCTTGTCGTTTTCCTTTCCCCAGCTGGCCACAGCAGTCATCTGTCGGCTCCGGTCTTGACCAGACTTTTGCTTATGACATTAGCAGTGTGCGCTCACATCTGAGAAAAGTACCCAATGCAGAGGTGTAAGAGGTTACAGCCACGAGGTTATTTTATTTCCCAGCACTGTCATTCTCTATACAGCGCTAAACCCTCCAGACGCTTTTCTGACTTCTTAGAGCAGGAATGAACAAAAATGTGATATTTGAAGGAATACCATACAAAAAAAAAAAACATTTCTAGCAGGTTATCATAAAAACCTCTGGGGGATGAGCTGGTGATATCTGTTATGAGCACTGATCAGGAGTGATCCTTTTGAAAGACGTTTTTGAACATTGAAAGGATGAGAGGGAATGTGACTCAGCAAGGTGTCAGGATGATTTTGACATCACGTAGCCCTGCAGCATGTGTCCAATCTTTTCACTGCCAGAACAGACTGAACCTTCGCCGTATTGCCTTCAGTCATGTTCATAACATCATGCCCTCATATATACACTATCTCTGGCTGTAGCTCTCCATCTAAGGGCTCTTCCACTACAAATAATTTTACTTCCACATCAACACTTATAAACCTCTTCACCAGCATGGAACAAGAGGCATTGCAAGGTCAGTGTTCTTCTTTCCAGTATGTTATTCAATAATTTTGTCCCACTTTCCTTTTGTGTGGTTGAAATTAGATTCATATGTTGTGTTTATTTGTGTTTATTCAAAAAAATGAAGGCCTGTGTCTCCAAGGCCATTCTGAGATTTGTTCTGGCAGTCTCTCAGGCAGCTGCTGAGGGTTAGGCACACATACGGTTGACAGTAATATTCAGTGTCACCTGACCTTTGAGGGTCGTATGGAGTATGTATCTGGTTAGAGAAATGAGCACTTTAGTCTGAGGATCATGGTTAAATTATGTGTAACCTTCCGTCTGTGTGTTTGTTAAAGAGATTTCAATAAAATTTGCTGGAAAATGGGGACATTTTGCCAATGAACAGATGATCTGTTTTTGGTTTCATGTCAAAATTCAGATTCTATCAGCATTGCTAGATGCAGCATTTTCATGCACACTCATGAACGACCTGATGTATGCCTGATTTTATTTTGATACAGACGTAGATTAAATTTGCTCTTGTTAAAGCAAGGTTGAAGGGTTGCGCAGTGAACAGAAGGACGATACTGTCATTTTTCTAATAGTTCATTTATGCATACTGCCTCTGCAAACTAGAACAACACAAATCTTCCCATGTATTGTCACCTCTACATCCTTTCCACTCACACCTCTACTCACACTCCAATACACAGTGTGAGAATGTCTCACACGTCTGTGACGAATTGCAGTACAGTTGTATCCAAAGTCTCCACCTGAGGGTGCTAGTGCTTCAAGCTGAGTTTGGTGCGAAAACACAGAAGGTGAGCCTGACTGGAATACAGATAATGCTTGTCCTCTGCATAGTGGACACCTCATCGACCAAATGCATCGGACTTCCAACACCTTCAATAATGTTTTGCACCTAAAATGTAAAAGTTCCAGTTCCCTTCCCAGGTTTCATGTGCAAAACATAAACTGCGGAACATGTCTGCCTGCGTTGTCGTTGTGGATGGCGGCTGGTGATGCAGTTAATCGTGAATTCTTAGATAACAGGATCCACGCGCTGTTTTATTCCCTTTGATTTCATGTCTGTGCCGTCAGCGACACCCATGTACATGCAAGGTAATCGATATCAAGCAGACCTCATGCTCTCGTTTCACACCGTGACGTCAGGGAGAGGGCGGCAGACGCGGGGTGGGGTGGGTGCCAGAGTATAAAGTCTCTGAGACTGACTCTCCGGGCTGCATTCTGAGTGCGGGACGGTAAACCGCTTCTGATGGAAGTACGGAGAAACAGCGGGCCCCAACAGACAAACAGCAGCAGCAGCATGTGCGAACCGTCGCAGAGGTCCTGCGAACCTCGCCGAAAGAGAATGGATGAGCGCAGTGGCCCCTCAGAGATGGCCCGGATAATCACCGATCCTGTAACGGGGAAGTGCTACTGCCGTGGAAAAGTTTTGGGAAAGGTAGCGCAAGCATAGAGTCTGTTCTCGACTTTGTGGATCTACCACCTAACCCGAAGAGGCAGCACAGTTAACAGTGTGTTTTTCCTCTTTCCAGGGAGGGTTTGCTAAATGCTATGAGATGACCGACTTGTCCACCAGCAAAGTTTATGCAGCCAAAATCATCCCACATGCGCGCGTCTCCAAACCTCACCAGCGGGAGAAGGTAAGCGCGCAGCTCCGGTGCCTGTGCGCACTGACATGACTGGACAGTTATCACAAAAATGCCTTCAGTTACAGCTGTAATCATTTTGTCTCTTCCCCCTCCGTTAGATTGACAGAGAAATTGAGCTGCACAGATTACTGCACCACAAACACATCGTGCACTTTTATCACCATTTTGAGGACAAGGAGAACATCTACATCCTGTTGGAATACTGCAGCAGAAAAGTAAGTGCTACTTCTCCAAGCATTGCTCTTTATCCTTTTTCATCGCTGTGTTTCAAACACCTGCATTGCACCTGAAGTCAATGAGGGAGGACATAGGCAGTGTTCAAATTCTGCCCCCACTATAAGAAAATCAGCTTATATTAAATGTAAGATACAGTACATTTATATAATTCCTGGCCCTTTTGTGAGATTAAAGGAAATCAAGTCGAATGAGGTTTTTGTCACAGAGGAAAATAAGTGTTTCTGTGCAAAAGTTAGACTTCAGGAAACAGCCCTATAACCGTTTTCTTCTCCATATTCTGTCTTTTTGCAGTCATTAGCCCATATCCTGAAGGCTCGCAAGGTGCTCACTGAGCCAGAGGTGCGCTATTATCTAAGACAGATTGTCTCTGGACTGAGATATCTGCATGAACAGGAGATCCTTCACAGAGACCTGAAACTTGGTAAGAAATCTTTACACGGCAGCGACACTACAGAGCTGAGACGCTTTGTGCACAGTCATAAAGATGCAGCTCTCTTCTTTAATCAATCCGTGCAGTGTTCAGCCTTTGATCCTGGGTTGAATATCAAGTGCTCATCATCTCGTTCCCCTTTCCTCCCTACAGGTAACTTCTTTGTGAGTGAGTCGATGGAGCTGAAGGTCGGGGACTTTGGTCTGGCTGCCAAGTTGGAGCCAGCAGGAAACAGGAGGAAGACGATCTGTGGAACTCCCAACTATCTGTCCCCTGAGGTGCTCAACAAGCAGGGCCACGGCTGTGAATCAGACATCTGGGCCCTGGGCTGTGTAATGTGAGTAGGCAAACTGTAAATTCACCATTAGCTGCTTAAAAGGTTTAGTAATTAGTATTGATTATCATTTGCTACAGATAATCAGTTTAAAAAGATACATTAGCATCATATTTCATGGACTAGTGCATTCCTGTTTTGCCTGTAATTGCTAGTCTGATGAAGCATTGGGAGATTTTTAGTGATGGAAATGTGCTCACTTGGTGCTCTGTCCTGCTCCAGGTACACCATGCTGCTGGGCAGGCCACCATTTGAAACCACCAACCTGAAGGAGACATACAGGTGTATTAGAGAGGCGCGTTATTCCCTGCCTTCATCCCTGTCGCCACAGGCTAAGCAGTTAATTGCCAGCCTGCTCGCGAAGATCCCAGAGGACAGACCCAACCTGGACCACATTCTGAGACATGACTTCTTCACACAGGTTAGACCCCATTTTCGCCTCTCTATCTGCCTGTTCCGCTCTCTGGCAGCCTGTCTCTCTCTAAATGTCACTTTGTAGGCGGAGGCCAGTGACCCCCTTCCCACCAGCCGCACACTGACCCACTTTCGTTCTCCACAGGGCTTCAGTCCAGAGCGTCTGCCGGCTAGCTGTTGCCATTCAGCACCAGATTTCCACGTCTCCAGTCCCGCCAAGAGCTTCTTCAAGAAAGCTGCCGCTGCGCTCTTTGGTGGGAGGAGAGACAAGGTCAAATACTACGAGACTCTGAGTGAGTATTACAGCAACCACTAAGCCACTTATGTGCCACTTCAAGCGTTACTCGTCACATCAGCCAGTTATCTGTGGCTTTGTAAAATTAGGGTTGCTACAAGGGACATTGTTAAATCTCCTTTATGAGACAACTGCAGGCACATTTCACCTCCTGTACTGCTCCGGTGTCAGTTTATGTTGGGGCCGGCTAAAAAGATCGTGCTCTAATCTCTGTGTTCTCATTACTGCCTTTGATAGATAAGTTAACCAAAGAGGAAGAGGAAATCTACAAACTGCAGCACGACCTGGAGAGAACTGTCATCAGCCAACAACAGAGCAAAAAGATTTCTGAGGTAAGCGGCCATTTATTCAACACAAAGCAGGATATCTAGTGTCGGTGATGTTGTAGCCACGTTATTCACAGAGCCATTAAATGAACAGGCAGATTTGAGTTATCCTGTTGAGGAGAATCCAGTGACTCACTCTGATGCTGCACTAAACTTCATCACAAGCGCTGTTTCAGAGCAAACTAAAAGCACTTATTTTCAACCTTTCAAACCAACCACTTTGAATCTGTGGGTGACTGCTGAGTCATAGTAGGAAGAGATGATCTAAACTCGCACATTCTGACCCCTGTCGTCACTGATTCCCACCTCAGAATGGAAGTCTACTTCCGCCATCTGCCGAGAGCCCCGTTGCCCCGGCAACAGAGAGCCAGTCCCAGACGACGCGAGACACCATCCGTCTGATCGTCAGAGGGAGTCTGGGGAGCTGCAGCAGCAGCAGCGAATGTGAGTTAGCTCACCTCGTTTCACACACACAGTGATCTCAGAGACACATGAATGGATTTTATTTCATACACTGAATAAGTGCATTGATAGAGATGATAGAGAAATTTGACGAGTGCAGAGCGTTTTCTTGTTCCGTACCGATGTGATGGCAAGCCAAATGACCACCTGTTGTTCTTCATAAAGGCCTGGAAGACAGCACAACAGGGAGCGTGGCGGAGACTGTTGCAAGTGTGTTGAGGGGATGTCTGGAGAACATGCCTAAAGGTGAGTTGATTTCCAAAGTCATGAGCTATACAGCAAATGTAGTAATTCATTAGATAATTACACACTGAGAGGTCTCATGATACAGCTAAAGCTCATTATCTGTATTTGACCTTGAAATGTCCACAGAGGGATAATCAAAGCACAATGACTAAGGAGTATGTGTAGATTCATGTTCCATGTCTTAGTTCTCAAAGATGCACACCCAAATCCCCCCCCCCCCCCCCCCCCCGGCTCATAGCTGATGTTTAAAACCTTAATACGATATACGGTTAAGTTTCAAAGTTTAGCTTAGCTCTTGGGTGCTTTAGCAAAGTCACAGATTGGACGCGGTTGCACAGTTAAGGTTGTCGTACCTTTAAATCTTCCCTGTAACTGCGGTCTAATCCTCCTCCTCTGTGTTCTCACCCTGCAGCAGACAACATTCCTCAGGGCTCAAACACCTGCAATCTTCAATGGGTGACTAAATGGGTGGACTACTCCAACAAGTACGGCTTTGGCTACCAATTGTCTGATCACACCGTGGGAGTTCTCTTCAACAACGGCACTCACATGAGCCTCTTGCCAGACAGAAAGTATGCATTATTCTGTGCTTTCACAACACTCCACCCTCCTTCACTTGGAAAGTTATTAGTCACTACATATAATGAGGTGGCTTGTTAAAGCATGCTGCAGTACATAGAACTACTTTGAAAAACCTGTTAGTGGTTTGAGATAAGTGAAGGGATGGCTCGACTTGTTAACGTTGATTCCATTCTTGTGTTTCTTTACCAGAAACTGAGGAAAACACATGAATATTACTTGCTAATGTTCCCGCTGTCGCCTTCACTGTTTTCAAGCTAGAGTAACATTTTCTGTCAGGAGCAGATTTTAAATGTCAAGGCAGTAAATGTTTTTCTGAGAGGTTGCGCGACTCTTCGTTTATCTCCTTTATTTCCTTCCATCCCTTCAGGAACATCCATTACTATGCAGAGCTGGGTCAGCGCTCTGTCTTTCCCACATGCGAGGTTCCTGAACACTTTGTGGGCCAGGTGACTGTGCTCAAGTACTTCTCCCACTACATGGAGGAGAACCTCATGGATGTAAGAAAATACCTCTATTCCCCCTCTCTCGTGCTTTTATGTGTCTCTCCACCCCCTGAAGCATTAGAAATGGTATCTTTCATGTTCCAGCCTGTCTAATCCTGATGTGTTACTTTTTCTCAGGGCGGGGACCTGGGTAGTATGACGGATGCACACATGCCCAGACTCTACCTGCTGCAGTGGCTCAAGTCCGACCGCGCCCTCATGATGCTCTTCAACGATGGCACTTTCCAGGTAAATATACAGATGGGAAACACTGCTGGGCATGCTCAGAGGTGGGGTAGGCCACAAATCAAATGAGAAAAGTGCTAACTTGCAATGGTCTTTTGTGTTGGAGAATAAATTAATAAATATTTTTTTTTTAATCCCCAAAGATCAACTTCTACCACGACCACACCAAGATCATCCTGTGTTGCCAGAGGGATGAGTACATGCTGACATACATCAACGAGGACCGCGTCTCCAAAACCTTCAAACTCAGCTCCCTGCTGACGTCCGGCTGTCCCACCGACCTGCGCGAACGCATGGTGTACTCCCTCAACATGCTTCTACAGAGATGCAGCTAAACCTACACCAATTGGTTTTGGACAGAGTTGAACAGATAAACCTACCTATTGTGCTACTGCAGTGCTGCAGTGGAACCAGGATTCGGAAGGATCTGTGCGGGAAGGACAAGTTTGAGGACAGACCTGTGAAAAGTAAATTAACATTCCTACACTGTCGCACCTTCGTGACTCAGCAGAGGTGCAGATGAAAAAATAATACGGACGGACTCTGCGGATGGGGGGAATGATATGTAGCACAATTGACAGTGGATGGTAAAGGGCTGATTTGTATGTTGATTGCTGGCAGAGAGGAAAAGACTGAGCTTGTTGGAGTGAGTATGTTGGTACGAATGTGAACCCCATTTGTTTTGGGGGGGGAAAGAGGGATGTTTGGGAAGTAAAGACAAAAGCTGGGCTGGCACCAGCTGAAACGTGTACAGTGTAGATGATGTTGTTTTATAGAGATGATGCATAAACTGATGCTCTGAATATAACCAGAGCGAGACTGTGGAATATTGTAAATGATGTACAGCGTGTGTCACAGCCAGCTCAGCAGTGCAGAGACATGATTTGCTAATGTGTGTGGATGCTGCAGAGTTAGGCTGTTTATGTACGTGTGGGTGAGTGTGTGTGTGAGTGGGAGGGACGTGACGTCACACAAACTTTAAAAACTGTGATTTGTTCTCTTTTCTGACAGATGGACTCAGCACATTGAGCTGGGAACCAGAGGGGGGAGATGAGGGGGGAGATGAGGGAGGCAGGAGGAGAGAATGATATTAAAAAAAAAAAAAGCAGTACCAGGGATCCTTTAAGGATCTCTTAAGAGCCATTATCACCTTGGTAGAAAATGTCCAAAATAACTTATTGTGTAACAAAAGTGCAGTATTTATTTATTTAATAATAAAGAGCATTTTCTAAAAAAAAAAAAAGAACTTGTCCTTCTCATTGAGTGTTTTTACCCATTTAAATTTTCTTCTACATGGAACAGCGTTGTGTCTGTCTGCCCAAGGATGTTCTTAGATTTTTACTGCGATTTATGTAGTTTTAATGAAAAAGAACTTTGTGCTTGTTTCATGTGTAATGAGCCTGAGTCGCGTTCATACACTGTACAGTGTGGCGAGAGTTGGATTAAACTTAATTACACTCATATCTGTGCACTGGTCCAAGTCAAAGCAAGTATTTTATCTTTAAGCTTGTGTTTGCAGCAGGAAATGGGCACATAGAGAGATATGGATGCACGATAGAGAGCATGTTTACAGTCTAGTTGTTTATACTCTGCTTCAAGGCCCCCCCCCCATTGGCACCGCCTTTGCTGAGTTTTCTCCTGCAGTGATAAATGAATGATAGCAAAGATGACTGACTGTGCAGTGTGGCTGACCTTGTCTCACACAAGCACACACACAGGCACACATTACCTCGCATACAAACAAGGGCGCTGATCAGGAGATAGGCCAGCTGGGCGGTAGGCAAACATGGGAGGAAACACTGCCGAACAGTGACATGCAGCTAGAAGGAGAGACAGGCTAATGAAGTGGCAGAGTTGGTCATACTATGTCAGCGATTGCATCAGAGCTTTTGAGGCAAAGTAACTACAGTCGTTCTTGGACATCCTTTTACATTCGCTGACTGTAACCATGGAAACAAGCAACTGCTGACCAATTTGGTGAGAGTCGGAAATCAATGAAGGCTTCGTGAAAGACATCTGGCACAGCCTCTCCTTGCTGAAAATCGGAACACGTGTCGTGACATACTTATACTTTTGCTACTGATTGGCTTTTGTTTCGGCTGCACCCTCTCCGCTCTGCACATGAGCGTTTGAGCCGGAACATCGAACATCTCTTCACCTCCTGAGCTTACGTAACGATGGAAGTTGAACGTGGATGTTTTGAGTCATCCCTTTAGATGTTCACTCAGAATATCCGTGCTCTTCAGAGTTCAATAATGAATGCCTCATGCATAAACATATCCACACAGACAGAAGCAGAACAGGAAGTAGCCAACAAGAAGAGGGAGCAGGAATTATTCATGACGACACCTCCAGGTCTGAGTGCGCGTGTTTTGACAGTAATGGCCCCTGGAATGGATGCTTCAGTCAGACAGAAATAGATTTCCTTGTTGATGTGAAGTTTTCTGGCCTTCGAGGGCATTTTTACCCCTGGTCCTAACATCTGAACAGAAGTGCAGCATCTCCGTCTGATGGATGCAGTGAGTTGAACCAAATTAATAACAGACTGCTGGCTCTTTCCAAGCAAGCAATAGGAAGTGACAGATTCTCTGAGTTTCCCTGAAAACATTTCCTAGTCTGATATAGTTTTGTCTCTTACTGTGATTAGTGTGAGTGAAAATTCAGCTGAGGTCAGGATCTTGTCTGTGAGTCAGCAAACGTTCGCTGATCACCTTTATTGGGCTCATGGGAACGTTCTACACTTCTGTGAGCAAAGCACCTACGTAGATGAGCTAATTAGAAAACCCTGTGGAGTTCATAAAGCTAAGAGCGCAAGTTCACTTGATGTTCTTAGTGTCACTGCCGTGTGAAAAAAATGTTCATGACACTGCTGGTTTTCAGTATCACCCACACAAAGCTGCTCGTCTGTAATGCCACGTTGACAGTGGGAAAAGTCTTGTGCGCGTGGACGGACTTAGCTCTGGAATAAGTCTAAGCTGGAGTGACATCGGGGATCTTTAAACCTCAGCTTCTCTCATAAAGTTCTCTGCAGGCAGAAGAGTGACTCAGTTTGGCTTTAAAAGTGATAGTAGGCACATTCTGCCAGAAAAAAAAACACATGCTTTGATATATGCGCACACTGGGATGCACTTGGGGGATTAGAAGGCCTTTGCATATCAAATGTGAGCACTCCTCCTCCTACTATGTGGACAAAAACAGAAACAGATGCACTGAAGAAGAAGCCAGGATGACTATAGCTTTGTCCATTCTCTGCTGAAACCAACAGTATCGACTATAGAGATGAGTAATGCACAGCAGTCAAACTTGTAAAGTTGCCAGTTCAAACTTGGTTAAACGCCGTAGTCTTACCTTGAAAAAGTGTGTCCTGAGTGTGTTCCAGCATGCAAAAAGGGTTCGTGTATGTGTGTGTGTTTGCTCCTCAACGTACTTTGGTTTCCTTCCAGGTGTTCAAATACGTCGGATGTTGAGAATGAGTCACTGTGTAAGATGCAGAGGCCACTTACACTCAATAGTGTGTCGTTTGTGCTCCTTTGTCTGATTCCTATAATTTGCTACAATCAGCTCTTTTAAGAGGTCTTTTTTCCGGGCTGAAAATAGAACCTTTTACATTTCTATGGTAACTTTTGGTTTACTCATGGATCAAAGTGTGCTGGCTGTGTCTATGTTGAACTCAGCAGCAATGAGTAGAGTAGGAATAAAGACAGGGACCTCAAATTCAAGCCAAAGGCCTTCCCCAAAACAAGTCTCATAGCTTTTGTTAATCACTACCTCTCTTTTCTTTTTGTCCATTTAGGATATCAGCAATGTGGAGCCTGGCTGGATTGCAGACAGGTAGTGAAGTACAGTAGAGTAACATCCAGTCATATGCTGTATGTCCGCAACCTTTAACATCAAGTAGCCCATATGAAAGTTATTCTATCTGCATACAACAATGCTGAGCAGTGCATCCTTGCTGCTGTGCTACTTCCTGTTTAACACCCTCTATCTCTCCAGTTTCCACCTGCATTTAGATGCAAAAGTGTTGAAGTTTGAGTATTTCTTTTAATATGTGTTCATGCTTTTCGAACATATATCTCATGCCCTGTCAGCTGGGTTTTTGAGCTCAGGGACAGTCTGTGTCGCGCTAGCTCAGACTCATTTTTGAGCATCAGCCAAATTAATACAGCCAAATTTTACTGTTGCAATAAATGGTTAAAGAGTGTGCTGCACTCTCCAACCATTACTTAAATGTTCAGGCTTCATGTTTTATTAAATGCATTACCACGTAATTGTGTAGAGGCTTTCTGTATTCAGACATTAATCACACGTGTCAGACTCACCCAGCTGGAGAGACCTGAGATGAACCGTTGCACACAGCCTACGTCACATTGCCACTGGACTGTCGTAAAAGGCTGTCATGTGCAGTGGATGAGGCTCAGAGCCTGATCACTACAACTGAGGGACTGATTTTTTTCAATATTCAGTTTCTATAATAACAACTGCACCAGCACCCTCCTCTGTGATGTCAGCAGAGAATGTGATTTCCTCGAAAAAACTGACAACCTGCTGACTTCTTTAATAAAAACATCACATGGTTGTGCGTGGGCAGCTTTCTGACAAAGGATGAATATAAGACTGAAGAGGAGAAACTGAGAAAAACTCTGAAGGAGCTTCCACAGCAACGAAAAATGCAAATAATTTGAGATTTTTTATGAGCTGTTTCTCATGAATAGAAAATGTAACACCATTATACAATATAATGGCTGTTGCCAGAATGTAAAACTCAAGTATTCACACATATTCCACATTCAGTGCTTGTTCATCAAATTAACAGAACCCCTGCAGCTCCTCTATACCTCTACCTAGATTAGGCTGTGAGAATAATACCTTGTAGTGATGATTAAAACTGTTGGCCAGCAGCATCAGTGTTATGTCCCCAGATTCAATGATGTATGTGTCCATTTTATTAATGCAAGTTGTCTTGCAAGCTGCCTGTGGGCACGTCCTAAGAATCCAGAAGTTATATGTGTTGTATGAGTTACTGTACTATTTTGATAAGAGATGGTAAATAAAAACATCAATTTATTTATTTCTGACTCTGGCTTACAGAGATTTTGTCCTAGGGGAAAAGAGGTACGGAAAGAATGACTTCTTTCTCTCGATGTACCCACTAGGTTTATTAAAATGAACATATATAGAATAAATTTAGAATAACATAGAATAAAGTTTTCTGGCATCCTGTTAGCTATGTCATTGGTATGAATAGGCCTAATACTATCAGGTAGAGCCAACTTTAGAGGCTAAATGAAAACAACCATGTTTCTGATTTCTGTGACAACCCTTATGTGAATTGTGGTCCCAGTCTGGCCACTCGTATAAAAATATTCTGCCAGTGTGAAATCCCTTTCCCATCATATTGTTAAAGGTCTCTCAGTCAATCCAGTATTTAGGTCAAATCTGACTCTCAGTGGTGTAATAACCACAGATAAAAAAAAACTAATAGTTTAGTTCATAAATGCATAATTCAGTACAGTAGCAAAAACAACAGCAGAAATTGTCTCTGTTCCGGGAATTTTAGCTTTTTGGTTACAATTCCTGTGGGAACCAATGCTTGTCCAAAACTCCTGCAGCATCAACCTCCCCATCCTGTCATTATAGCATAGTAGGTTTACAGATGATCATTGAAATGCACTGGGTTGGGAGATAATTACTATTTAAGCTCCTCTTTGGAATAGCTGCAACAAAGTAGAAATTGCATTCCATCCATACCAGCAAATGAGAGGGTGTGCTGCAGTGACTTTCTAAAGTTCAGTTCTCATGCTCAAATTCCTCTTTGCAAAGTTTCAACTTGTCTGTGTTAGCTGCTCACCACGGACAGAGTCCGTCATTAGTCATGTTTTATTTGTCCTAACTGTCATATGAAGCTGCAGGGTTTTTTTTGTTGTTGTTGTATGTTTTAAAGCTGCTCTGTGGAATCTGTACAACCTGCGAGATAATACCTTTAGTTTAGCATCAGAACATAGCATGAAATATAAGTTGGTTACATCAAATAAAACATGAGACATAGAGTTAATGCCAGAGCCATCAGCATATTAAACCCTATCATTCCATCACACTAATTATGGCCGGCACGTGGCTCAAAGGCTGTTTAAGCTGAGCAGTATGGGTATTGCTAAATGTGGAAAGCAAGGCATTTAGCAAAGGTCTGTGAAGTGTGGCAAGTGTTTAAATACAGCCCTGCCTTGTGGTGGGAGGAAACTCCAGAGGCTTCAAAGCAGCATTTCAATCCTGTGACTCACAGTAGAGATAGATGGACAAAGCAAATCCTACACTCACACACACATGCACACACACACACACACACACACACACACACACACACACACACACACACACACACACACACACACACACACACACACACACACACGCAAATTACATCTCCCTTTGGACTTAGGTGTGGTTACGTTGCTCAACAAGTTAAAAGTTGAATATTAATGTTCCTCTGTCCCTCTATTAATGTTCTTGATGTAGCTACATTCTGTTGTCAGTGCAAGATACAGAAGTGTTTGAATGATGTATTTTCATATAAATATGTGCAAAGTCACTGCTAGCAGCTGCAAAATTGTCGGTACAAGGTTAAGGTTTGATTCAGTGTTACAGCTTCTACAGTGTCATAACTTGCCCGCAAATTTTAGTACCAATAAATCTGCAAACAACATATTATCAACCCTCCTGAGGCAACACTGTATTAATTACAAGATATCACTTACTTCATCTGCACCCTCACACAGTTTGAGAAGTTTGGATTACTGACTATGCTTAAGTTTCTTCAGACTCTGTCACAAAAAGGTCTGTGACATAACCAATGCACCTTTGGCATTTCTCAATGCGCACAGCAACAAGCCTTTGTCTGATAAATGCCAAAGGTAATGCTATCCAAATTGCTGTTCTCCCAGCATGCATGGGACAGATGCAGGGGTGGACAAATGGACTGTGGTGCCGGATGGAGGAGGACCAGCCGCATGATGTCAGCTCATGGAAGATGAATCTCCACGCTTGGATTACTCTGAAACTTTGATGACGCTGCAGAGGACTGACATTTCTTGACACACGTACACATTTTCAAAGCAGCTACAGCTGAAGAGGAAAAAAAGAGACATTGCAATGTGTTTTTTTTTTCCCTAGAAGAGCGATTTATCTTAAACTGAAGGTTTTGTATGGCAGACAAACCACACAGGGGGACCATGAACTACTATTCACATGTCGTTACATGCTGGGTAACAGCTGAAGAATGACCGAATGAAAGAAAAGTCCTGTTATTTTAATGCAGATGGCAGTTGCACTGCAGTCATGTCTGTCCTTTGTGTGCCAATAGGTGCTCTCATTCATGAAAATCTCTGGTGGCTTCAGCATGAAAAAAAGAAAAGGTAAAATGCCAGGAGACTGGCATGAGGTCACCATGGCAGGGCAACATTTCCGGGATTCGTCTGACAGCCCCATCGAAGAGCCAATCAATGCATCATCTCTGATAATAGATTGGCGGTCTCCACTTGCTCTCCCATTGAGCTGAGTGGGAGACACACACTACTGTTTCCATGGCAACTGGTATTCTCATCCTCTCCTGCACGTAAACATCCAGCTGCATTTCATTTGGCTGCTCTCTGTTAGTCATCCTGTACTGCGTGCACATTTCCTCGGTTAAACGTTTCGATCATGTTATTTCATCAAATTGGTGAACAAGTTGCACACTGTGCATTTGTAACACTGGATATTTTGTTCAGGACTGAATGATCTTCCTTGTTACGCACTCATCATTTGAATCATTCAGCTCCTGATATTGCAAAATGTTTGTGGCAGGCCAGAAAAAAAGACCTTTTTAAATCTAAGCTGTAGCATTAGCCTAAATCCATTTACAGAATAGCTTGATTTTAGAGGAACTGAACATACAGATTGCTGCTCTCCTTTACATACAAGTTGCTTTTGAACATAGCTTTGGGTGTCATTTCCCCACCTTCACATGAGGCCATTTGCTGCCATAACTTATCAGAATTGCTTTATCTCCATTTCTTGAACCAAAGTTTATCTACTGTATCACTGTCATTTCATACCAACATTAAACTCCCCCTTGTTGTTACTCTCCAGATACCCACAGGAAGTGTCCACTCAGATAAAATCCTTGCAAAAATATGTCGCTTTATAAACATCCATATCACATTCATTTTCTTTTATTTCAACCATTTCTTTTTCACCTCAATATCACTTCACTTCAAGCACCTTTAAAACAACCAAAGACAGACAAAGACAATCTGAATGTGCTAAAAATAGAAAAGCCACCTCGTCAGTGGAAAACTGTGACTCTGATATCATCTGTTTACAAGATTCAAGTTTTGTATTTTTTTTAGCTGCTAGAATTTAGACCGTATGCAGTGGAAACAAGCTGTTTCAGATGTAGAAACTTTGTATTGCAGAATCATAGTTGTACTGGTTGTTATAGAAATAACTGGCAGCAGCAGCTACCACAGCACTAATGAATGATTGAGAATGAGTGAATAAACCTTCAACTAGCCAAATATCACACAAAAACTGTTGACAAACTGTCATGCCATTTACTGTTAACCATGCAGCAGGACAATAGCTGCTGTCACTGTTTGTATTCCTTTCAGGGGAAGTGAACAGGAACACATCCTACTGGATATCCTCTGTTTGGCACGACGGATGAGATGGGAACAATAAGCCAGATGAGTTTAGGGCTGGAAGGATAAGAAGGAGGTGGACTACAATCTCTGAAAGAACCCTTGTGTGATAATAGACCTAATAATACAAGGGTTTGAAAGTATAAGAAAAGACAAGCGAATAAGCAGCCATAAAAATCCCTGAAGTTAAATATGGCCTGTTGCACAATAAGTAGGAAAATCAAACCGCATTGACAAACTAAAATATCTATTTAAATCCAATGCTGCTAATGTTTTACAGCATGTCATGGTGCAAGACAGTGGTTCCCTGAAGGGGGGCTGAAGATAAATTAAGAGCTTAGAAGGTAAAGAGGAAAAAAATCTCATCTTTTCATTTAAATCTTTATTCCCTCCAATGAGAAATTTGGTTTGCAGCCATGGTAACTAAAAAGAATTATGTTTTAAGATTTTTTTTCTTGTGAAATACTTCATCCAAATACATAAATACTTCCTACCTTTGATGAAGCACAGCTGTGGCTCAGCAGGCAGAGCGGCTTGGTGGTTTGATCTCGATGGTCAGGTCAGCACTCTGCGTGGCAGCGCGCTGCCATCGATGTGCAAGCGTGCTTATGAATGGGTTAGCAAGCGGCAAAAACCTTGTGAAGTGCTTTGGGCATAACTGTGATATAAATGTAGTGATTTAGGAGAGGACACAGTAGTAGAGTAGAGTAGTTTGATTTTAAAGTCTGGGAATCACTGGTGTAGGGCAGCTATCAGGGTACAACATCCATGCTCCTGTCATGTTTAAAAAAGTGGTAACTCTTTATACTAAGTTACACATATTCACCATTAACTAGCTGCTTACTAGCCTGCATATTGGCTCTTTATTAATCATTATAAAGCACTTATTAATGCCTTATTCTGCATGATTACATTCTACAACTACTACGCCATTAGCTAAGAGTTTTCCCTTGATAACCTTCTAATTACTCCTTATTGATAGTTAAAAAGGAAGTTGTTATACTTGAATGACAGTTTTAATAATCTGATCCTAACCCTTAATAACCTTAATCCTGATGACTAATTCTAATAATGATTAATAAAGATCCAATATGCTACTAATATTCATGCTATTCACAAGCAGTTAATGGTGAACATGTGTAAATAATATTAAATGTTACCAACACATATACTTAAAATCTAAACTGAAAATGATGATGACTTCTATTGAGATTAAGATTTTAAAATGACAAAACAAGGTCAATCAGCGCAAATAAGTTGCATGCACAGAGCAGTTTGTTTTGGTTTTGCTTGGTTTATTCTAACATCCATATTAGGACTCGCTGTGCGCCTTCAGATGAGTTTACGTTCCGTGCCGAGAAGCAGGTGTCATCATGCACTGTGAGGCCTCCTGAGCTCACCTGTGTGACTGCACCGGCTAAGTGCAGCAACACAGACAAACAGCTTTACTCACCCTCAGTTCAGAGTGATACGATGACTGCCTGTTATTGTAAGTTATGTCTGTACATGTGTGTGTCAGCTAAAAGCCCACCTGTAGACCCAAAGCGAGGCTTGACTAATACCTTTTAAATGTATCTGCAGTGTCATTTGCATTGGCAGGGATTTGAACAAACAGGTTCACCGCAGCTCAGTGGATTTAAATCGCAGCCCTGTCACAGTGAAGTGTCCATGTTTTCCCGTACGCGTGTGGGTTTTCCCCTCAGGATTCTTCTCCAGGTTCAAAGACAACAAAGTAACTCCTGCCAACAAAAGACTCTTAACTATAGATGTGAGAGCAGTCACCCTGTAATGGTCTGCTGGCCTCTCTGAAGGATAATTCTTTTTGCATAAGCAGTTAGGAAAAGTATCAAAGTACATTTAATCAAGTGTACTTTTGTACAACATGAATTTCTTGGTACTTTATCCCTCCTCTCCACTATATTTTAGAGGAAATATTTTACTTTTTAATCCACAAGCTGTTGTTCCTTTATACTTTACAAGTAATGATTTCCTTTCATATAAGGTGAGCAGTATATGAAGTACTTCAAATTATTTCACCATCACCAGCTACAACATTTGAATCCTGCCTGCATGTAAAACTTAATTAGTCTAGTTAGTTGAATTCTGCCTCTATATTTGTGCTTGTCTACTGAACTGCAGTCAAACGGTTTACCACATGACTGTCACCTGTACGGGAGTTTACAGTGTGGGATTGTTTCTTTTGTCTGAGTAAAGGACTGAATACTTCATCCACCACTGATTATGGCCATAATAACTACTGTGTATCCACACAGGAATGGCTGTGCTGAGAGAGGCTGGTGTTTCTGGACAGCTGATTGTGTTGAGAGGTACAACTCACCTCTCTGTCTTCCTTCACTATGCTGTGGTGGATGCCCCTGTGGAGCTAAGTAGGAATGTAAGATGCAGGCTACGGAACTTTACATGAACAGCTCCAGCTCTCTCAGCTACCGACAATCAGATAAGAGTGGTAGCGAACAGTCCCCTTGACTATCCTTCAAAAGCACAAATGTGTTCTGCATAGGAAATCATTGCAATAAGCATGCCTTTGCAACAGTTTTAACAAGTTCAGACAGGCCTCAAGGTCCAACCCTCAAACCACCCCTATCAAGAATGAGGAAGATACTTTATATGTAGTTGAGCAATCCCTGTGCCTTGCAATGTTTTCATCTGCCTCTGCCATCTCTGAGCAGAAGAGGCTGTTGTTCATTGTTCCTTATGTTTCTTAATGTGAGGGTCCATTGTCCAAAACCACAGGAAGATAATGATACTGAGATACCATGTGCAGATGCATGTGTCTGAAGTCATGAGGTGGGCGCCAGCTATCTTCCTTCAGACAAAGGGGATTAGATATCTATCAGCCTAATGCATTTGTCTCAACATCCAGAGATCTCAATGGGAATGCACACAGTGAGAGAAAAATATACACAGAGAAACGCACATATGTCAAGGCTTTTTCAGACTCCATGGAACTATTTTCAGCATCCAGGAAGCGCTGCGAAAAGCGCTGGAATGATCACCGTAATTATCGCCTGCTTATTTTTGTCACTGTCACTGAAATTCAAGCAGAATACCAAGAATAGAAGGAAATTCAGGTAGAGGATTCTCAGTGATGTTGCCTCTTATTCAACACCTGGGAGTTAAGGCTGTCACCGTGTATATTTCCGTTCACCAAAAGATGCTGTCATGTATTTTCATCTCTTTATCTTTTCCTAGGTTTTGAGTCCGCTCTTACGTCTCAGAAAGTTTGATGCCACGATAAAGTGTCTGTCATCTGTAATTCTCCATAAATACTCAGCAGTCACAGGACACACATAAAATCAGATCACATGTTTGCACATTCACTCATAGGAGGCACACTTTTTTCCAGCTGGCAGTAAAAGTCAAACTTGAAACTGTGGGTGTATGACAGTTTGTCTATAATGTATGTCTCTCTCTTTTAACTCTCTCCCTCTTTGTTACTCAAAATACATGAAATCCCCCCTCTGACGCATTGGCTAGACATCGTTATACGACTAAGACTGACTTCAGCGTCAGCGTTTGTGTCACAGCTTCGGCCGGAGACATTTTCCTGCCAGGGGCCTCAGGGGACTGATGTCTTTAAAAGTACATCAGGCTTTCACTTCGCAAAGATTATGTAACACAGAGGAGACGTGTTGTGTTCAGTAACTGTATGGTGCTGTATCATCGAAGCCCACAAGCTGTAATACTACACCACCTGAGCCGCTCTGACAGAAAGCGAGATGGATAGTACATTAGCTCAGCATGTGTTTGATTGTCCGCAAGTGTTCACTCACAGTAAGCGTAGTA
Source organism: Chaetodon trifasciatus (assembly GCA_037975065.1). Taxonomy (NCBI): domain Eukaryota; kingdom Metazoa; phylum Chordata; class Actinopteri; order Chaetodontiformes; family Chaetodontidae; genus Chaetodon; species Chaetodon trifasciatus. The sequence goes on from JBBMOE010000008.1 coordinate 5,309,654, forward strand.
ATATTTATATAACATAACAGGTGAAAGCTGTAAACCACACCTATAGGTGTAGTTTTTCACTTCACTTCGTTAGATTTACTTTGTTGAAAGATCTTCTGCTCCAGTTCATTGATCAATAGAATTTGGGCCTATGTAGTGTCATAAAAACAAGACCAGAAATGTAACATGAAGACACAGATTTTCCAAATGTTTCAAAGTAGATATGTACAGAATTGAAGGGATAGCTCATATTGTATAACTACTTCGTGATCAATCTGGAGTCCCACAAGGCTCTGAACTGGGAACCTATACTTTATGCTTTTTCAAATATTTTGCAATTTGCTCTGTTTGCAGATGACACAAACTTCTTTTCTTCTATATCTGACTTCAAATATTTTTTTTTCATAAATGTAAGAAGATTTGTTTGTTGATCAAGTATTACTTTAGCAAAAAGAAAATAGGACTATTGCTCATTAAAAAAAGATCAAGTCATAATATCAGCTAATGAAGTTAAATTAAAAGAGAATTTGAAACCACATTTCTGGGTGTTTGTCCCGTGAACTTTCTTTGAAATCATGTATAATGTGGGTCACATGAAGATAAAACCAGACAAAACCATTATAGTTTTGAGGAAAGAAAAGAACTTGGGAAGTGGTGTAGGGAGACATGTATATTAGGAATATAAAACCACTGTTTACAACCCAATTCCAGAAAAGTTGAGAGAGTGTGAAACTAACTAAAAACAGAATGCAATCATTTGTGTTTGCTGACAACAGTTTGACAGACAAGTGTTCCTGAGCCCATGTGGTAACATCCTTCAGTTCACAAAGTGGTGAACCTCACTTCATCCTTGACTGAGCCTTTCGATGATGCCCCTTTCATACACAATCATGATACTATCACCTGTTACCAATGAACCTGTTTACATGTGGAATGCTCCAAACAGGTGTTTTTTGGAGCATTCCACAACTTTCCCAGTCTTTTGTTGCTCTTGTCCCAACTTGTTTAAAACGGGTTGGACTAAAGTCAAAATAAGCATATATTTACAATATCAGGTTGATCAGGTCAAACATTAAATATATTGTCTTTGTACAGTTTTCAATTGAGCAAATGTCAAAAAGTATGAGCAAGTTATTGCATTGTTTTATTTATGTTGTACATGGCGTCCCTACTTTTGGATCCTGATTGTACATTATAGAAAAAAACATCTTTTAAGTATCATTTAGTTTGAAAGGATGTATATAAAAAGAATAATTGGATGATGTGAACACAATCAATATGAACTTAACAATATATTTTTGAACTCTTTTTTAGCAAGATTTTCAAACAATTGGCACACCATCTCAATCTATGTACCTTATCGATTTATTTTTAAAGGAGACAGATAAATTAAACTGTCACTGTGATGCATTTATCAAGGGAAAGTTATGAGTGCCCCCTGCTTCATATTTGTTTTGAAATGTGAAGTTATGACACGCTCCCTGCAGTGTGAAGTAGCCACGATTTCATTTTGTCAGACTGTGGTCATTATCCTACAGAAGCTATGAGTGTGCTAGTGAGAAAGAAGAAAATTAAATTTTGCCATGATAGAGGGCTGAGTTCATTGTAATGTTTTGTTCACTATGAACAGCTAGACCAATGTGTATGACTATTGTGGAACTAGGAGATGAAAGATTGGTGGAGGAGGGAAGTGATTGTTACGACTGGGTAGGGGACTGGAATGACGTTGAAATGACGCAGGATCCTCACAGCAGGACCTGTGGTTTCAGTCTATTAGCAATCAACTGTCAGAGCACTGGGGAAAACTGCAAGCTATATAGAAGCCAATTAGGGCAAAGTGTGTGTATGGTGGTGTGTATGTGTGTATTCATGGGTGTAACTCTGTTAGTGACTGTGTTTCTCTCAGGACAGGAGAGAGAAGACCAAACAGGTTCTTGCCAGAATTGTCAGTATTCAGTAATTGCAATGATTTCATGTGACATTTGAAACTGTAACCCCTGACACTAACTTTAACCCCTAAACCTAACTACACAATTACAGAGAAAAGGTAATAATAGTACTAAGAAATACACTGCACTTGACCTCACAAATGGCAGCTTGAGATGCCCAGTGCTGATAGGTAAATACAACCAAATGACAAGAGTGGTGCCATTTGCTTGCCAAATTTTCAGTGAATGAAGTTTTTAAATCAGAGGGGAGCTTGTGGATATTAACTAAGGGTGCCTAGAGGGTTCCTTGTGTCTCCTTGATTAGACTGTGGAGATATAAGTTCACACAAAGTGCAGCTCTGAGCAGCATTTTCAAGCCTCTGACAGACGTCAGCAGAAATGGCAGCTTGTTATTCAGCTGTGGGACCACTGCTAAAGTCTTCTTCACGGCTGCAACAGCTTTTTCTCATGTTTACGCTGAATCAATTAGACTGCCAAGGAAAAGGATCAGGGCTGAATAGACAACGGAGTGATTAGTACAATTTAACAATCACTATCAAAACTATGTGTACAGAACACCACTTAACAGCATTCTAGATATTCTTACACACTATTATGTCAGTAATTACTTCATTGTGGTTAATACATTACCGATCAATGCTTTATGAATAAATAATGAACAAAATAACTCTTGGGTTGCCAGGTGGTGATTAAGTTGAAACATCTTTGGCAGAACCAAAGACAAGAAGTATTTATGGGTGACTTGCAAACGCCACACACTGACTAGACAGTATAATTGTCATGCCCCACATGCTTCTGGGTGTCTAGACAGGCTGCTTCCTCAAACATGCTTGATATTTGCTTATTGTCTTCTGCTGTGAATGGGCTATTAAATTGTCACTCTGACCAACATCAATATAGTGAGGTGTTACCAACATATTTTCCAGCAGTAGGCATCTGGCCAAACATCGCTGATGTTAATGGCTTATTTCTAATCTTTAACACACTGATTCTATAAAGTCTTAACTGATTGACGATGTACATGTTATGTAAAGTGACACCCCGAAAAGATAGTAAAGGCTAATAGCAAAAGCCCTGACACTAATATCTGTGGATTGTTGGTGGTGCATAAATGGGTCTGCAGCTGCAGATTAGTGAGTGCGTAAGCAATCACACCTTTCCTTCCAGCAGGAAAGAGTTGGCTGTCTAAGCACAAGGCTTCCTGCAGCCCAAATTAACCCAATAGTTCTTTTCCTGCCAGAATGTTTCCTGAGCTAATGAGCCATTGCTTGCCTCTTACAATAGAAATGCGCAGCTGCAGAGACCTTGCTTTGTGTGCTAGAGTTCATCAAAGCTCTTTGTTTTTTGATGCGCTGATTTTTTTTTTTTTTTTTTAATTTCACTTTTGTTTCATAAATCAGCTTTGGCTTTAGCTCATCTGTTCAATGAGCCCTTTGCTGTAATTAGTCTTGGTTATTTATCAACAGTACACTCGCTCACTCGCCCTTGTTCTCTATCTCTTTGTCCCACGCAGTGTTTACCCTCCGACCAGTGGGTGGAGCGGATTTAGCCACGCTTCCTGCACAACAGGAAACAGAGAGCAGGGCAAGAGAGATGGGAAGGGCTCAGAGGAGTTGATGGATGAACTCGTTTTACCCCATTGTCTCTGCTTTCCTCGACAGGTGCACTTGAGCTTTTAGCAGGATAACAAAAACAGTACAATGACTTTTCAGCTTGTTTTCCAAAGATTAGACATTATTTTGACCTGCAAGGGTTTTGTTGGTTGGACTGTACAGGCGTATACTGCAGCTATTTACATAAAATTTTGCATCTGAAAGTTTCCCTGCCACAAAACAGCAATGTTCCCACTGCTGTTATGTTGCCATGATGCTACTGCAAATGTGATTTCTAAGAGATTAGAGTGGATTCTTCCCACAGCAGAAAGCAAACAGTTGCCCTCTGCTGAGACATCCCCCCCCCACAAGTGCAAATCAGGAAAAGATAGTCCAAAAAAACACCACCAATAAGGTTACCAATGAATTGTTTTGCACTTGCAATTGTAAAGAAAGTATCATGAAATCTTAATACTGAAATGTGAAAAATAATCCATGCATATTGTTCAGCATGTTTCAATTGCTGTCAACTATACCTCAACTGCAGCAGCATTTCTACAGACACCATCCCCAGTGTAGTAAGTAATTGTGTTTATTTATAGGACACCTTTCAAGAACAGACGTCAGAGTGATTCACAATAGAAAGAGACATGAAATAATGCAGAGGATGAGTACATAATAAAAGTAATAAAAGACAGCGGCTTTTAAGGCTTTATCTTAAAAGTGCAGTCTCAACTGGAAGATGCACTCACACTGACACTGTCATTTTAAGATATTTCACATTTTAGGCTCCTTGTGCACTGCGAAAGAGAGATTTCCATTTGATGACGCAGTTGTAGTTATTGACAGGTTTATATGACAGAAGGTTGATATTTTGAGTGGTGTACTACTGTTTGTGTTTTGAACAGGAGCTGCAGGAGTGGCTGTTGAGGGTACACATGTGCATGATGACGTATTTCAGTGATTCACCTCAGTTCTGTGTTTTGTACAACCTCAATTCCAAAAGTTGGGATGCTGAGTAAAATATAGATAAAAACAGAATGCAATCATTTGCAAATGAACTGTGAACCAGCAATGGTTTTACAAAGTGTTCCTGAGCTCATGTAGTAACATCCTTCATACAATCGTGTTCACAAAGTGGTGAACCTCCCTCCATCCTCGCTTGTGAACGACTGAGCCTTTCCAGGATGCCCCTTTTATACCCAATAATGATGCTGTCACCTTTTGCCAATGAATGTTTACCTGTGGAACGTTCCAAACAGGTGTTTTTGTAGCGTTCCACAACTTTTCCAGTTTTTTTGAAATGTGCTGCTGGCATCAAGCATATATTTACAAAACTTTATGAAGCTCATGAGGTCAAACATTAGATATTTTGTCTTTGTACAGTTTATAATTGAGTATATGTCAAAAAGGATGAACAAGTTATCACATTCTGTTTTATTTATGTTTTACACAGCCTCCCAACTTTTTGGAAATGAGGTTGTAGATTAAAGAGTGAATAATTTGTGTTAATTTAAACTTCTTTTAATTAGGCAGCCTTTGGCTATAACACAAGGCAAATAAAATATTAAGTCCCTTTAGGAACGGTTGACTTAAAATATGAATAAGACAAACAGTAAACAAGTTGTAAAATGTTAATGTTATGTCATTAAAAAACAGATCATTAGTCTAGAGGTTGTTTATCTCAATTATGAGGGTGTCTATTACTCTAAGTTCTGTTCCAACACATCAGGAGCCATCTGGTTGTGCATGATATGATAGTTCATGCGTAAAGCTCAGTGTTAGTTCCTGTGTTGTAACAGGATCAGTTGACTTCCCTGTCAAGGCTTAATTTTGAGCTGCAGCGACAGAAAATGTCCGGGCATGTCTGGCATGCCATGCAAGAATAAAAACCAGAATTAAAGCAAGAATGAATTCCTAAACTGTTTGTCAGACGACTCAGAAGTTTTACATGTTGTCTTGCTGAGACGGTTTCCTTTATATGGTCAGAGTTAAAATACAGCAGGTTAAAATTCAAAATCCAGGAAACAGAACTTTAAATGTGATTTATCAACAAACTGCAGTTATTCCCAAACTCAGAAATACAATTGCATCAAATAAGAATAACAGCAACAATTAGTTGTATTTTTGAATCCGATTTAAACTGATTTTGAGACAAGCTGCAGATTTATTAGTGAAGTAAAAGAGACCTAGAGATCTACACGCAGAACATTTTTGTCTTCTGTGGCATCATTATTGCTTTGAATGCCTTTAGCTTGTTCATACCAGTCATCAGTTGCTCAATGGCATACCAACAATACCAAGGTTGACTCACTTCTTTCTGCAGGCAGATAAATGAGAATTTGGGTGAGGCTGCACCAACCTTAACTTGTAGTATGTTAGCATTTTGCTGCTTTCATAGACAATAAAATTTCAAACCCTCTAACGCCTTGGTGTACAGTATACTCTGCATTTTTCCTATAAATGACAAGTTAATTCGACATGCCAGAAGTGCTGCTTACAACCCAGGCTTCATGCAGTCGACAATTTGGTTGTCTGCATTGTCCTAGAACGTCACTGCACTCTCACAGGACCACAGCTTGAAATGACTTTGTCACGGTGCTTGGAAGGCTTTGTGGGAATACAATGACATTTGAGAGGGTAAGAAAATGACACAGGGAAAGAGAGAGAGGTCGCCATCTAAAGATGCATTTCTTTTAGCAAATAAGCTGATGCACAGGCCTTAAAAGAAAATCTCAAATGGGAAATGTTGGGGTCATACAGTTCATGGAGACAGCCAGTTTGATTCTGCTGATGATATAAGTGTTCCTACCGTCTTTTGTTTGTGTGTAGAATGGAACAACCTTTCCAACCAGACAGCTTGGTAACCAAGCACATGTACATACAGACACAGAAGCACCACTTGCAGGGAACATTACTGGGTCGCTCAGCAGTTTACTGGGTTCATAGTATTGATTCACCTGGGCAGCACAGAGGGATGTTCAGCAAGTAAAGGGCAAGCAATGTGATCGGTCTAATAGTGGCTGAACCATACGTGGTGTGATGGGTCTGATTATGGGCCTGTATGTACAGAAAGAGTGAAATGAGCCAAAGAAAACAATTCACATTAAACACATTCAAGTGTTGTGACTTCAGTTGTGAAGCAGGCACAGGATTGTACAGCATTGTTCAATAAAAATGTGGAATTTTTGATAGCAGAACAGTTTTAGGCATTGCAGACAATAATGAAACAAGGAGGAGCAGGGAGTCGGACTTGCAAACAGCTCTGCAGACTGGCTCCACACAAATGAATGAGAGGGCTGCATTTTATATGCAGGTCTAGTGTCAATCTGAATACAGCCTTAGATGAAGAGTTAGGCAACAGGCTGTACACAACTTTTTTGTTGCCTGGTGATGTGTGGAAAACTTGGCATGTGCAGCATGAAAGCAGATTGTGGTTGAAATCTTATGGGTAACATCTTTAATGCCTTTCTAGACTAGTGTTCCAAAGTTAAAATGATTCAACTGATGATACCAGCAGGCAACTTGCAAGTTACGTATGAGGACTGTACTGAAAGTGATATGTATGTGACTGAGATCACACAGTTTATGTGGTGACAGATCTGACATCTGTAAAAAAGGAGCCTTGGGCTGTGAACTGGTGCCTCATGGGACCAGACGAACAGAATAGTGTATGTGTGTGTCCATGTTTGTACTGCATGTCCACACATTGTCAAGACCTACTACAGATCTCAGTGACAGCAGCAAACCTTTGATACTCTTCACAGCAATGGCCTGAGGGTCAGATCTCTGCCTTCCTTTCTCAGAGCTGCACTTGTTTGCTGTGGATGGCTTGACTGCAAGAGAGGAGGAAAACATGGAGGCTGGGCTCCTGCAGCAGCACTGAAATTATCACGTTTCCCAAGCAGGAGCTCAAGCATCCTGCTTTGCTTGAGTTGGCATTGAAGTGAGAATTAGCATATTCTGATCCACTGAACATTTGAATGTCTTTACAAATACCATCTGGGTTACCAAGATACAGCAGATATTCAGGGTGAGAAAACAATGTTACAGTGCACGACAGTCCTCCAGGATGCAGTGTTTATAGTACATGTGGAATTCACATGAAAATGTGAAAAGCAGATTTGGTTTGAGTACTTGCATGACATACATTCAACACTTATTTCCAGTGAATGAAGTTGCTGTGATTGGCTGCTTTGTAATTTCAAGGTGATTATCAAGATGATTTGTCACGCTGTGTTTTCCCTTTTATCCTTCTTTTTTTTTTGCCTTGTCATGCTGGGTTGTGTCGTGATGTTGGACGCTGTGTAGTGTGTTGTGCTGTGTCGTGATGTCTTGGGTCTGTATTGTCCTGCAGGACTTATCAAGGCAGACAGTGAGACAGGCTGCATTACAGCTCTAATGAAATCTGTCAGTGCCGGCTGCACTCAGGGGCGGCTTGCAGTGCAGCAGCACCACTTACCACCGCACAGGAGAGGGAGAGAGATAGTGGATTTGGGGGGTGCAGATGAGAAACACAGATAGGTAGAGATTTAGCAGAGAGTGTATGTGTGAAGTTGAGTGTGTGTGTGTGTGTGTGTGTGTGTGTGTGTGTGTGTGTGTGTGTGTGTGTGTCTGTCTGTCTGTCTGTCTGTTTCAGTAATTACACACTGATGAATAAAGCGCTGTGCCATGCTGGGGTGCCTCACTCCAGTGGGTTCAAACCAGAAGAGCAGACAGCCACAGCATCCCTGCTTAGACCGACTGGGACTGAACAGAATACTAATGTGTGCACAGGAGGCAGAGGGAGATAGAAGAGGCATAGTGCTGGAGGAAGAGGAGAGGGGGGAAGAGGAAGCTAGCTTAAGAGGAAAAATACAGGGAGGGGCAGCAAAGGCTGGGTACAAAAAGAAACCCTTAAAAGCTGAAAAGACTATGAAGGGCTTGAAGAAGGGAAGTGTGTAGGGGTCGTGGAGGTGACACATGAGTCATAAAAGAGATAAAATACCAAATATGAGTGAGTAGAGGAATTATCGGAGCATCGTGTAGGTTGACTCGGATGTAATGGACAGTTGTGAGACGTGCAGAAAGTCAGAAACACACTGCAGTATTAAAGTCAGCTCATGTAACCATTATTTAGCAAGGTACTGCATCAAACAGAATCAGAGAGTTCATGCGGTTTTTTAATGGCTCTCTGTGAAGCCAGCATGGTGGCTGTCTTTGTTTTCAATAAGATTCCTTATTCAGTTTGCACCTGCAGATTTACAGCACATGTTCAAGATAAATTTAACTAAATCCTTTAATTTGCTTCCTCTAGAAAAGCTGCCATGGCAAATGAAAAGATGGAGGAGGATGTAGAATATCTTGGTATGAATCATGATGATAGCTGAAAATTTACAAAAACATTTGACAGTGAAAGATAGTCTGGGAGAAGGGGAGAAAAAAAGCAGCCTCGGGTAATGTGCTGAATACAAATCCTGATGCCATCTCCTTTTCACAATGTCTCCCCCATTTACTCTCCATGGGTGACTGCTGAATGCAATTCAAGTTAACAATTCAATAATAAAGCAAAGTGACTGATTGTTCACGTCATTTCCAAATGAGTAAAGAGCAAGAACGGCTGCTTAGTAAAGGAGAGAATATGACATCATGCTCACTGCTCATGTCACATGGAGCATTAGTATGCCATTCATTTTCAGGATGTCACGTAAACAGTGATCACTGCAGTGTGAAGTTGTTGAATTGCATTCCCTGAATACCAAAGCAGGTGCTTTCTATTGCTCACTAATTCCAGACATTACCACCATTGTCATGCGGGGAGTTTGCTCGGTGTGACATTTTCACGTCAGGGATGGGTACATTACATTTCTTGGTGATTCACTCTGTGGCTGCCCTGACATTTTATGCTCTATTACCAAATACAGCTTTTCCGTTTTCAATTAAAATGTCCGTGATTGGATTTGTGCTGATAGATACACCTTTCATCCCTGCTTTCTGGCCTTTGTCTGAGTTGCATAGCAACTCCTGCGGCAATCAGTGCCCCCTGGTTAATGTGTGCTGTGGCACACATTACGCAACCCAAAAGGAACACTGAAAAAAAAAGGAAAAAATCCTCCCTCTTCCTCTTGATCTGTTTGTTGAGGTCTTTCCCAAAGTCCAGCTGAAGCTTTGAAATTCAAATTCATATTAACCACTGACACCCTTGAACTACAAGGGTTTCATGTGTGGTGATTCATCATTATTGGATCACTGTAGTTCCCTCTGTTCTCTTTTAAATTGTGATACCACCAGAGACTCAATCAAAATGATGGTGTTCGGTGAAAATGTTCATCAGGTGCTTCCGGTTTATGTTTGCTCAAACACAGCTGAAGCTAATACATCAAGGTATGCTAATAGGCATGGCCGCATTATGAGACAATGGCTCCCTGAACCAAGGCATGCGTCGCACCCCCCAGAGCTATTCTGCTGTCAAACATATCTGAGTTACTTTTCTGGTTTTATTGTAGGGTTGCTGGAGCACAAGTGTATGCTGTGCAGCTGCAGAGGAAAATGGGCAAAAATATGAAACAACTAGTATGAAAAACAATTAGATCAGTATTTATTTAAAGGGAAAAAAGACAAGTTTTCAGCTGTTACCCCCCAAGCATTTTCAAGTAGTATTATACTTGGTGCTGCCAGTCAGCCTTCAGTTTCCAGGAAGTCATACCTGGTGGCAGACAAAACAGCATAGTGAAAGGATGCTTATGGGGAACCAATTTAAAGACTGATGGTGTCAAGTCATAATGATAAGTTGAAGCAAAAAGTCAGTCCTGAAATGTGAGCTGCTGCAGTGAGCTCATTCCCATCACAATGGAGACTGGCTCATCTGTGAGAATCACATCCTTTGATTTCTCCAGTGCATTCAACACCATCCTCCCACTGCTACTGTGGGAGAAGCTGCAAGCGATGACGGTAGACACGTCCACTATCTCCTCAATTACTGACTACCTGACAGGCAGACCTCCTTTATCTGAATGGACAGTGTGCTGTGCTGTGCTGTGCTGTCTCCCCTCATTTTCACCATGTACACCACAGACATACAGTACAACTTCAGGTCATGCCACTTGCAGAAGTCTTCTGATGTCTCTGCAGTGGTTGGATGTATAAGTGATGGGCGGGAGGAGGAGTACAGACCACTGTAGAGGATTTTGTGGAGTGGGCTGACCAAGACCGGAGAGATGGTGGTCCACTTCAGAGGCAAAAGACTCACAACCCCCGTGTATTCTGGGGAGGATGTTGACGTGGTGGAGGACTACGTGTACCTTCGAAGGCATCCACAGTGCCAGTAGACTAACACAGAGGTGGTACATAAGAGGGGAATGAACAGACTCTATTTACAGAGGAAGCTGAGATCCTTCAACGTGTGCAGCAAGATGCTTGAAATCTATCTGTCTCTTGTTGTAGTCTCCTTGGGTGGCAGCACTGGAGCCAGTGACATCAACAAACTTTTTAAACTGATCGAAAAGACTGGCTCCATTATTGTCTACAAACCACACACCTTTGAAGCTGTGGTGGAGAGGAGGACACTGAACAAACTGTTATCCATTCTGGATAATCCTGACCACCTGGACAGATAGCCGAGCACCTTTTCGAACAGATTGGTTCAGCTTAGCTGTCACAAGGGCAAATACAGGAAATCTTTGCTGTCTATAGCAACAACAACTCTCCACAACACCTTATCTCTGTATGACAGAGAACTCTCACAACTCCCAGCTTTATAGTTTCTGTCTCAACCAAACTCCACTCTGTTTTGCTCCTTCAAAAATGTTACTCTTTGTGAATTTGCAGAGCTTTGTACACCTACTCTACCTCACTGCATTCGTAACAAAACGTCAACACCTTTCTATCCATCTGTTATGGTTGATTGAGGCTAATGTCAATGGAAACCTTTGCTCTTTGATTCTAATGAGCTGTAGTATATAATGGTCATCCTCCATTCTACCTTACTTCTCATAGATGCCTCATCCACATTGTTATAAGGCTAAAAGTTTTCACAGTCACACATCTCTCATTTAAAACTTTAACAAATGTCGTCCTGTCTCACCATGCATTCCTGTGAAACTTGTTACCATGACAAACTTCATCAATGTAAGTCTCACCACAGTGTGTTTGCTTTAGATCATCATAACTCAGGTTTGGCTTCGTTCCTGTCGCCGCGTCCATGGTGACACACACACACACAGATAATGTATCAAGGAGCCGTTTATTCTTAAGGTCACCTCAGTCAGCTGCAGCCTCGCTTACTTACATGAGTCACTGCTGGTGCTGGCACTGCAGCACTGTGACACTGAAATTAAATTAAATAAAAGAGGGTCCTTGCTCAAAAATTATAACAATGATGTAATAATGTAACTGGAAATGTAATATGATAAAGACAGTCACTAACAGACTGGAAATGAGGAAGACAGTTCAGACTATGCTGTGATGAAGATGATCATGGTTAAATTAGGTCTTGTAATTCGAATAAAAATGTTGGAAATAATGATATGAAAATTATGTCAGGAATAATATCCACAGTAATGATAATATATATAAAAAACATTCAATAAAATGAAATAAAATCCTTGTTTGCACAAAGATAATATTATGGTAGTAATAATACTGAGAAAATGTAGTGTGACAGAGACAGCCAATCACAGCCTGATGACTGTGATGATGGAGTTTATGTAATGATATAAAATTATACCAAGAATAATAAAAGTAATAAAACCAATGATGAATGATAATGATGATAAAGCTTATTATATTATAAATGTCACAGAGCGGGTTTCCGGCCCATGTGCAGAACCACCACCACACAGGTAAAGCTTTTATCCACTTTTTAATGTTGAATAGGCAGGACCAGGTTAACAGCCACAAACATAGTCTCAAACAATCAGACAAACAATGTCCAGTAAACAAAAGGCAAGACAGGGACAAAAGGCTAAGGCGGTTACCGGGGAACAGGAGAACAGGCATGGTCAGAGACAGGCAGGGTCAGCAACAGGAGATCAGTCCAAGATTTATCTGGAGAGTCTTGGGTTACGTTTACACTTAGGGAAAACGCATATGTTTTCATGCGGTTTGGCCTCTTGTTTACACGCAAACAGAGTTTTTTTCACGGAAAACGATCATTTTTATAAACTCCGACCAAAGTGGAGATTTCTGAAAACGCTTATTATGTATTGACGTGTAAACTGGGTTAAACGGCGTTTTAGGGTCCAAAACATCACAACATGCAACTGAAAATACTTTTCGTCATGTGAGCGACCTATGTTTACACTCGTGCCCATAGGTTTGGCATAGTTATGATGGCGCTCGACGGTGTATTTATCCGAGTTCATGTAAACAACAACATTTTTGAAAACGATGTTGTGTGCACGATGTTATTTTTGAAAACGGAGGGGCCAAAATATCCATTACCCTGCTACATGTAAACGTAGCCTTGCGTGAGGACAATGACAATCTGGCAACCAGTGAGTATGGCAGAGCAGCTTATATAGTGCACTGATTGCAATGAGTCTCGGGTGTGTGATCAGGTGAGCAGGCAGGTGGGTGTGACTGAGAGTGGAAAAATACTGAGGGCACTGGTGAGCAGATGAGGAAACAATGGCAGCAGGTAAGAACTGTGACAATACATGTGGAAGCTGTTATCTGCCAAACAGTGTTTGTTTGTGTTCAAAATGAGAAACACATGATCAAATAATGCATTTATGTCCTATTACATGTTGTAAACATGTCACAGTCATATTATTCTGTCTCACCTGCTTTCATGCTGCAGAGAAAGTGAACATTTTCTTCTGGAAACGGTTTCCAGTGTTTACATGTTTGTGCGAAGCCTCTATGCTGGTGGTAAAGTTCAGTGTAAGAAGCTTGCAATTATTGTCTGCTCCACTGAAGCCTTGGTCTCTGCAGCTACACAAACACACACACTCACACACACACACACACACACACACACACACACACACACACACACACACACACACACACACACACACACACACACACACACTTCAAACGTCAAAAACCATCATGTTCACCCACCAAGCAACACTAGCCAACCTTGCCCCATGTGGCCATTATTTAACACTTTTGACTGACACACACACACACACACACACACACACACACACACACACACACACACACACACACACACACACACACACGCACAGATACATGCATGCTACACACACATCCACAGCACTGTATGAACTTCTCCTTCACGCTTGTTCTCATGCACCCACACACACACTCACACACACTTATACATCCACACAGATGTGAAAAGAAACCGAGTACATTAACTCAAGCGCTGTGTTTCAGGTCCTTGCACTCTCACTCAGTTACAGTGCAGGGTGAACTATTGTAAATCTGTCATATTCATCCAATGGTTAGTTCACAAGTAGAAAGTTTTCCCTGGAAATAATTGGTTCATGAAATATGACATATTGATCAAATTTGTCCACTGAAATTCAACTGTGCTATGATCCTGGGAGAAATTTGGTCACAGAAATGTACCAAAGACAACAAACGAAATGCTTCAAAATTCTCAAAATGAGCATTTGTCATTTGATTTGAGCGCTTTTCTTCTGCTTTACTGGATTTACACAAACACACAGTGCCAGTTTCTCCCACCCCCTGCCCTTGCTGACAGCTCTGTCCTCTCATCCAGATGGAGTAACATGTAATTACAACCAGTTAAGCTGCCCAGAATCCTCTCTGACTCTTCAGAGCTTGAAAAGATTGTGCTGCTCTTTCCAATCTACAGTCTGTCTACCAAAGGTCACCCACTCTGTTCTTAGTCTTCTCTGTCTTCTCCATCTTTGTTCTTTTTCTGTCTTCTGGAAACCTTTCTGCAGCAGCTGCACACTCCCTGCACTGTAACAACACAGGATGCTTTTTGAAGACTGACCTTTTTGTAGGTTGAATCAAATAACCTTTTTTTCCAATTCATCCAAGTGGACTTTTTCCAAGTTCCTGAGCACCACTGACTGATGGTTACTGTTTAAGAGATAACTTCCTACAACTTGTGTAACATGTGTCTTTGCTAGCAAACTGCTGTGTGGTTGACCATCAGTGGTCCTTATCTGAACCAGGGACTTTCTGATGTGGTGGACTTTCCTCTACTAACCACAGGGTTCAGGACAACATGGCCCATTGTGTTGTCTAGCTAACTGCACTCTGCTTTTTAATGAGGACATGTGTAGCTCTGTAAACAGAGGTGGGAGCCAGATGATATGTTGAGGGTACAAAGGCAGCTCTTTCTGTCCAGTGTGTGTGTAAACATGATGGGGAGCAGGCCTGGATAACATTGGCTGCATCTGGCATAGCGGGAGACAAATATTTACAAAACCAACCAGCTGACTCATTAATCAAAGAAATGATCTTACAATAGCATAGTAATGTTATGTTTATTCCATTGTGGGGATATCCAGCAGAAAGTGTCAAGTGCTTCTGTGTTCTGTCTGCGAGGCATTATGTCAGCAGATGTTCAGACCCTGACATGCTGAGGATTTGGCATGCAAATTAGAGGCATCTGAATAGATGATGCAACATATGTTGAGATTTTTGCAATTATTTCAAGAAACCTGCATGCATGAGTATCCTGAAACAGAAAGGTTTATATAGATCTTTTCTCCATGCCTAAAAAAACTCACTTCATCCTCACGCTGGCTCTTCATACACCACAAAGGTGATTCCATATTTCATCTCAGTGTGGAAGTCCAGCATTACTTCACAATTCGATTTTTGCATTCTGTGAAGAAATGAAATTAATCTGTGCCTTTTAAAATACATTTTGAACCAGCTGCAGCCTATGACTAAGCACTATAGACTATGGAGAATAGAACAATAACAGGTTGTGACAAAGTGAAAATGACCACACTTCAGTGCTGGACGCCAAGAACATTACACCTCCTCTCTCTCTTCCTCAGTCTCTCTCTCTGTCTCTCCCTCCCTCCCTCTCTCTCTCTGGCTCTCTCTCCCTCTCTCTCTCTCTCCCTTTCTACGATAGTTGCCACTGATGACTCAGAGCTCGCCGGAAGCTCAACTGGATACTGAGGGATAATTATGAGAACAATGCCTGTTAATAAGCTTTACCTCAGCTGCTGGTGATTTCACTGACACGTATGGTTGACAGCGTCACTGAAAGGACTTCAAAGAAGTATGTGGGATTGCCTAGATTGGTGCATCATTATTGCACATAAGTAAGCATATTCACTATGGTTAAACACACAGAAAGTGTAGATATATTGTGTAAAGAATAGCAGATATGCAGCATACTGTAGCATTGATCCTGTCTGACAATTCATACAATAGAATGTGTTGTTAATATCTAAAAGCCTAAGAGTCTGTCAGGGTCATGCTGGTGGCTGTAAGCACAGTGGTCCTTTGAACTAAATGGTAACAGGTTAGCATGCTCTTAATGGCAATTCTATCATGTGTATGTTCACCAACATAGTTAAGTGTTAGCATGCTAACATTTGCTAATTAGCACTAAACTAATGCTGAGGATATTCATCAGGTTAGAGTATTTTGGAGAAAAAAACAAAGTATTGGACAAATTAAGATTTCATAGAAAGTTAAAGAATAATTAAGATTATTACACATTATTCTGAGGGAAACATGAGTGCATTCAATTTCATGGCACTTCAGTAGTTGTGTACCACAAAAGTGTCAAACTAAAGTCAGGGTGTCAGTAGGATTCATCCTCTGAGGACCATGAAAGTCTCCACAAAATTCCATGGCAATCCATTGAATAGTTAAAATGGCCTTCGGCCTTCCAGTAACTTGTGATCATAAACAGAAACGTTCATCACTTTCTGATGTCATGACAGTTTCTGTCACGGCTCAGTTGAAACACAGGCTATCATGATATCCTGCAGGTACCACAGGGACTTTCCTGAGGGAGTGGTCATGTTTATTCCTTTCACTGTTTGTTTCACATATTGTTTTACTCCTCCAGCTGCACACAGTCAGTGGGAACCAAGGCCTGAAAGCTCCTCCCCTTCCTCTCCTCCCGCTCCACTTTTTTTTTACCACCCCAACCCCCTTCCTCTGTGTTCAAAACATCCCTAGAAGAAAGGCGATTTTTTCTGACTCTGAGAGTTACCTCATCCATTGTTTCTAGGCTTAACGCTGCAACACCGTTGAACATTGACACATTGGATGACGTGTACCTTAGACTGTATCTTGTAAACAGCCAGAGAAAACACTACACTGAATCACAGTATACCCCAAACCTATGAATTATTACCACTTAAGCTCTGGACACTACTGTATGTTTAGTTGTATGTTGTGAATCTAATAAATGGACGGAGATTATCCAGAGTGATAAACAGGCCAACATCTGGGTTAGCTGCGGGCAGTTTTATTTTCCAAAACAGCTTTCATGTGAAAAACAGAGAGTCAATTCAACAAATCCCCATCCTGTTTTGTCTCAGAACTGCTTGACCTCAGTTGTTGCAGAGATCCGTGAATCAGACCTTGGCAAGCCTGAGGGACATGACTCTCAAAGAAGGGTTCCAATTTCAGCAACTGTCCCGACATGCCACCATCTTAAATGTTGTGACAAGAGGGGTGCATAGGGTTTAACGGACAGTTTGTGAAATTATTAGTCTCTGATTTGCGGACAGGTCCTCGTGTGGAATTTGCATGCCCTCATGTTGCAGACTTGGCCAAAGGTGTGAATGTGAATCTGACTGAGATTTGCACTTACTGTATGATAGACTGTATATACATATACAGGATGCATCCAAGCCCTCCATCCAATGCATGTTGGCTTGGATTTAAGCCCCTCAACCCTGAACAACTGAATAACAAGACATTTCTCCCATCTAACCTGCCATCCAGGAGTCAACCACTTCTTGGTTTTTCTCAGGCAGTGCTTCCTGTGGCCTTCCACACTGGGGTTCAAAGAATGGTTACACAAAGATGGGAACCTCACAGTTAAGACAGGAACTGTAAGATGCTGTGTTCAGTCAGGATATGCACTACAATGCATTAGCTATAAATGCTCCTTGAACCAGAATGTGTAATTCTTTACTTCTACTACATGTTGCAAATGCACAAGATTCAACCTGTAAATAACAGTTAGGAGTTATCGGAAGGATAGTTTTTTTCACTTACGAAAGAGGCTAACTGTTGCTTTGAGGCTAATTACTCCCCAGACCAATCTCCGTGCTGCAAGATGACACTGATATCTTATCTGCTTGTGTTTGATGGCCAAAACAGTGCATTTCCTTTAACCACACAAAATACTCATGATTGAACCAGGACTGCCCTACCTCGATCTGCTTAAAGATTATTCTCACTAACTGGCAGATGCCCTCAAATGCTCCTATCCCTCCCGCATACCCTGAATGATAGCCGTGCCTTGCAGAGGAAATACAGGACTGACAAAGGAACAGCAGACATTTAGTAAGCAGTCTCTGTTGCAATGCAGAGCAATCTCTTAGCAATGGCAAAAAAGAAAACACCTTTAAATGGCTGGATAGAATGTACTCCTGTGAGAAAGCCCCCTGTACCGTGTCTCATCCTTTTTAACCCTACCGTAAGCTCTGATGGAAACTGTGAGGCTGTGCTTGTGCTTTAGTGGGTGGGTGCACACTTCCTGTTAAAAAAGGCAGTTCAACATTCTGCAGCCTTAAGAATGTGACACCACACAGCTTGTTCCCTGCCAATAGAGTGACACAATCATCACGCAATTCAAACATGACTCTACCTCCTCTCATTCAGTGAAATGCAATTCTGGTTAACTTGTAACACCTGAGGCTCATTCAAAAAGCAGACTTGTGTTTTTTTCATAGTCTGGAGGCAAAATTTTCCCGCACAAGCCTACCAGCCACATCAGTAAGTGCATCATATTTTCGTCAGTACTCTTAACGTGTTTACCTCTGTGTTGGTGTTTACTGCTGCATGTTCCTGTTGAATGATCTATTCACAAGTCCTTGATGTTCTAAGATGGCTTCCCTCTCCCACTGATATCCTCTGCTGTCATTTAGCTAAAACTGGTAATGACATAAAAGGGCTTTACAAATCCTGGCTTGCTATATAGATACACCCAGGTGTGTGAAAACTACGCATTCACACATATGGCGGTTATGCAAACCGAGGCACATTTTCAGGGACATTCCCACACAAGTGTGAAAAATCAGCATAAGCCTCACATAGAATATGGTGTAATGTTTCAAATATGCCAGAAATGTAGTCACGCAGCTCATGAAAAAATGGGGAAAATGTGCGTGCTTTGGTTTTCTTTGCAGAAGGCAGCACATGCTTGCAGACAGGACTTAAGACCAGTGTTTTTCCACTAAAATTCAAATGCCTTAGCACCGGCGAGCCAGTGGTAGTCTGAGCAGACAAAGCTCCCTGCATTCATTTTTAATGTCTCTGAACTGGCAGTGGGCCACAGCCTTTAGGTGATTTACAACAATTAGGGATTCCAGTGCTGCTTGACATGAATGACCCCCAACTTTGTCCTCACCTTTTCAAATCCAGATGTCCTGATTTTATACCGCAGAGGTGAATGTTCCCCCTGCAGGAGGAAGTTCCCTGGCTCTCCTCACCTATTCACCCTGTGGGAGAGGCTTCCTCTGGAGCTGTTAGGGGGGAGGTTCACCACCTTGTGTGTTCATGGTATCCCAGTGATGATTCACTGAGCTTGCTTGCTCTCGAGCAAGTTATCTTCTCCTCTCTGTGCTAGAGCCGACCAACATTTCACACTCTTCCTCCTCTTCCCCCCTTAGTCAGAAAGCCGGCACTTTTTTTCTTAGTGAGTCATAAACAAAACCACAGATATAGATGTCCTGTGTGGGTGGATGGTGCCCCCCGTGCTCAACGGCTGTTATTGCAACTATGAGGCTCATCCAGCCTCCTTCAGAGACTATGAAGAAAGACAGCTTACCCACATTGTGCTCATTTTAACTGAAATATGTTTACTATGAATTCTCTGCAATATGAAGTTTTGATATTCTCCACAAGCTCCTTGTCTGTCAATAAACAAGTTATTGTTTTACAGGTGGAATTACAACACACCAATGCACAAATTCAGTCTTTTAAACAACACATCCTGGTCTCTCGACTATTACAGCTTAGTGATACGGCATAAAAAGCAGGCAATCTTGCATGAGATGAGCTTATGGGAGAATTTGATGTAGCTCGTGGCAATATTGAAATGGCGCATTTTCTCAGAGGTAATTTCTTTTTACAATAGTAATTTTGAGGTTCCTCCACACAGTCCACACTCCCTTGCACACACAAAGGACATACAATATCCATGAACAGAAAAAATGTGCAGGTGCACACCCAAAATGTACACATATATGCCCTTTTGTACTCCACTTGAGATGTGACCAGAAGTTTATGTACTGAACAATGCATTAATACTGCGCACCCTCTCTGGACTTCACAGTTGAACTTGACTGGGCCATGGGTTTAAAGTGAGGAAAGGGTGGAACCTTCAGGGTGGAGGAGGTGTGATGGCATCCTTCCTTAAAGGAAGCATATGGATGGATGTAGAGAGGAAACCAGCTCCTCCAGAGGGTAAAGCAAAGGATATGGGGAGGAAGTCTAATTAATTGCAGGAATGTGAGAGATTTAGTTGCATTCTTCGGGTAGGTGACTATCATAAAGAAACTGCATTTCTGTGTCTTTGTGGAAGGTGTGTAACAGCAATTTTAAATCTGAGTGTTCTCTCAGATATGAAACAGAAAAGTGAAGAACACTTTAAAAGTCATTTGATTACATTAGTCACTGGTATTGGTCATCATCTAATATTGCCAGTGAGGGCTGGTTAATTTGGAAAATGTTCTGTTTGAGGAAAGAACATCTTTGTTGCAGTTTAAATATTTCATCTGAGCGTTTTTTTGTTTCTTATTTTTATTTTTTTCAGTCATGGGGTTTTCTATTTAATTAGGGTGATTGTATTTTGTCAGATTTTGGAGGCACTATTATAGGCAGAGGAGAACAGGAAGTGAATGATAATCATTATAATTAGTAGTCAATCCCACAGACCAACGTTCAGTTCATTGTAAAGGTTCTTTAAATATCCATTACATCATACCATCATCCAATTACCAACATAGAAAAATGTATTTTCAACAGCTTTTCTTAGTCCATGAGTAATCAAACATGTGCTTCGAGGACAGAATAATGCCAGTGTTAATCAACATCAAAACTCCTACTGAAATTTCCAACGGGGATCATTAAAATTATGTAAAAAATAAATGTAAAATATCTCATGCTTCTCCTCGTGTTTCCATGGGTTCCCTCCAAATCTTTCAGTTTCCTCCCACACTCCAAATCAGATGGACTGCAGTCTAAATTGCCCATAGGTAAATGAGAGGGTGTATGTTCAGCGTGATGAACTGGCAAGATGTCCAGGGTATTTTCCTGCCTCCCACCCAGCGCATTCAGGAATAGGCTCCAGTCACTTGCAACCTTGGGAAAAGTGGGCCAAGTCAGGACCAATTACAGTGAAATTATCAATATGGCATTCAATCATGGAAATTGGTTCCACTAGGCTCCAGCAAACTGTAAGCATTTCCGACTGATTTGCTGCTGGAGTTTTTGTTATATGAATGATAAAATGTCGCAGATTGGGAACAGGGTGGTGTATCAAGCATTCAGTCTGCTCAAGTGTCCGGAAACCCTTTCAATTCGAGCTCTTCTGCCCCTGGCCTTTTGCTCAGACCTTCTCAAATGCAAAAAAGATGCATTTATCCTCTGTGATACTGAGTAGGACTGAGTCATTTTATGAATGTGTCTTTCTTCACTTTTAGAGACCTTTTTAGCTTACATAAAGTGCAATTCTCAGAATTTTGAGAAGTATAGGCTCTGATGCAAGTGGTGGGCAAGGCTTTGCTGCTGAGTTGCAGAGTCTGGCAGTGGAAGCATTTGCATTTCCAAAAGAAGATGAGATACAATACTTGTCCCATTCACAATATATGTATGTACACATCGCCACTACAAGCATAGCTACACAACTTAAACTACTTTATAAAGAACTAAACAAGACCTGTGCATTTGTGTGTTTTGGTTGATATAACAACAAAAATTACTTTACACTGTTGGATTTTTGTCAAATCTTCTTAGGAGGACTGAAAGAGTTGAGACCATATTTGATACTTTGCATCCCATTCCATCAGCAGCATCCCATGCTGGTAGTCAGCTACTGTATGCTGGTCTATGCTATTTTTTCTAGCAGGGCAACTCAACAACTATGCCTGTGAGCATAGTCATTATATCTAGAGAAGGGGTGAAATATTTCACACTGATTCATTTCACTGTTCCACTTTTTGGTGAGACCACACTTTAAGTGTTACCCACAGATAAGTCCTGTGAAACACAAATACAACCACACATATTAAACAAGCTTGTGTTCTGTCATTTGGTAAATGAATAGATTACTGGAGGCAAACTGTGTGTGCTGTTGCATTTCTTCACAACCCTGTAAGTGTTTGCAGACCGCACGGTTATTAAGTTGACTTCAGATCTGGTAAAAGGCCCAGGGATTATCAGGATCACTGCACAGAAACAATAACCGGCAAAGATAAGATGTCTCACCAATTGTATTATCTGTGATGTAATTGTTGATGGACAAATACTATAAACATCCATTATCAAGACCCCTTTCAATACGTAGACATTAGGGCATCGGGCCCTCAATAGGAACGGGGTCATTGGGTATTTTCCCACTGTTGAATGACTGCCGTCATGTGAGGATCTGTCCTCCATGCTATGGACGAGAATCATGGATTCACTGATATTCCCACATGATGAGTATGGAAACAAACAGACAAGGCCACCTGCAAAATAAAGAATAAAAGTGATTTTGAGAACAAGGTGCTGGATAACTTGAAGTTTGATGGGACGTAAAAAAAAACCTCAAAAGACATCTGATGACTCAGTATGACAATGTATTTTATGTTGCGCTTATTCTGTTGTATTACTTTAACTGTAATTTCTCGTGTTTGAGCGTGTACAGTATTCCCTGAATGTTGCAATATCCTTTCAAGGATACCTTTGCACACGTGAATCTTGCATACAGGCAGGGGTTTTGTCTTGAAAAGGAAAGCAGACATGCTTTTGGCTTCATCCCATCATCCCTGGGGTCATCTTCACATCAGAGAGGGGCATCCTGAACTCAGGCTGAGGGGAAAGACGAAGGAAGAGGATATGTGTATACTGTATACTTTGTGTGTGTGTGTGTGTGTGTGTGTGTGTGTGTGTGTGTGTGTGTGTGTGTGTGTGTGTGTGTGTGTGTGCATGTGTGTGCCTGCAAAAGCTCTTTAGTTCACAGTGCTGGGAACAGCTGCAGGCAGGACTTCCTGTTCTACCACAGGAAACAAGATGGCGGAGTATGGGAGGCCTGGAACAATGCTGTGAAAGTCAGCACCACCCAGGTTAGGGAGCGAGGTGCTTATGAATCAGAGAGCAGAGAGGTGAGCAGAGCACGTCCCATTACTGCTGCAGGAACCACGTGCTGGAACGCCTTCCCTCCTATGGCCTTTGTGTCGAATTCAAAGCAGGCGGAGCAGTTTCCATGGCAGGTATACGTGTTTAAACATGAGTTTCACACCAGCTTCAAGACATATGTTCACTTAATGACTGAGAAGATGTAAAGGTAATTGATGCTTGATTATATACAATTATTTAGATCCTCATCTGCCATTGCTAAGGCAACAGCTACTTTTCCTGAGAATCAACAAATGTAAAAATCATGTTTACTAGGCTGCAGTGTACATGTCTGCAGCTCATTTACAAGCCAAACAATGCATAAAAAACACAAACTAATTGCAACCAACAAAATAAAGAAGCGAATGGAAGACAGTCGCTTGCGTTTGTTGACGGAGTCTTCTCAGAGTCACTTTTTGTCACAGAGAATTCAGGCTCTGTGCCAACAGGACTTTAGTCATGAGCATTCTCACGTTTCAAAACTGATCAGAATAGCATTGAGGATGGAAGTTTACAGCTACGTCTTTGTTTTCAGGATGTTACACAGGCACTATATTTAGTTTCTGGAGATATAACAATCTGCTCTGTGCCTGTTTTGTGTCCTTTGTGGATAAGGAACTGTTTTTCCTATCTGCCACTCTTGTGAGACCAAAGCCTTGTTCTCAAATAATGGACTTTAATAGTAACTGGAAAAGAGTTAAAACATTTGAGTGGCTAATTTTAAGCATAATTATACCTCTTTATTTCGAGTGGTGCATTAGTGATGGAGTAGAGGAAGAGATGGAGGCAGTGAGGAATTTTAGACAATGGAAATATGTAGGCCAAGCAACTGCACAGCTTAGAAAACTGAGATATTACGTAATGTAAGACTAAACACTACTCCACCAGAGATTTCCGCATGCTTTTTTTCCTTTCCAACCAAACCACCTACGGTCTCCTGATAATGCCCTCAAAAATAGAGGTGTGATAAAGGCAGGATTAAAAAGCTCAGGGGGAGGGCACACACTTTGAACACTGCGTCTAACTTCAAACGCTCCATTCTTGAGAGTTATCGACGAGGTGCCACTGATGAAAATGGAATTATAATGCTGGGTATATTTTCTGATAGGCGACTTGCAGTTTCTTTTGGTTAATGTAGTTTCACAGATTTGGAGCCAATGTCCTGGGAGTCAATGTTGCAAGTCTTCCTCTTCACAGTTTTACCAAATTTAAAACACAATCTCAAACTTTTTTTAAAGATTGACAGGGGAGCAGAGATATTTTGCAGTATAAAAATCTGATGTCTGCACAGCAGACTCATCCCCCGTCAGACATCTCTGTGAGTGAAATAATGAAACACCACAAACCACAGCTGCACTACTTCAGCCGAGGGGATACAATTTTCCAGGTGAGGAAATAGTTATAGACACTTTTTGGTCCCCTTATCGCAGTTCACAGATGGCTTTCACTTCCAGACACACACCTGTGAATACATCTGAACTTTCTCTTTACATAACGGGGCTCCTATTCAACCCAGAAAAGATAATGATGAAAGGCAGCCCCCTCACTATAGATAAGTGTGATTTGAATGTAGAATGTAATGGAATGTGTCACTGTGAAGATAGGAAAAATTATTTCTGCTCCCTCTAAAGTCAAAGTCATATTTTTTTCAAATTCATCAACCATTCATCCGTATCAGCTCAACTGCCAGCAATGTAGGCAATTATTAGTTTTAGTGAACTATAATGACAATCATCTAAGTTTATTTTGAAGTGAAGGTCCTCTAACAGCTTGGCTTTCATCCTTTAATCATAACTTAACTTACACAGAGAACCAGATCCAGATGGCCAGAACATCAAAAGTTACACTCGGCCAGAACATCAAACGTTACACTCAGCCAGAACTAATTGTCCGGCTAAAATTAGATCCTAATGTTCTATTCCACTGTTCAACTTGCGTAACCTAAATCCTAAATCCATTTCATGGTGTTTTTAACCTGAATTATAGAACATCACAGTAGTTTTATATCATTATCTAATTCCTAAGTGTGCTGATATTCTGACTTTGAAATGTTATGTTAAGCGTGCAAATGCCATAAATGAACCTAAAGCAGCTTGATGTGGAAAGATTTTTACTTCTTGCACAGTTATGGCATTACGTTTCTCACAGTCATGAACATTACTTGCAGTTATATGTTTATTTATCTATCCTCCCTTTTTCATTTTTGTGCTTTATGTTGCTGATGAGCAACACTCTGCATGAACACACATTGATTGAATAGAACAGCAAACTGATGAAAACATTTGATGACCCTGAATGCCAATATTTGTGTTTGCTGAAGCGACATGCACAGCAAACTTTATTGAGCTGAGGAAAATAGTGATAAAAGAACATGATGGCAAAGGGGTGAGGGCCTGCACAGTCTCCATTAGCTGCCCTTAACTAGCATTAGCCCTGTCCTTTCACCCTCATGAAAATTATGTCACGCATACATGAATTCTTTTCACAGATGTCCAACAGAAGTACTTTGACCACAGCCTCTCTTTCTTAGAAGGGAAACATCAGGCACTGAACATGAATGTACAGCAAGCATGATATAACCCACTTAACGATTCACACATCAGAACAGAATGTACAAACCGTGCTGCTTGCAGCAAAGATAAAAACCTATAGACGATGAGGATTTCCTTATAGGATCAACCTTAATTTGCAGTTTTCACCATGTTTGACTGTTAAATCTGCACTGAATGTTTTGGCCGTTTCAGGAGAAGCTGTAAACACAACAATGGCATTTGGAAAATGTGCTCACCATTTATTTACACATCCAGCAGATTCGCAGCTACATTTGTATTCATTTGGAGTTGTGTTTGTGTCCAAATGTAAGTCCGGAGTTCACTCTTTTTGTTCTCCACCAACTCCTGGGGGAAATATCTGGCTCTTTAGTTTCCTAATTGCTTCACTGTGATCACCGTTTGTGCCTGACATTTAGTGCCGGGGTGGAAATGTACAGTGGGTTTACCAGAGTTTTTCCTGCTGAAAACAGCTTCCTGATGAGGCTGGAAAACACCTCATTATCATGGACAGATCCAGAGGCGGGGTCAATATTTGGTTGTTTTCACCTGTGAAATCCACTTTAAAGACATCTTCTACCAAGAAATACTGCACTACACTTGCACCAGAGGCCTGACTACACACACAAATGGAGAACCTCGTAACATTAATGTAGCTAACAACACCAAGCAAGCTTCATGGTGAGTTATGATTCAACACGTTTGCCAGCACTTGAATGAGCATTTGCTGCCACTGATCTTGTCTAATAGGCTAATTATGGGTTAGCTAGCACTTGCTGGCAAAGCTAAGTGTAATGTTATGTAATGTATGTAGATAAAGCTTAGGGTCTAAAGGGTTGGAGAGACGTGCCCTCCCCAATAAATAACACTGTTGTCTGGTGCCTGAGTTTTGTGTTCACAGTTTCTGCCCAAAGTTGATTTGCTATAAGGTATGTTTTGAGGTTATTTACATGCATAAAAAGTCACCACAATGCAGGAAGTGAAGTGTCTAATGTTCATATTTTCCTGAGGAGGACCCCCAGACACCCCCAACATTATGGAGCCCCACTTTCCAGCTTTTGATTTAAAAAAAAAAAAAAAATCCTAGAGCTCCCCTGCTCATTAGTTGTGAGACTGAATCTAACAGTAAAGCTGTAAAAACAAAATGATCAGTGGAAAGATGATGGAAAGCTCCACACTGAGGGGAACTACAGGCCAGAGTGCTAATTCTCTGGGTTTATCAATATTATCAACCCCTTTCTCATTACACAGCCTTTTTTACTTTGTTAATATAAAAAATATTGCTTAGTGCGGCTTTGAGTGTGTAAAAAAGGAGTGCATTGAGTCCTCTTCATCTTCCAAGTTTCAGGCTCAATCTGAAGGCTCAATCTGTGTATAACAACATTTCTTTATAGATGTGTACCTGCATGGCTTTTTCATTTTAATCAGTCCAAACATAGTAACATTATTAGCTTTGTAGATGGTTATGACAAAGGTAAAAAAAAATGAAAGAGGTCAGCAAAGACAAAGGTCTTGTTCAATGCTCTATAGTGCTATTACAGTTAATAATTCAACCTATTTAACTCGTCAGACAACTGGCAATGTTCTTAAACATGAGATGATTGTTTAATTTTTGTTTGCTGTTTAAGATTGTTTAACTATCTAATGAACTCATTAAGAAAAACTGCAGTCTCTTTTTCTTTCGTGGTTTAGGGAGTGAGTGTGTAGGTGGCGAAGAGCGACAGCAATCCTTTGTAATCTGGCAAATGTATGAATGTCTCTGTAGGCATGGGAGTTGGATGTGTGACATCTGAATGCATGTGTACTCAAAGAAGTGTGATTTTCCCAAGTTTTCAGCCTCGACATCTTCTTCTTCTGTCCTCACAAACTGTTCTTGCGGTCGAATCTTAGGTTACCATGGAGACAGAATCACCCACATGTCTCGTCATGAGGAGCCTCTTATCCATGACAACACAGCTGTTTCCTCCATCCTTCACATTTGGTACAGTACGCTGCTCATCACTTTGCATATTCTGCACAATGCTTGAATCAAAGGAGCTTTAGAGAACATCCTGCCAAAACTGCTGAAGACCTTCACCACTGCTGCCGTGATAAGTGGTTCTGAAAATTGTTATCGGTGTTAAGTACTTTTTGACTGATACGACTACATGCTCAAAGGCTTTTGCTGCTAGCCTCTCATGTGATTGAGCTTTGGGAGAGATGCATCTGAAAAGTCTGACATAGGTCTGTTGTTACTGAGAATAACACCTCTGTATCTTAATTTTCTACCATGTTGGAGGTTAAATAGATGCTTAAGCTCATACCTATACAGTACAAAGCTAGTTGGTGGGGGACAAATTAATGGGAGTTTTCTTTGTTTGGATTGGAAATTCTTCAGAAATAACACTGAGCGTTTGCTCTGCGTCATCTCCACAAATATGGGCATTTCCACAGCTGCTGATGAAAACAAGTCATTCAAAGAGCTAATCTCATATAAAATATGTGAGCATGCAGCGTGACGCAAGTTACGGATATATACAAACACCTACACAAGTAGATACTGCGTCTGACTACAGAAAAAGAGGAAATTGCAGTGCCCACTCGCTGTTATTCCGCCTTGAAGTGAGCTCTCGCTGCAGTCGTCCAAGTGTTTAAAAAAATGAGCAGAGCACAGGCTGAACTGCCAAGTTTTTACTACAGGATTTATATGACAATTCCTACACTGATAAACAATGTAGTAGGATTTAGGGCTTTTAGATCAGACAAATAAATTCTGTTTCTCTCTCCCTCTCTCTCTCTTGCTCTCTGTGGGGTGCCGGGGAGAGAAGGAGCACTGCTAATACCCAGACTCTTGGTTATTGCATGCCCTCAAACTCACCAACCCCAGCACCACCTGAGGAGACATGACAGATCTCCATCAGGAGAAGTGTACCAGCTCATAATAGCTGCATTAAAGTAATGGAAATGGATGCTTTATGGGCTGATTTAATGAAGGGCCTCTCAACCATGCTACACTCTGGGTTAGTGTACTTAATGTTGAATGAAAGGTCCCTATTTTCACAACTTTTCTGTGGTTGATTGAGTCAATGTGAATAATAAAATCTGCAAGCTGCCAACAGCAAGATCCCTAATCATAATCACACAATTTCTGATCTCTGAAGATAGTTTAAAATGGAAGCAACATAGATCCATTTAAAAAAATATCAGGCCCAAGAACTAATGCTATTTATAACCCCATTTTCAACCAACCATGTCCATATGGTCTCATACACTTCAGAAAACAGTAATATAGGCTTACTTATGGTGGAAACAGAAAAAAATTGCTGGCAGTATCTTCCACAGGAACTTGGAGTACACATTAAAGCACACAAAGCAAATGCACATGAAGCCCCCCATTGGTACCAGACAGGTACCCATGGCATGTCATTCAATTTCAAGATAAGTTTTAAAATCATTTAGGGAGCCTGTGGAAGAATTCATACTACTCCTCTTTCCACACCTTGTGCTGTTTCCAAGCAATGCACTGAAACACTCCTTGCAGCAGCAGATGAGTTCTCCAAACACCTAAAGTTCTCACAGGTGTTGATGCATTGAATAGAAAAAACAGAATTAAGGGCCAATTTGAATAATTTGAGATGAGGTGTTTTGCAAGGGTGAGGCAGAATTGGAGGCAAAATGCATTGTACTGTTTCTGGGAACACCATGATCACCAGTCCCTCTGAAGCAGAATGATCAGGGTCACACATGGGCACTTTGTGCATTTTTTTAGGTTTTAAGGGTTTCACTGTTCGACTTGAAAATTTCCATCAATATAAAAACATTTCTGCAGTTGTATATTTTGATGGCATGAGAAATTGTAGCATCTCTGATGCACAATTTTAGCGATGGGCTGTTAAAAACACTTCAAAATATATTTTCATCTCTGTAAAATTCTTTTCATGGAGAATTACACTTTTACTGCAGCCGTTACACTAATAGCCTCCATCTATGTACCTGCTGTTACTAATGTGCCCTTAATACACCAAAAAAACTTCTTCAGGGTCTGAGTGGGTGCATTTGAAGTAAGATAAATCGACCTTTTTCAGATTTCACCTGGAGATTTTTATACAAAACCAGCCTGTATTTGTGTTTCTTTTGAGGCAAATCTGCCATTAAGGGAAAATGGTAAATTAAACAATATATTTTTGTACTGCATATTGTATTTTTAAATATGTTAGATGGTTGAGGTTGCAGACTGAACTATTGAAGGCTGAAAGAACCATGGCAATGGCTGGTCAACATTACTCTGTAATAAACATCTTCAAATCTCGGAGAGACACGTGTTATTGCAGTATATTGCAGCACTGGCTCAGTTTTATGTTTAAGAATAAATCACCAAACTCTAGGAAGGACACAAAAGACGAGCAAGAAATGTTTGAAATGCTGAAGAAGCCTCTGGTCTCACAGTCAGTGCCTTTTTTCTGACTGTAGCACACTTATAGATGTTATGAGCAATGTACAGATTAGCAGGGCTGCACTGCACAAATAAATCAATATGTGCAACACAGTGAATTCAGGATTACAGTGTATTAGGTATGTTATGAAACACCATAATTCATGCTTCTCTCCTGACTGACCATGGAAGGTTTTTGAGGATACATATCTGAAAACATGTTAATGTCGGAGTTGAATGTGAGGAGTGTGTGCAACAAAGAGCTATAAACCAGCCTTCCTTTCACACTGCTTTACGGTAATGTGCTGTTTGCTGATGTTTTTTGCTGTAACTTGCATTATCAAAGATCTGTCAATGATTTGATGATGTGATTTAATGCATTATCCTGCCATGAAAAATACCCCAACCTTCTATCTTCCTTATATAAGCTTGAAATTTGTAGATGCCTTACACTTGCACAACAGTTGAGCATTTACTGATTTATTGCTCATCAATAATGTAAACCTAAACCTGCATTCATTCTCACAGGAAAGGATTGTTGATAGAGCTGAATTTACTTTACAACTGCCTGTTGACTACTTGCGTCTTTAGCCACTACATGTCATTGTGTAATATAAATGTAGATAA
Organism: Chaetodon trifasciatus; assembly: GCA_037975065.1. Classification (NCBI taxonomy): domain Eukaryota; kingdom Metazoa; phylum Chordata; class Actinopteri; order Chaetodontiformes; family Chaetodontidae; genus Chaetodon; species Chaetodon trifasciatus. The sequence continues at coordinate 5,340,219 of JBBMOE010000008.1, forward strand.
GTGCAAACATTTTTCCTCTGATTTCATGGAAACTGCATCAAGTACAACAGCTTGTTTATTACTCATCAGTAACATAAACTTCACACTGACTAAGTCCTTCAGAAAGGTTTGTTGACACCACATGACTTGCTCCACATCTGCTGACTGTTGAGAGATCCATGCGTGGGGATAAATGCTGGACCTGTAAACACAGCAAAATGTGGGCCATTGCACATGTTGGAGTTTTACATTATTCACCCCAAAACATCAACACAACGGGCAATGTGTGTTCACACAGTCATTGTTACAGCCTGACTGAGGGTGGTGTTTGGAGCTCAGAGGAAATGGAAAATGTTAAAGCTGAGTCATGAAGAAGTCAAAGCTGTCACACATTGCCACCTGGTGGCTTGTATACTTTACAAAGGAACTGTCTCAAATGATCTATGTGATGTTCATGGTAAATTATCTCTTATTTCACTATACTGACTTGACTCCATAATTTCCCATTATATGGGAACAATCGGGAATGTGATGCATGTGGTTTAATCTTTAATTCCTTAATGGCATGATAATTTGCAAAAGAGCTCTGTGATGAAACATAGCTGTCTCTTTGATGTATACATTCATTCAATACAGCAATACAAAAACTGCCACGCAATTGGGCATTGAATTAAATATATTTGTATTTAAAAAAGTGATAATGTGATTATTATAAACCTGATATTTGTGCTTTTATATTAGATGTCATCTTGAAGTATTATCCAACACACAGCATCATTGGGTGCATTTGATTTATTTTTCCATCCAGTGTTAGTGCGCATGAAGACAGTGAATACCTTTATATGGAAACATGTTTTTCAACAAGAGTATGTATTACAATGTGACTCGGTTTCCTTCTCCCTCTATGTGCAGGGAGGCAGGATAAATAATGTTTTACTATTTAATGTTCTGACACCATCCACAAAAAATATCAGCAGCATTAAATGTTCTCAAATGTTCTCAAGACTTGCAGTTCGGTCAGTGTCATATCCTCCAGTGACACATCACACATTATACACACAATTATAATCAATAAATAGGCAGCTGATGTGTTCATTTGGCCTGAAATACAACTGATAATTATGAGGGAATTATTAGTATGACAAAGGGACAAAGGGTTTCCAGCCCCTCAGTCCCTCTAATGGCACATCAGCTGAGTGGGTAGTTTTCTGGACAATCACAAAACCAGTGTAGGTGTGGGCCAGTGTTAATCAGCCACATCCTTTTAACACAGCAACAATGGATTGTGACCCTTTGTCACCCATCTCTCCATAATCTACGTCAGAGGATAACTTGTTGACCTGACAATTTCACTCGTTAGGTGACGGCCCACATTTTCCTGACGATATTGTTTTGTTAAAGTAGGCTTCAAATGGCCCTCAAATGGCTACGGTGACCATAAATTAGCCACAGAGAGTAGAGGGACGAAAGACAGATCGTAAGGGCTCTTATTTTAATACTTGTAAATGCAAACATGGCCTCTTGTGGACAAGGAAACACACACAGCGAAATGGCACCACCGCCACTACTGACCTGATGGAGCAGATGAAGAATAACCAATACTTTTGTTGGGGCCGCTGTTCAACTTTGATTTTAAAAGTCTAACTTTATCTGGTCTGGTAACTAAGGGTCCTTATTATGGTCCAACTTAGCTCAGATAAGAAGTAAACAGATGTGGCCTGTAGAGGGATGTGCTGCTGAACTGTCTGAGCACAGTGACTCATTTGTTTGCAGAGTCATCCAAACAAAGCCCACGCTGCCCTTCCTACACCTTATGGGGGATTCTGTTTTCCAAACACACAAGTGTTTACTTGCTGCAACAAGTTTTTCTTTTTTTTCTAAAGTTCCCAGTGACAAATTAAATATGAACAGTAGGCCCATGTAAACAATAATAGCCTGTGACTCTGTGCTGGAGTTTAAGTCAAGAGTTTAACATCTGTGACTTGCAGCCCATGAGTCAGTATGGCTGATAGTTATTCTGTATATTTTTCCTGATGTACATCACAAATCAAGGTGTGTTTATGCAAGGAGAGTGTACAGATTCAGTGGTACCACTTACAATGTTTCTGCACGTGTATGTTAATATATGCATTGGTGTGGCTGAACATGGAAATATGTGAGTATGAGGATTTTACTCAGACAGAAAAAAAGGTAACTTAAAACACAACTAGCATCCAATACAATGCTGGCAGCATGCACAAGCACAAGCAGACCCTCTCCCACTTCTACCAGCAATACCTCACATCATGGTCCTAATTTCATGTTAGCTGAATACCCAAACAGCATATGTAGCTGCAGAATACTGCTTTTTTAAAAACAAACCAGAATGATGCTTCCTACCCCCCAAAAAAGCCCTCAAGTGCCTGTCACACATACAACTTCAGTTCATAACAAATGTAATCGTTCAACACAGCAAAAGCACTTTCTGTCGTGCTGCAGGAAGGACATCCACCTCCTGCCCAGGATCTGGATGAGCCAGGAAGCAGTTTATCTTCAGCGCCCTGCGTATGAACATCTGCAGGGCCCCTGACAGTAGCAGCTGGTGTGGGAATCACCTTGAACTAGAGGTAACTTGTATGTGTTTTCACCTTCTGCTGTCCACAATTTAACACTGTGGAGCTATTTCAAGAGTGTAAATACACGATTAAACAACAGAAAGTTGTAAAAGTAAATGATCATTATCTATGAAGAGTGCAGAATCTTTCCACCTTTAGCCCTGCCTGTTTTACATGTTAGTTTATGATCATATATGATGAGGTTTCACAGTCATCCAAGACAGCAAGGGAGAGAGGAGGGGGTGGTGGAGTGGATCTCTGTGGTTTGAATAGAGCAGCAGTGCTTTTAAAGGGTACTTTTGCCCTCTGCTGGCCTGAACAGAAAAAAGAAAATCTGTTTCAAATGTATTTCCAAAAAATATTACTGTACTTGGAGTTATTATTGGGTAGGTCCTACCTTTGCCTTGAAGGGACAGTTTTTATTTTATTTTACTTTAAGATTACTTGACAGTCATATGATGGATGGGAATTAGTTTGGGCCAAAGATAGAGACAGTTCAGTAAGGCAACATCGTTTCAAGCAGAAATGATCCGCAACAAAGGGCGTTAGTCAGCCAAAGTTTAATAAAAGGCTTTACAGTAAGCTCCCACAGCAGAATATAATACATTCCCATGCTAGTCATCAAACTAATCCTTCATTCAGTATTTGAATAACCAGTTCTGTTTTTAACTTCAGGTCAACCACTGTCTATTAAGTTTCAAAAAACGTGTTGCCGTTTGAGTTACAATAGAAAAGCCATGGTTAAAAAACATGAGAAAACCAAAGAGTGATAGGCTGTGTGCAGTAGTCTGAGGTTTAATTTTTTGATTTGTGTCAGGTGTGAATAATTCAATATTAAATCGCCTGGATTATCAATTGAGTAATAAAAAAAAGTAAGCGAATGGAATGGAAAAGAAATGAAAAAGAAATATAGGTCTTGGTGTCATTTTGACTACACTATACTAATGATTTATAATTTTAATTACTTTTCTTAAAACACACTTAAGTTCTTAAGTGTCATAATGGCATATATTAGTTTTATAGTGGTATAGGCACACACTAAAATGACAGCTAATAAACGACAGGATACAACAAATTTTTGTGTTTACCCTGTGCAATGATATACCTGAAAACCTCACTAGTTTCATTTGAAGACTTCGTCACCTCATTAAAATTTCTTACATGAATATGTAGTGACAAAAATGTGAATGATAATAGCGAAGAGCTTTTATTAAAATGCCAGAGCTGCTAGCTAAAAAAAAAAAAAAAAAAAAAAAGGAAATCAGCTGGGATGTTCCGACACCATTCTAGGAATGTTCTGGTAAAATGTCATTATGTGCGGTATTTACATGCTCAACGCCGTGTTATTGATAGATGTTGCGTTTGCATTGGTGATTTGAGCTCTAGATTTGTGTTTGTTATATTTTCATACCGTAGATTTACTGTATATAAATTATTACCGTTAGTCTAATCAGTGGTTGGTTTGAACGGCGTCACGACTACAACGGTCACCTGGATCTCTGATTGGTCCAGAGCGCTGATCCGGGTACTGCGCTAGAACGAGCCCATTAGCTAAAGGTACCAATATGGCGGAGGTAAGAGGGAAAACAGGGGAGAAGCAATCGATCTTAAATCGATATTTTTAAATTTTGTGTGTTGTATTTTTCATTTGTATGCTATCGATTGAAGAAACAATGGTTTTTGCCTTCTGTATACCGTGTTTCGTGTCATAACTGTCATTTTTAATCCTCTAAAATATGCTTGAATGTCTGGACTGATCCTTCACTACAAGGCCGCTGCGCCTTCGCTCTCTCAGCTGCTTTGGTGTAGCGGCTGTGTAAATTGATACGTAAATTTAACGTTAGCCTGCTGGATAAAGGAAATAACAGATTATATCGTGTTTGTTATGAATGGAAATGTATTTTTTGTATGTATTCTAAATTAGCGGCACCTATACGGTAAAGATCATCCAGCTCTGTCGATTGCAGTACCGCGCAAACGAAATTAGTGTTTACATTTTTCGATGCATAACGTTAACATCAGGCTTTGGGGTTAGCTTGCTGGTTAGCTAACTGTTACTGGAGCCGACACTGCGTAAGTCGTACTGTTTCACTCAATATATTCCTGTATTTTACTTCGGTCGTCCCCTACGAAAGGAATCATTTTATTTCAGGGTTTTGAACGTGCATTTGACTCCCAGTTGTCCACAGTGTAAAGCGTTGAGCCGCGGCTAACGTTGTATTAGCCACCTATTTCAGGTGAGGTTAGCGGTAAATGCAGCTTTTCTACCTAACTACGTTCAGTGGTCATGATACAGACCACTAAGGCTTTTTTTCTTACTCCGCTTTACTGAATGTTTTAGGTTATAGCGCTCGCATAATAGTTGAACCCATGTGTCAGTCATTGTACTTATTTATGTTCTGGTTTTCTTCTTTTGCAGGCTTCCCTAGGGGGTTCAAGTCCAGGTAAGAATACCTTTTGCCATAGACTTAAGTTTTAGTATGAACAGTTTCTGATGTACTGACTTCAAATGTAGCTATACTTTAATCATACAATTCTGCATCACAGACATATGAGGATAAAGATAAAAAAGGATTGAAATTGACTAAATGAAGCTTTTTTTCCTTCTAATTCTAACTTAGTAACTGTGTGTGTTTCATTTTCAGAGCAAAAAATAAGCTAACTTGTGTGATAAGACTGGCACATTTCTGATTCTTCTTCTCCTTCCTGTCACTCAGGTGGCTCTTTATCGTCAGAAGACCATGACTTTGACCCAACGGCAGAAATGTTAGTTCATGAATATGATGACGAGAGGACTCTGGAGGAGGAAGAGTCTTTGGAGGGAGGGAGGAATTTCAGTTCTGAGATTGCAGATCTGGAAAAGGTAAACTAATTAATGCACAGAATGCCCTAAAATGGTATTTCCATGTGTAAACTTCTAGTCTGATCTGCATGTAAAAGATTTGCATGGATGGTAAATGCAGAAACCAGAGGGCACTGTCTTGCTAATGCAGTAGGGCTGCAAATATTGACACTGTGTTGTCAGTGGAAAAAATGCTTAGCTTGTAACACCAAGACGGCTTCACCTTATCATCATAAAGGCCACGCGCTGGTGTGACCTTTATGATGATAAGAGGAAGCCCTCTGATTTATAGCTGGAGATGCTACAATTAATTAAGGTCAGCTAAGTTTAAGTACATTTACGTTCTCTTAATATTGTTCAGAAATTGTCTCCTGCTGTGACAGACAATTAGAGTGGTTTTAGAGAGGTTTTAGCCGCGTTTTCATTTTGACAAAGAATTGGCTGTTTTGCAGATACAGGTCTACAATTAAGTGGAAGGCACAAAATTTTCCAGTCTGAATGTTTTGTTGTAACTTGGATCATACATAGAAAATGCATAATAGCCTCATTTAATTCTCGATATGCTAAGTTTCTTGTCCTCTTTTTGTCTGTCAGGAGGGAAACATGCCTTTGGAGGAACTATTGGCCATCTATCGCTATGAGGCCTCAGCAGGCTCCAGTATAGACAGCTCCTCTGGAGACCTGACTGATGAGCTGCCTGACATGACTTTGGACAAGGTAAGTAATTACTGTTAACAGGTGGTGTTATGTAGTCAATAAATACATTTGGGGAAAATAATATGATGTGAATGTATCCATCCTCAGTCAGTTCAGTTGTTCTGTTGGTCACCCTTTGTCTGCCCCAGTATACAATGAATATTATTCTGTCCCCCCAGGAGGAAATAGCTAAAGACCTTCTGTCTGGGGACTACGAGGAGGAGACCCAGTCCTCAGCTGATGATCTGACCCCCTCTGTCACCTCTCATGAGGCTACTGATTTCTTCCCGAGAACACTTAGATGTAAGTGACAGGTTACATGTACTACAAAAAGTGCTTTTTGTCTGTAGCTTTGCGGGTTTAAGCTTGTCATGTAATGCAACAAAATGTCATGCACTGATTTAAACAAACAAAAAAAGCTACTAGATACAAGACATAAGAGCTGCAGCTAATAATTTCTTTCATTACTGATTAATCTGCTGATTATTCTCTCAATTAACCCATTAATGGTTTGGTCTGTCAGAATATAGTTTCCCCTCACAATTCAGAAGCTCTAACTACTGAATGTTTGCCATTTTTACCTGAAAAGTTACTTACAATTAATTCTGAAATTATATTTGCTGATTGTTTCTCTGTCAATTCACTGATCCTTTCAGCCCTAGAAGTCATTAATACAAATAATAAAATGTAAAAAAAATATGTAGTTACCCACATTTCTAAACTTAAAACAAAAACATGTCAACTGCTCTCATTTTGAACATTCCCAAACATTTGCATTGGGTTAAACATATTTGCATATATGTAAATGTTTTAATTGTTTTTTATTTTTTGATTGATTGATATAGTTTTTGATTAAATCATTTGTCCATAAAATATCAGTTAGTACACTTAATGACCATGAAAACTTTCCAGAACCCAGTACAATGTTTTAGATGCTTTCTTTTGTTGTACCCACAGTCTAAAACCCATGTAATAAATTAATAATGATACATAAATTAAGAGAGCCAACAAATTGAGGAGCCGTAACCACAGAATATTTGCCTTTTTTGCTTATTAAATGACTCGTGATTTTTTAATTATTTAAAAAAATGTGCAAATTGTTGATTATTTTAACATTTGCACCAATACATTTTTAATTAGTTGGTTTGACAGACTAATCATTTCAGTACTCCGACATTTGTCATTGTACAATATGGCCAGGTCTTGAACCGGTTCTGTGTGCATGCTTAGAGAGATTATAGAGATTTATTTGAAGTATTAAGAATGGTGGAGGACATTCAATTAGCTGTTCTAGTCCCAAGACACCAGCTTTGGTAGGTTAAGCATTCATCCCTACCACCCAGGAGGTGCCACTGGAATTCAGTGCATGTCAAGGTATTTATTTGTTGTTTATTTCTTCATCAGCCAATGCTATCTCTGATGGCGATAAAGAGTCAGAGTGTGATGAAGATGGTCCGAGCCCAGAAGACTCCAGAAAGGTAAATGACACGTTCCATTTTGAAACACGTTGAGAGAGTGATAAAGAAAGTTGAATCTATGTTTTAAGCTGAATCAACACTGGTTTGTTGTACACGCTCTATACCAACCTTTGATTTTTACCGTAGGAGATAATGGTGGGAACACAGTACCAAGCAGAGGTTCCTTCTTGCCTCTGTCACTACAAAGATGGGGAGAAAGGTGAATGCTGCTTTTTTTCTCTCAGCCTGAATGCCTGACATGTTCTGTAATGTGATGTCGTACATATAAGAAAGACAAGATCACATACACATGGTGACTAATATTCCTGTAATGTACTTCTACAGTTTATGAAGATGAAGATGAGTTATTATGGAGCCCAGGTACACTGCCAGAAAACAAGGTTAGGAGTTTCCTGTCTGACGTGTTGACGCGGACGACAGATGAAAAGACAGGATGTGACAAACCAGGGATGCATGTTCGAGACAATGAACAGGTCGGTCATTTCTTTTATGTATCAGTCCTTTCATGTAACACAATGATGAACATAGTGTTAGAAATGACGTAATTTTTCATTGACTTTTACTCACTGTGTCCAACAGCAACCGCGTTTTGAATTCTTCAAAGGTACATGTGATTCATTTGGCCAGTTTCCCACTCTTGACCTCTCCACTCTTTCCATGTAGGCTTTGCGTGAGCTCGTCAAGTGCAACTACAACACCCGTGAAGCACTAGAGAGATACTGCAGCCGTGTTAAGTCCTCAAAAGGTAAGCAAAGGAAACCTTTTGGGCTCCCAGCCTTGCCAAAAAAAAGGGTGAATTTTATGTTTGTTTTTCCAGAATCAATAGTTTCCTTCTCTCATATCGTGAATGTCCACAACAAACATTATGCCCATCCAGTTATTAGTATTCAAGACTTGTTAGTTGCACATGATCGGGCAGTTGGATGAAGTCAGGTATGCTTTTTGGTTGAATAGAAAGCATCTTTATTACACATTCTGAATTAAAAACCATCTTATTTAAAGGGGTGCTTACACGTGACTCCTATGTGGCAGCACCCTCATTTAATAATGCAGTGTGACATGTACTAATCTTTTCATGCTAGATTATATCTATTCTTATTTGGATCACATTAATTTGCTGAATCTGATACCTTATTGGTCTGTGGCAAGCTGAATTCTACAATCAGAACTGGTGGAGTTTTTATATCGATTAAAATATCCCACCCCACTGGAAGCCAATACAGTCCCTCTGTTAACAGTCCCACAGTAACATGTGATTGTCTGAACACGTCCTCGATCGTCACTCATGCTTTCACACATTTCACTTTGATGTGGGAAAGAGTTCCTCTGTCTCACCTCACATGACAATCATATTCTAACTTATCAGTGAATCATCTATACATCGTGGTGTATAGATGTACCAATGCCTGTCCATCCATTTGACCCAGGGAGGAGCACAAATGTACACAATCCATAAAAAAAACAAAGCATCCAAGACCATAAACTATAAAAAATGCCTCAAAATCCATCTTTAAATGCGTAATTCTAGCTTTCACAAAGATTCATTCCTGTCTGTTGGTTTCTGGAGGGTCTCCCTGATCATTTACAGATGTGTATTTAAATATGTTTCTGGTTTTATTTCAGAAAAAACACCTCCGTGGTCAGAAGAGGAGTGCAAGAACTTTGAACACGCACTACAGATGTATGACAAGAACTTTCACCTCATACAGAAACATAAAGTGAGTCTCATTTCACCATTTGACCAGACTCCCCCGTCGACACAAGCATGAAAAGGTACACATGTAAAGCTTTGAATTTGTCTCACCCCCTTTCATGGCTCCTCCACCTCCCCTCAGGTAACAACACGAACTGTCGCAGAATGTGTGGCGTTTTACTACATGTGGAAAAAGTCCGAGCGCTTTGACATCTTTGTGCAGCAGAATCGGTTTGGGAAGAAAAAGTACAGCAGCTATCCTGGTGTGACGTAAGTAGAGAAGAAGGTTCAGTACACATGTTTGCATTATGTTTAATACAGTGAGCTCCGAACAGGAAATGCCCATTATTAGGCTGAAACGTTAAAATGAAAGGTGTTTCTTTGTCTCCAGTGACCTGATGGACAGGCTGGTGGATGAAGCGGAGGGACTGGCGGTGGACAGTTCCTCCTCTGTGTGCTCAGGAGCAGGTGGAGGAGGAAGGTTGGAGACCACCACAGACCAGCAGCTCAGCCTGCTGAACTCCATCACTGCCAGCGACCTCACAGGTCAGTAATGGGACTTAGTTCTGCAGTTATGGATAAAAACTAGTGCTGTCAATTGATTAAAATATTTAATCGCGATTAATCTCATGAATGTCATAGTTAACTCTCAATTAATCGCAAATTAATCGCACATTTTTATCTATTCTAAATGTCCCTTGAATTATCATTTTAATACTCTTATCAACATGTAAAAGTGGATAGGCTTGCTTTGTGCAAATGTTTTTTTATTGAAAACAACGTCTAGTGTTTTATTTCACACTAATTCTCACTTTGAGCAGTCGTTCACATTTGAAGCAAAATCTCACACAATTTAACACTGACAATAAACAGATGACAAAAAAATAAATATTTGGTTACAAAAAAGCCCCTTCAACAACCCTTTCTAAGGGATCAAAACAGGGTGATCCAAGATAAAGTTACAAAGTGCACATCAATGTAAACTAGGACTCAGCCTATAGTGCAGTTAAACCATGGCTTAAACTTTCCTTTCTTAAGTTTCCTTTGAACTAAATAGCATCCATCTGCCTCTGTGGAAAGCCATCCATTGTTGCCTGGTTTTGACAAGGAGGCGGCAGAGAATTCGCAATAGCCGTGTGTTTGGCCATCAAGTGGTATTTCAGACTGGATGTGCTACAGTGATAATTCAGTTCACACCAACAATACACACAGATAACTTTGGTCTTGTCAGTCGACCCATCTGGTAACTTTTTGAAACCAAACTTTCCATTCAGAATTTTGTTCGCATCCATTTCAGCGTTTCTTGATATCCACACAAACCGGTAGCTTACTTTTTTACAGCTAGCGGGCAGGCAAGACCAAACACATGCGTGGGGCGTGCCTATTGATTTGTTTCTGGTTTACAATCGGATCCTGTAGTTTTTCTTACGTTACTAGCAGTGGCCACAGCTTATAAAAAACTACAAGTTCACTAGGTCACAAAGAACATTAATCTCGCGATAAAAACAGTGACGCCGTTAAAATTGATTTGCGTTAATGCCTTAATAACGCGATATTTTTGACAGCACTAATAAAAACCTATGATAGCATTAAAGACAATTGTTAATGCTTTTCCTCATTTATTGATGCCGTGTCAGCCAGCACGTGTCTTTTGTCTCGTTGCTTTCAGTCATTCTGTGTTAATTGATTGTCCTGTCTTGTTGCAGCTTTGAGTAACACTGTAGCCACAGTGTGCAGCCCTGCAGAGGTTAGTTGCCTGGACTCCTACAGCTTTCCCCCACTGGACAGTCTCCATCGTGGGTCCCTGAACCACGACGAATCCCTTGGATTCCCTTCGAATGGCGCAGACCCCGACTGCCTCAACATGCTGGACGCCGGCTTCTACCACTCTGACCTGGGCCAGCTAGGAGGAGTATGCGTCAACAAGGACTGCGAGCGGCCCTCCAAGAGACTCAAGATGGCCCTGCCTGACTCCTTTATCAATGACGTGTCTGTGGGTAACCTCGGAGTGGACTTTGAAGCGCGACGGACAGCAGCGCACCACCACAGAATCACCGGCGCCAAAATGGCAGTGTCTGTCACAGACTTTGGAAGCTTGGCTGGCAGCGGTGAGCCCAACGGGTTTCTGGGAGCACATGCACGGCACCACACACAGCACACTGCGGCACTTCAGTCAGAGTGATCTTCCTCGTTTTCTTCCCTTGTTCTTCCCTTTTGAAAGCCCTTATCCCACTTGTACATAAGACTGACCTCACTGGAGAATCTGATTTGTTTAAATTCTATTATATATATATATATATATCTATATATATGTATATGAATATACTTTTTTGTTTTCATTTTTTGTGTAATATGACATCAGTGATGTCTATCATATAGAACTAAAATCTTGATTTCTCTCAAGAGTTTATATAGCCATTTATTTTATTTTTGTTTTGCGGTCTTGAGATGTGTAACGTCCATGTACAGTGGGGCCCAGAGGCTGCAGTAGGAGAGTTGTGTATCTTCCTCCTTCACATCTACACACAACATCTTCAGAGCTACACTATGTTATCCTGCCATTCTTTCCAGCTGCCAAAACAAAATGGCTTAGTTTTCTGCTTCTAGTGTTAGTATTTAGTTGCTCGTCTTCATTGTTTGAAGTGGTACTTAATATTATTATTTTTAAAGTAGTGTTTGGTTTACAGGTACTTTTTAGTAACCAGGCTGGTGCAGATGGGTTTTATTTGCCCCCAAATAAACCTGGCTAGACATTGTATGAAGAGCAACACTAGCGTGGAGATTAGCGTGGAGATCAGGAAGTGTCGCAGCTTCAGCTGTGACGGCCTTCCGCTTTGGTTTTCTTTTCTCCTTTTCTTTTCTCCTGTGGAAGCTTGTCTGTAGTTTGTCTGCTCGTTTACTTTGAAACTGTTCAGAGTTGCCAAACTGGAACATGCAAATGTTTGCAACGCTTCTTTTTCATTTTTAATCCCACGTAGTCAAACCCAAATTATAGTCCTGGATTCGTAGTTACTCAAATTTTTTTTTAACACGTGACATAATGGAAGTCACTTTGTTTTACAGGAGGATATTGGATTTATTATTATTTTAGAAATCCTGCTTTCAAGGAGGGTATCAGTCAGATAAGAAAACCATAACCGCAATATTGCAATGCAAAGATATTGGTTGGGTTAATAGTCCTTTAAACAGACCTCTTCAGGCACCGTAATGTATTTATTGCATATACTTTTACCTTTGTGAGATTTTGTTTAATCCTTTGAAATAATGCTTTCATTCATGCTACTATTAGGCAAGCTAAGCTATATGTCCTTTAGTTGTAGTAAAAAAAAAAAATTCAAAAAAAGTTAGCATATGCTCTTAAATTAAGTAACGCCATTTTCAGACCACTTAGCAAGCTTGGGCAAACCTGCTAGCAGTATTAGCTTTTTATTTAAAGCCACCCTGTTTTTGTATTTAACCTCTGCCTAACCTGTACTGTTAGAGAATGCCTTGTATAATCTGGTTGACGATTTCTTGGAGTCTAGTAGCAGAAATGGAGCTGTTTTCTCTTGACTGAAATCCATAATTGTGAATTGTAAAGTGTTTAGCGGGTCATCGTCAGTTGATTGGATGCAGTAGTAGTGTTTACTTAATTTATCTATGCATTGTGCTATGAATAATTAGTTTGTTTCAGGGGTACACCATGTTCGTCATGTCCATAGGTCTTGTAATTCACCATGATGTGTGTACAGACAGGATTCATGCCTCTAAACCATCGTTAAGTTTGATCAAGTAATTCAGTTTCCAAGCCCAGCATCAGAGATGATATTCACTTTGCGTTTCATGTAAATAATTAGCAAATAGCCTTTAAAAAGTCTATTAACTGACCTCTTACACTTGTGAATCTGTGTTAATACAAAGGTTTTAATTTGATTCCTTGTCAGAAGGCAATAATTTGTAGATATGTACAGATATTTTGGGTTTTACATTTTACTGGTTGACTTGGTGTTTCAATTTCTTTTCTCTCTTTGGAAAGTCACGATACCCAGACCCCCCCCCCCCCCCCCCCCCCAGGACCCGGCTGAAACCACGCATGCCAGCTGTGTCTGTTTCTCAAATGTACCACTGAAAACGGCTTTACCTGAAGACGTATTGATATTACTCAGTGTTGCAAATTTGAATTCTGAACTTGCAGCCATGTGTAAAAGACGCTCATCTTTCTTTCCTCGAAAAAAATCTTTTTACATGTCGTCGTCTATATTTGTCTTGATGGTAAAGGGATGGCTGCTGCTCTAAGTATGTGGAGAGCTAGTTTCTCTTTTAATGCAATGTGCATAATGCAGTAGGTCCTCCAAGCTCTTCTAGCTTTAGCAGTGCAGTGATATTTATTTCACCTGTGGTTTGTACAAAGACTCAGAAAAACTGTCAGAATGTAAAGGCCATTAAGTAGTAGAAGTAGGTTTTCACCACCCTGTGAACTCTCGAAAATGTGATATTTTATTGATATCTCTGGTATGAGACGTGTGTGTGCAAGCAAGCACTAAACAAATTTATTTTATATTTTGTATTGTGTTTTGAAGTTTAAAAAGAAAAAAACATTATCGCAGTTGTGGTTTTGAAAAAAACACTCGAGTCCTTTGATGAAAACAAAAACACCTTTGTGAATAAAAACCTACAAAACTTAAAAATGTATATCCAGAAATATAGACAATCAAAAACTTCACTATGAGAAATGTTCAAGAAGCTATCTTTATTGTTTATAAGAATTGTACATAAACATTGAGTTGTTTTTTTTTCTTTTGTTAAACATTATTTTGTATTTTCTGTTGTACTTTAATACCTTGTGTACAGATCCAGAAATAAAGCTCTGGAAAAGGTTCAGAGACGATGGCATGTTCTTCCTCATCACACAGAAACTGTTTCTGATTCATATGGAAAGTTGTGGGTTTTATACAGTTTAGTGTTGACATCGCAGAGTGAGAAAATACCAGCAAGACTGAAACCTATGACGTGATTTCATACAGTTTCATTGGGAGAATTTCGAAGAAGTAAAATTCAGGCCTTAAATTAATGCAATGTGGTTTAATTCACTTGTCATCAACTTGACAGTTGGAAGTTTGACTTGACTAAAAGACCGTCTTCATCATCTGATTGCTCTGTTGTCATGGAATCATAGGTAGATGATCAAAGCTTCCAGTTTGGGCATCTCATCCACATCGGCTTAAAATTTGAGCTCTGCTGATGAAGGCCATGTGATGCTGTTGAAAGCCAGAACAAGCGAGTGTGTGGACCTTGATTTTGTGTCCAGCTCAGGTTAAAAGCTAACGTGGAAGAGAAGTCATAGAAGTGCTCATGGGAAACGGAGCAAACTCTGATGAAGATTGCTGAGTGAGTTGATCAGGAGCTGAGACTGTTTTGCCAATTTACTCCCATTTAACTAATTCAGGGTTTATAGATAAAAGATAAACTTGATTTGAAAAAAAGACAAACATGTAAAATGGTTAAGTACCGCAGTTATGAGGCACTTGTGTTTCCTTAAGCATTTCCAGCTACTTTATACTTCTACTGCAAACACACAGGAAACCCTTTGCATGTTTGTTCCTTTTTTTTTTGCATTTGTTGGTTAAAAACCTGGAATTTTGCAGTCACAGGATGATGATCAAATCATGTCTGAAATGCTCATGAAATTAAGTGTCCTTTCCTAAAATGTCTAACTGACACCACATAATGTGACAGATGTGTGATAGATTCAATCAGCTCTTCAACAGGCAATATTAAACTGAGCCTGAGGTTCATTACCTTCATCTTCTGAGAGGAATGGATAAAGTCAGAAAGTCCTCAGCGAGAGTCACTTCTACACCAGTGTCCTGCAAAGCATCTTCAGCCTGTCTCTTCAGCTCTGAGACGTCGTCCTTGTCCCCGTCCTTCTGCAGGGAGCAGGGTTTGTACCTCTGACTGAAGTGGTGCAGCACGAGCCTCCGCGCGCAGCAAGCCCGAGCCACCGCCGCCGCCATGTCGGGTGTGCTGTGTCCGTGGTCCACTGCTTTGTCCCGCTGTTCGTTCCCGAGGGTGGCCTCGTGAACCAGAATGTCCGCTCCGCTGCACAGCCTCAGTGGTCCTTCCCCGAGAACTGAGCTACAGTCCCCTAAAATGCAGACTTTCCTTCCAGGAATGGCTTCTTCCAGCACCTCGCTAGGCTGAAGCACACGGCCGCTCTCCAGAGTTACAGGCTCTCCAGATTTCAGGCGGCCATAAAGTGGCCCCGGTTTCACGCCTGGGGGACACAAAATGAGATCATTCACAACAAGTTCCATTTGGAGGACTCTTTTCTTCTGAAGTAGCTTTGTTATAGCTTTAAATAGCGGAGGCGGAAGAAAAATGTAAAGAATGTACTCAAGTAAAAGAAGAAGAAAGAACACAGTAAAAAATACTACTTATAAAACAATAATACAGTACACAAAATTCTACTTAAAGTATAGTAAAAGAAGTAAAAGTACCTTAAACATGAGTAAAAGTACACAGAATGCAGAGTGGCGAGATTATTATTGACATATTAAAATATATTAGTGGTACGGTGGAGCTCATTCTAACTACTTTTTGTAATTTAATCTGTAACAATGGATCATATTTTATATGTAAAAATCTTTGAATAGTAGCCACCTCTTCAATGAATGTAGTGGAGTAAATGCTCAAGTACAGGAAAAGTACTGCAAAATTGTACTTAAATACACTACTTGAGTATATGTACTTAGTTACAGTACTGGATGAGCTCTGTGTAAATTAGATGTGGGTATGTTTGTGACATATTCTGGCCAGCAAATACAAGACTGACCAATAATTTCCTCATAGAATTAGAATTACAACAAAAAGTACCTGAAAGAATAAATACATACGTGAAATTTCAGTGTTCATCTAATCAGCATGAATTAATATTAAATATCACAACACAATAAATGCCAAAAATGTACAAACTTACTCTTTATAAAGGTAAAAATTCAGACCTATAACATCTTTTTTTTAAACTATTTTTTTGACCTGTCCATGCATCCGCCCTCACGTCATATCCTCTAAACTGCATTTCTATTGTTTTCTTAATAAAACGTGTCATTATGCCCATCATGTCCACTTAGAAACACTACACTATGGACGCTTAGCTGTGGAATCACCTACTATATGTAACTGGTACCAGAAAGGTGTGAATTTACATTCTCTTCACATTTCTCTGAAATAAATACAAAACAAAGAAGAAAGAAACATAAAAACCTACAAAGTTCTTCTACCTAGTTCCTTGAGGAGTTCAGTCTTCAGTCTTCCGGGTCGATCACGCTCCTGAACGCAAAACCCAAAGGACGGGATGCGGTGAAACAGCCTGAAGGCCTTGACCACAAACTTGTTGTCTTCAAAGAGGAGGTAACAGTCAGTGGAGGCATCCAGGCAGATCGTCCTGCCCGGCTGCTCCTGTGGGTGCAGAGGGCCGCGCTCCGCTGTCATCTGAACGGACACAAAGCACCAAAGGTCACATGATGGAGGAGAACACAGTCATAACGCTCAGGCTGAGGAAATGTTTTCAAACATATTTAACTACATGAATGGAGGTCAAGCCAAAGGGAAAGGGAAACTAATAAAGACAGACCTCCTTTGTATCATAGATAAAAGAAACAAAACCCAGATTTGAACTGACATTTGCAAAAAGTCTAATATTGGCCTGAGGTATCAATATATCAGTCCAGCCCCATTCAAAGTGTATTGCCTTGTGCTTTGCATGATACAGAGAGCTTCGTGTGATTTATCACCACACAGGAACAACACCACAATCAGTCACACACCTCCAGGCTGAGCTGGCCCTCCTCTGGACTCTGGTCAGACGTGGGCTCCAGCTCATGCACTGCAGCGACATATGTAACATACCATGGATGAGATGAGAGCAGAGTACATCAGAATTAAGTACAATAACACTACAAATATGAGGGGGGCACTCAGAAAGGGCAAACCTCCACCAAACCAATAGTCCACTCATCTCTGATATGCAAATCTGCAAGCACAACTGCATGTTTGGATATTTTAACAATGGTGCCAATGTTATAATTGTACTGGTTTTCCCATGAAACCACTAACTACTACATGTCTATGCTACGTCAGAGGATAACTGCTCAAGTTGTGCATTCTGGACCTGCCTGCATACGGGAAAAGCAGCTGTGAGCCCGTGAGGCCAAGCGTCACCCTGAGAAAGTGCCGGAGTCCCCGGGGCCCATAGATGTCCACCTGGCTCAGGCTCTGCTGAGGGTCCGGGTTGGTGTTGAGGCTCACAGTGCAGAGCAGACCAGGCAGCCCAAACAGGTGATCTCCATGCAAGTGGGAGATGAAAACCTTGGTGATTCGACCTGGGTAGAAAACACGACATATTATCACACACTACAGGTGCTATGATGGGAATGTTGAGAGAGCAGGGGACAATGTGTCCAAATATATCATGGGTAATACATCATGGAAGAAAATCAGACTTGAAGTAGTGATACTGGATTAAAATGCTAAAATGTCTGAGAATTATCTCATCAGTCCTTCATTATTCATATATTCATGTTCTAGACTCCTATTACAATAACACATCATGTTAATCAGAGACCCGACATAAAAAAAAACATGCTAAGGTTAAGCAGTGGTGGAGAGAAACTAAATACATTTACTCTAGTGCAGTAATTTTGGAGGTATTTTACTGCAATATATCTATGTTCTGTTACTTTTTGCTTTTACTCCACCTCAATTCAGAGACAAGTATTGTGGGGGAAAAAAAAGAAAGAAAGAAAGAAAGAAAGAAAGAAAGAAAGAAAGAAAGAAAGAAAGAAAGAAAGAAAGAAAGAAAGAAAGAAACCCAATCTTTACCAGCTGCAACATTACAGAAATGTAAGTATTAATACATCAATAACTCTAATTCAATTACATAACATACATTATTTTGAAATAGCCATTCTACACAATGAATACTTTTACTTTCTGTACTTGAAGTATATTTTAATGCTAATACTATTGTACTTTTACTTAAGCAACATTTTTGAAAACAGGATTTTTACTTGTAACAGTATTTCTACACTAAAATATTTGTAGTAGTACGATTTCCACCACTCAGGTGAAGTCTTGGCATAAACAAAAAAAAACAAAAAAACAAAAACATTTTAAAGTGTCAAGAGTGAAAAACAACATTTACAAGTACTCAAATGACTAGTCTTGAACCTTTGCCATGTTTTAAGTTCATCCTAAAAGCCTCTGAAAACTGAGTGGACTTTCGTTGAACCTAAATACTGAACTCTACTTCTGGAAAGGAAGAATTGAAAGTTTCAGAGAAACCTCATCAGCTCGAAGGTTTTCAGGACACAATGGAGAGCTGGAGTGTGGATAGTACGTCTGAATAAAACTTTATTCAAAGCTGGTCTTCATTAACTTTTGATACTTTTAGTTTCCCAAGACCTGAGGGTGAAGCAGGCTGTATACGGGGCTGCAGTGACTCACCGGCTCTGAGCTGGCTCTTCATCAGTTGGGTCTGGGTTCCTTCCCCGCAGTCAAACAGCCAACACTCCCCGTCTGTCCGCAGCACCAGAGCCGAAGCACCGCGGTGAGGCGAAGGGTAGGCCGAGCCGGTCCCAAGGAAAGTCACGTCCATGCTCATCCTCCCAGAGTTAGCGAGAGCACCGGTGAAATCTGTGTGCCATGCTCACTGTAAACAGTCACACACTGATGACGCAACACGAGCGACGACGGTGCGGCGTTCATCTCAAGTCGCATTCCTCGTTATTTTCAAAGGTACATTCAATTAAAATTCATAGCTCTTTAGGCAAGGCAAGGCAAGGCAAATTTATTTGTATAGCACAATTCATACAAAGTGCTTTACAGAAGCATAAAATACATTAAAATCATACATTTCAAAGAAAGAAAGAAAGAAAGAAAGAAAGAGATTAGAAGAGAATAGAAAAATAAAAATAAAATACAGTTAAAGGAAAATTTAATACAGAAGCCAGTAAAAGACAATAATTTAGCATTTAGAATGATTAAGAAGTCATTGAGCAATTATATTTACTTTAAGTAAAAGCTGTAGCAAATAATAATGTGTGCAAGGAGAATGTTCCACAGGTGAGGAGCATAATAACTGAAAGCTGCTTCACTTTGTTTGGTTCTCATTCTGGGAACACACAATAGCCCTGTCCCTGATGACCTGAGAGGTCTGGATACTTTATATGGAGTTAATAAATCTAAAATATATTTTGGCCATTTAATGCTTTGTAGACCAACAGTAAGATTTTGAAGTCTATTCTTTGACTCACAGGAAGCCAATGTAGTGATCTGAGGACTGGTGTGAAATGGTCCATTTTTCTGGTGTTTGTAAGGACTTGTGCAGCAGCATTTTGAATCAGCTGTAGTTGCCTAATTGAGTTTTTGTTTAGGACAGCAAAGACTCCATTGCAATAGTCCAACCTACTGAAAATAAATGCATGAACAAGTTTTTCCATGTCTTCTTTGGACAGACATCCCTTAATTCTGGATATATTTTTCAGGTGGTAGTAGGCTGATTTGATAATCAGCTTTAAATGGCTGTTAAAATTCAGGTCAGAATCAATAATTACACCAAGATTTCTGGCTTTATCTGTTGTTGTCAGTGACATGGTGTTAAGGTGAGCACTGATCTTCGACCTTTCATTTTTGGGGCCAAATACAATCACTTCTGTCTTATCTGCATTAAGCTGAAGAAAATTCTGGCACGTCCACTCATTGATTTGATGAATACACTCACTCAGTGAAAGTAAGGGACTGTAGTCACGTGATGACACAGAAATATAAAGTTGTGTATCATCTGCGTAAGTATGATAAGAAATATTATGATGCTCCATAATCTGAGCTAGGGGCAACATGTAGATATTGAAAAGAAGTGGTCCAAGAATGGACCCTTGTGGCACCCCACACATCATCTTTTTTCGTTCAAACACATGCTCACCAATTGACACAAAGTAGTCTCTATCTTGTAAATAGGATTTGAACCAGTGTAGTACAGTGCCAGTAAGTCCCACCCAACCACACAAAGACTGGCACTGGAGTCAAACAAATAAAATAGAACAGTGTGTAAACCTTTAACAGCAGGGAAAAAGAAACAGAAAACATAAATCAGCAGCCAGAGGAGCCAGTATAAAACGTTTTTTTTTTTTATTCTGCACTTTTAATAGTACATAAGTATTAAGAAGCGGCACAAACAAATGCTGCTCTGAGTACAAATGCTGAGCAAAAATACTGCTGTGTAACAAAAATAATCTTCAGACACACAGACTCCAAGGACACAGCACTATATGAATGCACAATTCTATGAAGCATGGACTAAATTTTCCTTATGGGGACAATAATTGCATGAACAAACCAATCACCAAATTCTTACAAAACACAGCACAAACTCTTACTGAACAATTACAATCAGTTAAGATGATTACAGTCAGGTAGACACTTGGGCACCAACTTATCAGGGTTAAAGTGTTTCTAAATAGTTTTTTTGAAATAAAACTAGTTAAACATGTATGAGCAGATAACTTTAAAAAATGTGTTGAGTGTTCACAACCTCAAGCTGCACCGTCTATAAGAGAAAAAGCTGCACAATGAATACTAGACAATTACATCATTTTGGACAAAATAAACAGCTATGTTTATGCAGTCACAGTGCTGTTGAGTTGTTTGTCAGCTCTGCCTGCAGCTTGCTGTGAGTCTACATCATGGCACACAAAGTGACTGAACAAACAATGAACATTGTGCAGGCACTTCAGTGCAGGTGGTTAGCAGGTACAACATCCTGAGATTAAAATTTACACAGCAGCCTAGTATATATATATATATATTAAAAAATATTTGAAGACTAATGCATGATACTACCAATGTCCTTAACAAGTGTGTGTAAGGCAATACGACAAATGAAATAGACAAATGGTAGTTTTAATGTAACTGGTCAACTGCTCAGACTTCAACACATTTTAGCTGTGAGCCTGTGTGTTTGTGTCCAATGTACATGGACAGGTTTCTAAATTCATACAATTGACATTAAACACATCATCTTAGATCTTACTCCTGCAGCCAGTCTGTTAAAGCACAGGGTAAAATATAAAGATGTTATAGACAACTGGCACCGTCAGTACTGCCTTACTGGAGTAAGTGCAGTACATCAAACTGACACATAGACATGAAATATTAGGAAAATCTAACTGTAACATAGCTGATAGGACATCTTGTTTTGTGAAATGCATATAGGAGCTTGAAGAAGTTGACATCTGCTATGACTGTGATTATTTAACTGAATAGCTGCTGGGAGATTGCTGCACTTGACTCAGGTGTTAATGTTTTAGACCTGTAACATCAGAAAAGACATGCTTTAACAAATGTTTGTGCCTATGGAGAAATGTTTCTCTTGAGAAACATGACATAGTTAAAGCTGACTTGATAGCATTACTGGGTTTAGCGTCATCCCTTTAGCATCAAGGCTTGTACATTAACAGTGCTGGTACTTTTTTAGGACATGAACATAAGCACAAATTGTTATTTCAGAATGTGGTGAGCATAAAAAACCCTGTTAAAAGGTCAAAATGTCAAGTGTTTTGTGTAACCTTTTCTAGCAGAGCTCTTTGGCCACTGTCTTTTTATGCCAGTAATATGATTTTTGAATGGCCCACAGTGTAAAATTATGAGTAAAGTGCATCAAACACCTCATATCTGGAAACAACAAAGTCCCAAAAAAAATGAGGTCTGCTTTCCTTTAAAGCAAGCCTACTGTCTGACACTGCCTTTTATCAAATTAAATGTAGGGCTATTCATTCATATCTTGCACCACACTTAGATCTTCTTATCATATATTATATTATATTTAATCTTATGTTATTTAATCTTGTTTTTTATCTTTATTTTATTCTATGCTAAATATTGTCTTTTTATATCTTCTGCTTTACATGCCTTATGTTTTTCTTGCCTGTTTACTGTACCAAAATTTTCATCTCTTTCCCTCACATTATCTGAGATAATGTGACTGTGTTTTAAGTTATTAATGATCAGGGTCAATCAGGAACAATGAACAGATCCCTAGGGCCTGTAAGTCTGTTGTATTGTTGAATATGTTCCAAGGAACAAACCCACATATCAACCTGCCATCTCACACATGAATGTACTGAACACAACTTAATAAATACGCTTTCAGCAGACAGTCTCAGTTTCCACAAAGGGACAAGTACAGTGAACAAAATATAATCAAAATAGAAAATGACATTTATCCAATCATTTGATACAGCACACTGTTCTTTAAATATTTAGAGCATTGTTTCCATATCAGGTGTAAGCAAAAGAGTTCATTTTTAGGGATTCTTCTTACCACAACTCGTTACAGGAGCGTCAATGACAGACTTTCTATGAATATACAGCACAATGGCCAAAAAAAAATGAAATATAAACACAATGCAACAAAAGCATAGGAACAAATAAAATACTGGAGTGGACACTGGTTCCTCAAGTGTTTTTAGATATAAATTTCATTTAATTTCCCTTCATAAAATCTCACCATTCTCAAAGGTCTTTCTTTAATTACTGCCTACATTTCTCACGGGTAACATTGATCCCTTTCTTTCTTTCCAAGCTTGAACACAAAGGATGAGAACTGTAACCTCTGCTACCTGACTTTCTCTGATAAGCAGTCTTTAAGCGTATGTTTTACATCAGGCATTGGTTTGATCATCACCAGAGGCCCATTTGATGTGAGAAAGGCAACGTCCAGCCTGTGCATTAAATTTGGCTATCTCTAGGTCCCTATGTGTAGTTAGATTAGTAGTAAGTGCACTCACCTCTGCTCTTTCACATCAAATTAGAGTCATCATTACATTAAATGTGGAGTGACTAGATAGTGGTTGATAATACAGACACAGAACAAATCATAGACTAACCATCTTGTAGAAACTCATTGTAACCTTGAGCGAAGGCCCAAGTGAACAGTGTTTGCTTTACTATTCAGTGTAATCTAATTTACTTCATATTCAAATTTTCTGATGCAAGTTTGGTGTTCTGATTTCTTCTTGCTGGAATATTTGACAATCTCATATAATTTCTAGTGATAATTTACCATGATGTATCCGATTCTGATATTTATTATTTATTTTTTAAATAGAGCACAGATCATTAAAATGTATCTCAAAGTTTCAATAATGAAACCACATTTCCACACTGCCTTTTCCCACCACCAGATGGCCCTCCAGCTGCAGTGCAAGTTTAGGTTTGATGCAGCGGTGATAAAAAACTGGGATGTGAGGTGAAATGCTATTTCCATTCAAATGTCCTCTTTCAAAAGCCACTTTCCACTCTGCTTTTTCACAGCTCTAATAAGACTGGTTTAGTGCACATGCAGTAACATGGCAGCAGTATGGGACTTTTTTGAAGGTGATGTTTGCACTAAGATAAACATACTCGTCTCAAAAGATCTGTGATTGAGAGTGGGAAAGAGGTAAGAGTGACATTGTGACATGGGGCACAGTGAGAGTCTGTTCTACTTTAGTTAGTCTTGGGGCTGAAGTTGACACCTGGCCAGTCGTAGGTGTCTGGCAGGAAGGAGTCATAGTGGGTGTTCCACACAGTAGCACGGACAAAGCCGTTCTTGTCCACAGGCTCAGGGTAGCGGAACGCCATGCCTTTAGCGTAGACATACTCCACCACCTATAGCAAGAAAGAGAAACTTTAGCATTGACTAATACTGAAAGGCAGATACACATAGAAAGGATAGACACACAAACTACACAGACAAACAGCAACAAGTTAAACTGGCCAAACATTACTGGACAGCTCTGACCAAATCTGACTGCTGTCTTGAGAAGTTAATTAAAGCTAGCTAGCTTTTGAAAATCAGATGATGGTAGAAGAGGCTAAATTTAGGCTGGAACAGTTATGGTTTGGACTGATGTCAACAGACTTATCAATAGCCAAAACATTCAGTCAAAGCTGGCAATTGTCATTTTCAGGAAACTTGCCTTGACAGCCATCTGGACAGAGACCTCTCTGATATTGGAGAGAGGCGGGTAGAGTCTGCCTTCTTCCAGCTCTTTATCTGTCACCTGCTCTGCAAGGGTCTGAAATGAGTAGAAAAATGAATTTCTTGTGCTGTTACTGGCAACACACACAATCATCTTGTGATTTTTATAATCATATGCATTAATCAATATAATCAAGTCAAATGCAGCCCAGCAAAGGACAGGAGAGCACAGATGGAAGAAGTGCAAAGCAGGGTCAGCCTTTAAAAAGCTCCTCATCTCTTAGTTATTAAGCCAAAGTCTAGAAAGAGAGGGAACAGGAGACAGGAAAGGGTTAAAGAGGGCTTATATGACACTATATAGCGTATGCATACATAACAGGGAGCAGTGAGGGGTGAACGCTAGGTAAAGATGCACTTGAGCAAGTTTAAAGAGGAGACACACAGAGAACAGCTTAATGATGACTTCAGACCTTGGCAGCCTCTAAGAAGACTGTGTCACTGATGTGTCTCACTCCACTCAGGATCACAGCCAAGGCCACACCTGCAACGCACAAACACACGACATAAAACAGACTGCATTTACTTTTTGCATTTTCTTTATCATGCAATGATTTTTCTCCAATGTGCATAAAAATATTTCTGTTTTCTGTCACCTGGGAAGATGTACGCGTTGTTTCCTTGTCCAGGAGTGAGGATGCGGCCATCACTCAGACTCACTGGACCAAATGGACTACCACTGGCAAAAAGACATCTACCCTGGGGGACAAAAAAAAAAACAAAGGGTGAAAGAGATAACAGGAGGAGTGGTTTGACAGCACAGGAACTCTTAATGCTTAATTTCAGAAAGAAACAAAGGAAAGGAAAGCAAGAGGAACCATGTACATCAGTGAGTGTGTAGGCGTCCTCTGCTGTGCACTCTGCTTTAGTGGTTGGGTTACTCAGGGCAAAGATGATTGGGCGTTCATTCAGGGTTCCCATGGACTTGATGACGTCGTGGGTGAACAGACGTCCAGCTCCTGCCACACCTGGGAGAAGGAAAGAGGTGTTGGTCACCCTGTGTTCATGATCCATCTTTACCACTCAAGCAGAGCCCGCAATCACAGCACATTCAGACATGACAGGATGATTTCAGATAAACAATAAATACATAACCTGGTCCAAACTCCTGCTTGAATAAAATTAAAGAAAACACATATAACATCATTGTGAACAAGAGCATATGGATTCTTGCATTTGGTTTATGCATATCCCAAATTTTATGGCAAAGTTTTACAGTTAAACAAATACAGAAAATGAGATGTTCCTTACCAATAATAGCAGTGGGTTTGATGGTGTTGACAGCATCTAGGAAGCTCTGTGCATTCCCTGGACTGTCATGGACAAATGCCTCCTGGTTAGTGTCCATTTCCTGTGGTCTGTTCTGGAGTCACATACAGTACAATAGTGGCAGCAGTGACTCAATAGAAATATAATAAACCACCAACAGTGAGCCAGACAGGAAGCCACACAGACATCTAATATTTAAGTTTTGGTCATTACTGTCTGTCACACACACTGACCTTCACTAACAAGCCATGTTTATCGTACATCCAGATCCTTTTTCTGGCCTCAGCTTGGGTCATCCCTGTCTCCATCATGGCCATGACAATCAGATTAGCAATACCAAGGGCAGCCTAAAGAGAAAAAAAACCTCATCAAGTTAAACATTAAAAGTAATTAAACAGTAAAACCTTCACCCTTATTTTCTAATAAGAGAATGAATAAGCAAATACATGTTTTCCCCTTAAAAGGTCTGGTCAATGCAGAGAACACTTTTGACTCTTAAGTTCTTATTGGACATCATTTATTATTAGTATTACCAACTCTGGTCAGTAGAGGGCAGCTTATTTTCTTGAGTCAATACAAGGGACATTCACATTCCAAATTAGGGAAAAAAAGAGGAAAGGAAAAAAAAATAATCGAAATGCAAAGCAAAATCAAGCAAACTCCAATTGACTGATTAATGGATAAATATTTTCTTACTTCTCCAGCTCCCAGGAAAAGCACCCGGTGTTCAGTGATAGGTTTGCCAGTGGCTCTCTGAGCTGCTAAAAGACCAGCAAGGGCTACAGATGCAGTGCCTGGAAACATGCAGAAGAAGGCAACAGTAAACAGTGAAGCCTCTGCCTTGAAGAATTAGGTGGATGGGATGGGTCTCCGTTCATTTGATTAAACTTTTCAAATTATTCTGTGCCTGCTTTTTAAGTCTTCTTTGATTTTCAGACATCACAGCTCATGAGAGCATTGTTGGTTCAGAGGTTTTAAAATGGTCCCTGCGCACAGCTGCATTACCTTGCAGCTGTAATATGATTTAGAGGTCACAATATGTTCACTGTAATGGATTATTCCATTCCAGCAAGTTGCAGGTATCTGCTATTGTATTTTGGTGGTGAAATGAAAGGAAACCAAGAGCAGGTTAGAAGGTGGAAAATGAACATAAAATCTTAACATGCTTTAAAGAATTTAAAGGACAGGCAATTTGTGAGGATGGGTGGGAACGTGCACAACCTCCATTTTCCTTCAGTCTACTTGCACAAAATTTTTTGCTGTTTTTTGCTGTAAATACTGTTTATATAGTTATATTGTATTTTTATGATATTATTATGACATTATATAATATTATATATTACAATACATATTATATAAGTATACTTAGTTTTACTTTATTTTTATTCCTGTTTATATTTTTTGTTACTGTTTCTAAATAACTGTGTATACATTCTGTGTTTGCAGTATGTTAATTGCTACTGCAACAAAATAATTTCCCAAATTGGGATCAATAAAGAAACCATCTAAGTCTAACAATCGTTCTTTGAGCAACACAACTGAACTGTACTAAACTTAATTAAACTGATTTTAACTAGATAGGTAAACTGGCATTAAAGTATAAGTCCCAAGTGCTATGTGAAGTATTTTGTAAGAACCTTGGATATCATCGTTGAAGGTGCAGTACTTCTCCCTGTACTTCCTGAGGAAGCGGAAAGCATTGTGGTTCCCAAAGTCCTCAAACTGGATCAGTGTGTCCTGCCCGTATTTTTCCACCACAGCTTCCATGAATTCATCAATAAGATCATCGTAGGCTTGAGAGCGGTCCCGCTTCTGGTACAGGCCCATGTACAGCGGATCCTTGAGGAGAGTCTGATTGGAGGGCAATGACAAACATGTGGAGGATGATGAGGTTTCCTACTTAACCCAAAGCACGTGTACGGTATACAGAAAAGACATATAGACAGCCCTCCTACCTCATTGTCCGTGCCGACATCTATCACCACAGGCAGACATCTCTCAGGTCTAATGCCAGCACAGGCAGTGTACAGGCAAAGTTTTCCAACAGGGATGCCCATCCCATAAACACCCAGGTCCCCTAATCCCAAAATGCGCTCTCCATCAGTTACTACTACTGCCTACAGAAAGAGAGAGAGAGAGGGGAGGTGGAAAAGAAGCACATCAGTCAACTTACATTGACATTAGCAGATGAATGTTGATAATACGGACGGCAATGGATAAATTAATAAGTGAGATATTCAAAACTTGGATTTCTATCTATTAATACTTGTATAGCCACAATGTAAGTGTCTTTCTCCATATTCACAGTTCACTTCTACAATCCTCAGTCTGTGGGTCTGAGAGTTGAGTTGAGGTTGTCAGGTACTTACTGCAACATTGGTCTCTGGCCAGTTGTCCAGGATGGAACGGATGTGTCCTTTGTCCCGAATGGAGATGAACAAGCCTCTGGTGAGAGAATTCAAATGATAGTTGACGACTTTAACAATCATGCTAAGATTATGTCTACAACAAATAGGAACAGAAAACGTATCTCCACTACATTAATACCCTTATTATTCTAGTCAAGGTGTTAAGCCATTCGCCATTCAACAGCTCCAGTCAAAGCCTGTATTTTATCCAGAAGAATCCTTTCAATATTTCCAGTCATATCACTTCTATTGAACTCCTGAAGGAGACTGAATTCTGTGCACATCAGGTCTACAGCAGGTAGCAATGCAGAAATATAGGCATTAAGTCCATTTCCTCTGTCTTTAAGGGAAGAAGTGTCTTCCACCAAAGTAAAACCTACATTAAAGATTCAGACTGTTGTCTTCTAGTTGATGTTTGGTTTCTTGATACCTTCACTGCATACTTACTTAGGTCTTCTAAAGATGTGTCCATACTGTGTGCAGGCCAGGCCTACAGTGGGAGTGTAGACAATTGGCATCAGTTCCTCTATGTCCTCCATCAACACCCTATAGAAAAGCCTCTCATTCCTTTCCTGGATGCCCATCAAGTAGATGTACCTGTTGCAGAAAAAGGAGGCAATATGAGGAAAGAGAAGAAAAGTATAGAGAAAAGTATTTAAGATAAATGGATATCATACTGTGGCGAGACTTTGAAGTGCTTTATGCAAAACATATCCTTACTTCTCTAGGGGATCAGTCATCTTCTTGAGATTATTCTGAAAGCGCATGGCCTGAATATCCTGAGTCTCCACTTTGGGAGGCAACAAACCATGTATCCCCAACATCTGTCGCTCCTGTAGAGAGAAGGCCATGCCCTGGGGAGAAAAAAGGGAGGAGTTAGGAGAGAGACAAAGAGAATGCACATAGGTATCCACCTTGTTTCAACTGCTCATTGTTAGAAAATAACTGGCAGTCAACTTAAATAAGAGTTCAACAGGCAGCACTGTTTCAAAATGTTGTCCTGCCGTTGGGCAAACATGTAAACAGGGCCTGCAAACTTCTGAACTCTTCTTGTAAAGAGGCCATTATTTCTAATCAGACTCCTGTTAATTACATATATTTTTCTAAATCTAATTATGGTATTTGATATGTATTCATCTCTGCCTGCAGGAAATGACTAATTACAATTAATGAGTAAAATGCGATCTGCTGGACAATGGCAGCCCCTCCACTGACGGTTTGTCTTACAATTATTAATTATTTTGGCTATGACATTTCTTCTGGTATATCATATACTATATAATATATACCACTATATATTTTATATTGGTATATTGTGTAGAAAGGTAAAAAATGAGCATGGTGTAGGCATTTTATAGATATCAATTCTGAGTACTGATGTATGTATCAAAATAAAATAATTATCATTGAACCAATTTTCAGAACCTGCTGCAGGAAATGTTCGCAGGCTGTGATGTAGTAGTGTCAGCAGAGGGCGCACTGCTTTCCCTATGAGTCCTCAGACTTAGGGTCGACCTTTTGACACTCAACAGGAGAAGGGCAGCAGAGTGAAAGAGGGGAGACCAGATGAAAGCAATTTTGCAGCTGGGGAAAACAGGCAAGAGAGGGGAGTAGCCTCAAAGAAGCCACAGAGGAGGACTCTGGGCAGAAACACCCCATGTATGGAAGAGAGGATGGAGGAGGAGGGGTACAAAGTGTTGTCCTGAAGTGTATGTGTATGTGGTTTAGAGGCCCATCTCTGAATGAAATATGGGTGTAACAAATGGGAGCCATAATGTCTGGCGCTGAGGTAGGGGCTGATTATTTTGTGAGAATTGTGACTGCTGGGGGCTCCCCTGGCAAATGCTGAGTCATGCTGATGGAACATTTCTCTTCACTCCACTCTCCTATTCAGTTCCTCTAAACATAATGCAACAAATTCCAAACCTCGGATTATCCACTTTTTGTTTTTCTCTGTTTACATGCAATTGAAAATGTACATTTTTTGATTGAATTGTTTACAGTTCAGTTTCTCACTTAAATTCGATTTTGTGTGTGCGCTTCTACATGCTGAAAGTGAACCTAAAAACTTAATTTTGCCTACAAGAAATTCATTTGTTTTAAGCCTTCCATAATTAAAGGAATCACAGTCCTTTAAGAACACACAGCATCATCTTACAAATTAGATTTCAATTCTTTGATTTAATCTTGCTGACATAAACAAAGCAACACTATGACCTTTACTGTTGGGTTGCTATGGATCATGGCAATGCAGTCTGCTGATGCGAGTCAAATTTCCTCTGGCAAATGTAATCTCCCTATGAGTAACCAGCATGCTGTTTTGGTCTTGCTTAATGCAGTTTTTGTGTGAAAGTGTTTTAAGATTCAAGACACAGTGAACTGAGCGACGTTTAATCAAGAAGAAATGCTGCCATCTTAATATAAATCACAACCACAGAGCAATACTGCTCACAGAAGAGCATTAAAAAGCCTTAAACCTTGTTCTCAAAGCTTTTTCACACTTGAGTTGGTTTTGATCAGCAAACTGTTTTCTAAAGTACAACCGAAAAGATAAAATGACCACAATGAGTGTAGCAGTATAATGTGCATACAGTATTTCAAGGACCGTCAGCCATTGAGTCTATGACCAGTTTACATGTAGGTTGGAATGTCTATATTTAGCTTAACATGTGAGGTCTAGGCTAAGTTTAGCATAACCTGCACAGAGTGAGGTCACGTCACTTCAAGCAGCTACAGCCTCGTGTTTTCAGTATCAGACGTTCGTAATATACGCTACAGAGAAACTTACACCACCTGAGAAATTATGGATTGACTGTCATTTGAAGTCCCCACCTTGTTGCAGTAACACAGAAATGACACCACAGTAGGGTGCAGTTTCAGGTACAGGGCAGGGCAGGGAAAGACAAGTTTATTTGTATAGCACCGTTTAAATACAAGGCAGTTCAAAGTGCTTTACATAAGGTCTAACACATCATTAATAAGCCTGTGAGAAGGAATATACAGAGCGGAATGAAATAAAATAGAGATATACAAAATAATAAAAGTCAAAGGAGTAAAACAGCACCTATTGAGGCCTTTACATTACAGAGATAAAGAGTCCTGACTTAAGAAGAAGAGTGGTAAAAAGTTTTTCACCAACATTACTGACCACATCCAACAAGAAAACAATTCAACTAATATTTTTCAGCCTTCTGTCAAGCTACTCCTTAAACACAAAAATGCCAAAATGTATTAATAATAACATTATCTGAGCTTTGGGAAGCAGATTATGCCAGCATTTGTCAGTAATTCTAGTTCAAGGCAAAGGGCTCAGAAAAAAGAAAATCATGTTCAGGTTTATGTCAATGAATATATCATCAGTTGGGAAGTTATTTACAATTAGGAATGACGTTGTCATGTCATGTTTTATTTACTTGCATTTCCATTGCTAACAATCCCGCCTCCATTTTTTTAAAGTACAGCAGCTTTGGATAGATTAAAATCCCATGATATCCTAGTTAAGCAACCTAAATGCTTGAAAACCACCCCTTAAGCCCTCAACTTAAAAAACTGTTAGAAGCTAGGCCAAGTCAGGCAGCAGAGGAAAATTAACAGCAGCCACCAACTAGCTGCTGGAAAACCATTGGTTAGGGGCACTTTTTTTTCCAGCATTATCAATCACTGGCCTTGGAAGAGGATTAACCGATGCAACTCTTGACTGCACTTTATAATGCCATGTTGTCTGCACTGTAAAACAATTAACACTGCTCTGTTTAACAGCATGCGCATGCATGATCAACTAAAACAGTTGCTGAGTTCTAGTTCCAGTAGGAATATTGCACTTCAGGGATTAATTTAAAATTATATAAGCCTGCAGAAATTGAAATATATTTGTGTTCATTAAGATATATAAAAAAATATATATTATATGTCCTCTTAAAGACAGTCTGTCAAACATGTCAGAACCTTCAAGTCAGTCCCTGTCCACCACTAGACTACAACACCGCTCTCTGCTATTCTTATTCAGGGATAACAGAAATATTGACAGCTGCGAGGAGATGGTGGAGTGTGAGAGAATGCTGAAAGGTTGAAAGGATGGAAAAAGACCTGCATATGGGGTGTCAAAGTCTAAGGAAGGGATATAAGGAAAACTAACCATTGTTAACAGCCAAAAGCCTTGTCAAAAGGAGACATTTATTAAAAAGACAGCATTTTATACTGTGTATACTTTAGTTATGCTTTACAATATATTTCTCAGCATTAATTTATCCATCCTAACCAGAGAATATTCTGAAATTCTGACAAGCTTCCTGTGTCTCAGGGAGGACAATAACTGTAATACATATGCCAATTAGCCTACTTCATAACATGACATAATTGGCATGGATCTAGCACAAATGGGCTGACAAGCTGAAACACATGTTAATAAAGCTGCCATCTGTTTAACCACTACGTCTCTTAAAATGCTGACACATACACACAATGTCAGGAATCCACTCACTTTGTTGGTGCGAGGGTTGAGCATGAGAGGCTTGCCCTTCTCTTTGGTGTGTGCCCATCTGCAAACAGAGACACAGGGCCGCAAAGACCAGGTTGTTCTCAATCTGGACAACATGGTGGACAGTCACTGGTGTGAAAGGTCTACTGGGGGAGACCTGCTGAGGAAGGAAAGAGGAACAAAGTTGACAAAAATACTCCTATTTCCATCTTCATCTTCATGCTTGGGAAAGTTACTATTGAATTGCAAAAGGTAACCGTAAGTCTATGCTGAATTTTATTAGCAGGCTCCTGCCAAAAGTATTCATGTGCAGTCATTCAGATTGTCATTGATTTGAACAAACTTACTTCACCGACTCAAGCAGAAGCACCCGCACCAGTACATGGAGAGCCAAAAATGCTGCAAGGAGAGCTCAGCAGCTATTGTGAACTCTAATTCAAAACTATTTTTCAGCCTTTGTCATAATTTCGACACTGAAATTCTCTTGACTTTTGCCTGTTTTCAAGCCTACATTTCATCTACATTACCGGCATGTGTAATGAATTGTCACACAAATGTATTGCTCTCTCTTTACAACTGGCAAGAACTGTCAAGATCTGAATCCTAAAAAGAAAAAAATCCACTCATCAATTTGACTGTTTATGGTGCAAACGTAACAGAATTGTTAATGAATGTTAAGAGTTATTGCCTTATAGGTTAAACTGGTCTTGCTTCTGACAGTCAAGACCAGAAGTGTACTGCTATCACAACCTTTGAACATTAGACATCATGAGAACCTTATTGCACCTTGGAATGATGTTAAGCTATCAGCAGTGAAGACTGTTGGCCAATTGGGACACACACGATCTCAGAAGCCTAGAAATGCACTTAATGTGTACGGACAGTGCCGTACTGGAGGATTATAAATGCTGACAGCAGTGGCTGGTCATTAATCTGGATGTGGAGAGACGTGATTTAGTGCGTGATCTGAGAAAGAGCTTTGAAAGATTGTCATAATCCTTTTCGCAATGAGCTCCACAAGAAGACAGAGAACAAGCTAAATCATGGTTGGCAGATAGGAACGATGGAAAGACAGATAACATGAATCATAGGATGGAAGCAAGAATCCAAATAACAATCACAGAAATCATAAGTGGCATCTGCAGAACACACCTGAAGGATTAAATGATTCCTACTATTCTGCAAATGAGGAAGATAAAATGAGCTGATAAATAAATACACAAAAGACTATCTGAATGGAGAATTTCCTAAAATGCTGCCTCTTCAACAACTACTTCTGCGCTTTCATTTCACACATGGGCTCCTAACCTACATTCAGCTCCCGTTGGTGGCCTGGAATAGTATCTTCATTGTAAGAGCTATGCCATGCATGTGACCAGTGATTCATCACTACATTGTGTTATGCTGCACTGTGGTGGGTGCAAAAAACAGCCAGTTAAAGACTTTGCTGACAGTTTTGCTTCTCCTTGTGACAGTGATGGTAGCAAAAGGTCATCCTGACTGTGAAAGAGATGGCAAATGCTGTCTTTCCATCAAATTTACACAGCCAACAGACTAAAGGAAAAAATTTAAATTGCCACATATGATATACATGTAATGTTTGGCATCGTATGTCAATAAGAGCAGACTGATCAAGCATCATCGTGGCACAAAGAGAGCAAAGCAAACCACAGAGGAGATGTAGCCAAAGCAATTTCTCAGCTGAACTGTTAAACACACCAATATTTGCTCAATTTAAACCATTTTCTCATGTTTTTATTCATTTTATTGCCCAGCCCAAACTCCCTCTGGCATTCTTTAATGTCAAGGCCTGACCCAGAGGGAAACGCAACTGGACCTGTAAGCAAGTTGTGTGGAACAGCAATGTGAGCATTATTGCATGCATTTTCTATTTCACTTCCTTGTAATTTAGTGACTGAGTCTTGCAGATCTCTAACAGAAGCACTGCTTTGAAATACAAGATGCACGATGAAACAGTCAACTGCAGCCAGCTGTTATAAAAAAAAGCAATGTCTAATTTCCATTATAATTTAAACATACAGGCTGGTCAGAAAAAAAGGCTTAAGCTCCCTTGAAAGGTTTCATGGCCTGAAATAGCATTCAACTGAGCTCAGGTGGTTCATGTGACAAACGGCACTCATCTGTGCAGTCAATATTTCCCTGCCGTCTTCCATTCCTCATTACAGCATTCTTGCTTATCCACATATGTTATCATAGGAAATATGAACGAAGGTAAAAGAAACAAAAAGGCATTCAAGATGCCAGCACATGTAGCTACACCAAATAATGCTTGCAAATGTTATTTTTTATGCTAATCCCTGTGTTCATTAACACTGTGCTGGTTTACTTTTGATGATTAACTAAGCCAGTTTATAAATTACCACTGACCTTAACATTTCTTAGCAAACAATGGGTGTGATTTTCCATTTGCCTGTACATGTTATAGGACAAATTCAAAGGAAGCACTGTGGTATGATCATATGCCCCCTTCGTTGACCAAAATATCTGATGAAAGAAATTACAGGCATAGCCAGAGCACAGCAGAGTCTTGGTTTACAACTACATATAAAGGAAACATTGCCCAGAAACCAGCCTTAACACCAGGGCCAAAGTGGCAGAATGTATGATCCGTACCAAGAGTCCACAGACATTTTAATCTCTGTTGATTTGATATTCAGAGGGGAAACAGCCTTTCTGCAGCCTCTTTGAATTCCAGTCTTTGTTGTGTACACTATACAAGCTTATCTACTCATTAATCACATCTACTTTTGCTTCCCACCTGTTTCTAGAACATATAAAGGCTGGACACCTGGTGATAAAGTACTTCATACAGCGGAGCTTCTGAACCCTTTTTCCTTTAATTTCCTGTCAGACTTAATTAATGTGTCAGATCTAAGGAATCAAACAACCTGAGATTGCCTGTAATTGCTTGTTTCATACTGTCTGCCAAGCAGGAAGATAATTCTGGCACAGAGACTGCACCGAGCCAGCTTTGTACCACTATTGGAACAACTAATGTGAATGCAGTACCTGGATACTTTCCACAGTCAGAAACTGGTCTGGACTGCTTGCAACTGTATTTGTTTGTATGCAAATAGTTCATATATGCAGGTAACCAACCCACCTATAATTCGACCTATCTAGGTAGTCACAAGTACTGCAACTGACTTCATAAACATAAGGTGTAACAGCCCCAGCTGAGAAATTTATAACTCAATGTAGAGCTGCAAATAATGATTACTTTCAATGTTAATTAATCTGTTGATTATTTTCTCAAATAATCGATTACTTGTTTGGTCTATAAAATGTCAGAAAATGGTGAGAAGATGACCTACTCAAATGTTTTGTTGGTGACCTAAAGGTATTTAGTTACTGTCATAGAAGAGAAAAGAAACCAGAAAATATTCATATTTGAGACACTGGAATCAGAAAATTTTCACTTCAATTATCAACATAATTGGCAATTAATGTAACAGTTGACAACTAATTTATTACTTGTTGCAGCTCTTACTCAGTGCTAGCTAAAATGACATTTCACATCATGAATCTCATGGATTACTGGTCAATTTTAGCTTTTATTAAATTGTAAACAGATGAGACAAACAGGACACACAATCCAATCTAATCAGACTATTAAGGTTTGCCTTACTATGCCTGGAAGCACTCTTAATATAGAAATCACTTGTGCAAACAATGATTGCATTGACCAAATTAGGCATACTGTGACAACAAAAGGTTTCATTCCGGACGTGACTTACCAACAGAAAGCGGTGCTCTCTTAGGTAACTACACTATGCATCCTGTCTTACTCTAGCAGGCAATCCATCATCACCCTCACGCTTTCATGTGTAAATTTTACGGTGGTCGGAGTACACTGGTATGAAGCAAAAGCTATTTAAACAACATTAAAGAGTAGTAGTATCATTATGTTACCTTTAATTGACAAACAAACGTTAATCATCGTTATTGCACAGCTAGGTGTGGCTTTACTGACAGGTGTTATTATTTTCCCTCACTCTGGCATTCAAAGAGTTGCCCATCCTGTTCCTTCATTGGTGACACTGAATGGCCATTAAAAATCAGCGACAATGTGTGGCTGTTAGACATCTACAAGTCCTGATACTGAGTGACACTTAAATTGATTATTAACTGAAGGAACTGTGAGAGTTTTGTTATCAGTATGCTGTTGAGCTGTGTGCTGTGCAATACTGCAAACGTGGTAATAACTACAATATGGACAGCTAAATCTTCTAGTCATGAGTTATGTCTTTATGTTCTCATTGAGCTTAATGAATTAATTGAATGAAAGCGATATTTACACCCTCACTATTTCTACCTCAATCCTGTTTGGAGATGGAAGTGGAGGAAATGAATGTTGATGCTGAGAGTGAACATGTAACGACTGCGTTTACACATAAAGAGCAGATGGACAGGTCAAGAAGAACTGAAACTCTAACTCGCTACAGTGGTAAGCTAATTAGTTAGCCTAGCAATCTCATACACGACCACAAACAAAAAGCAGCTAACAACTGCTAACCACAAGCTAACATTTGGCTAGCGTACAACAAACACAGACCAAGCTGTGACGTTATTTGGGCACCTGTTTCAGCAAACGTATGAACGACAGAAAAGCCCACAATCCTAATGCCTGTCGATGTTCGTTAAACTGACACAGCACTCCGACACGAAAGTTTTTAGCCTGATGGGTTTCGTGCTGTTATTCATTCAGACCCCCCTGCTTGCTAATTCTTGTCTCAGAAACGAGAAGTTCTTAGATGACACACTCACTTTCCATTTCCTAGAGAATAACTGCTCGGCTTACCTGCTCTTGAATTTCAAATTACTGCCGTTACTTCCGTTGATAGCCTACTGTTTACGAAGCATTTCTCTCCTCCTGAAGTTCGCTGTAAAACTGCTGTTATTTGACCTCTTGGTTTGTCCCTTAACGGCAGCCACAGATGCAGCAGACCGGCGGTGAGGAGAGGAGACTCTCGCGCAGTGTAAAAAGGCTCTGCCGCTCAGCCAATCACATGTTGGGATTTCCTTCTTGGTTACCGTAAAGACTGAGACATGCGCAAGATATTTGGAGAGAAACTTACCAGTCGTAGTTACCATAAAAGAAAGTCATCTCATTTTGAGTATAAGTGTGTTTTTAAGATTGTTTGTGGTTAAATAAGAAAACTTTTTATGTTTCTTTTTTTTCTTTTTCTTTTTTTTTTTACTTAGTTCTCTTGACTTTTTGATGTTTGTCAGCAATGTTTTGTTGGTTTTTAAAGCCTGGCACTGTAAGAAATAAAAAAAATCATTTTTATCCACAATATCTATTTTGATACTGTAACAATTTGTTGCTTTGTTTGTGCAGATTAAGCAAAAGAAAAAGAGTGGCAGGGAGTAGCAGCAAGTTTATACCATTACTTGCTAAACAGCAGGGGGCATTAGAGGACTGGTTTGAATTGGCTGCCTAACCTCAGATTTCATAATGCATTGCTTGCCACAAGGGTCCCAGACCTTCAGGGTCCCCAAAGACTTCATATTCTCTGTTTCTCACTTGGTTTTATGGTAATTTCGCCAACTGTTGTTGTTTATGAACCTCCGCTACTAAAGTGCGACCCCACCAATGATAAGGCCCTTAGGTAGATGATGAATCGTTATCTGTCTAGTCCACCAGTCTCACAGAGGAGCCCACTTATAGATCACTACATATTTCTATATAGATTTGTGTTTGAAACAAAGTATCACAGCAGTGTAAAGGCCTACAGCTAATTTTTGCCCCCAGGCCCCCTAAGGGGTCATTCCAGCCATGCAAACCCTTCTTCTTGTCACTTCAAAAAGAAAGATTAATCAAACTTGAAATAGCCTTAAATATCTAATTTTGGCAATATTTTTTTATGTGAATTGGTATAACACCACGACAGCAGGAAAAATTAGGTCAAACAATAGTTAAGGTATTGTTTTATTAATTTTTCAGCAAAAACAGAGACTGCAAAAAGAGATACGATCAATCAATATTGAGCATTTAAAAACCTCCCAGCTGTTCTCAAATGAAAAGCTGAGGTGTCCTTTAAGCGTGAGTACAAAAGAAATAAAAGCTCACAGAAATATGACTGTTCAACAAAGTAACACGTAATAAAAACACAACTATTTGAAAAGCTGTGAAAGCCATGCAGAAGGGAGAGGATACAGTATTTTACATTCAGCAAGCTGGAAGCATCGAGGTGGACTGAGGCACATTTTCTACATTGCTTCACACACTTGAAAGACTTAAGGTCGGCTCAGTAACCACATGTGTTACAGTATGCTTGTGTTATTTGTCAGTGATGTTATTGCTGGCTTAGGTTACCTGCAGAGGAAACTGTATAATGTAAAATGTGATCATTAGACCTGTATAGCTTGAAAACTAGACTCCTTTAATTAGTCTGACTGCAGCACAGCTTCCATCTATTTTTCTAAATAGATAGCCCTGGATCAGAAAATGGACAGTTTGTACTTTTTCTTTACTTGAACTCTTCTGTCAGTTAGTCCAGCAGTCCAGCCAAGGTATGATGAATACCTTAAAGGTACATTATTAATGAAACTAAAAATTGATAGTTGTAGAGTTTCAATTGTCGCAGACAAAACTGTATTTCTGAATGTGCTAGTGACTCTACATGTGCTTCATGTCTATTTTGAATATAAAAGAATACACCTGGCTTTGCTGTATCAAAGGCTGTCCTCTTAGCAATTCTCACGTATGGCTCGATCCTTCGGAAGTCATACTGTGTTGTGCAAGTGATGATCTGCTCATAGCCTGGTTATGCTGGCTATAGTGAGGGTGCAAGTACTATGGAAGTCAAAGTTTTACACTAACTTCACGTGAGCATTAACAGCTAACAGCATTATTTGTCAGTTTTAACCTTTTAATGTCAGAGGGTGTGAAAGACTTGATGCTAACTGACAAGGTTAGTCAGAATGGGTATCAGATGTTGGACTGAATGATAACTACACAGATAAAACATGTCTTATTCTGGGGTGTTGCAGCTGTGCTAGCAGTGTCTTACACATCTCAGTGTTGTGGCTGTAGCATTCCAGAAAACTGGACCCTCCTGTAGGTACAGGCCATTGACTGTATACAGTCTATGCTGCAGCCCCAGGAGGGCACTTCATGTCAAACAGTGAAATCAGGGATGTGTAAGCCTATTTCTTCTTGGGGGGACATGGGTTCAACTGCTTTTTTTTTTGGCACTGGCTCAAACAGAATAATTTTAATTTTCTTATAGTGAGCACGTGGAAATGGACATATGCTCACTATGATGCAGCTTTTTAGTTCAACAAGTGATGTGAACG
This sequence comes from Chaetodon trifasciatus, assembly GCA_037975065.1. Classification (NCBI taxonomy): domain Eukaryota; kingdom Metazoa; phylum Chordata; class Actinopteri; order Chaetodontiformes; family Chaetodontidae; genus Chaetodon; species Chaetodon trifasciatus. Next base: position 5,380,033 of record JBBMOE010000008.1, read on the forward strand.
GCAGATGCAGTTGATTGAGAACATATGGGGGACAAGCCAACAGCCTTTATCTGTTATAACTTATATTTGGCTGGATCTTTTTACCTGATTTGGTTTACCTTGAAGGGAAAACATCGGATGCCGCAGCAAATAACATTGTGAGGATCGACTGTCTAACATGCTGATTAGAAAAGTATCTGAAAATATATGTTTTGGTTATTTTCAGTTCCATATATTAATATGGGTTCCGGGCAGCATTGAGGAGTTCTGAGTACAAATCATTTCCTACAAAGGTTGTAAAGGATCTACATTCTCCAAAATATAGGCTACTGTTTGCATTATAGCTTTCTGTGGCTAACATTTAAGTGAGCAAAATGATGGCAGATATCTGGCTGTCTAGTACATAAGGATTTGTATCTTTTCAGTCAGTGTACAGCAGGCGACGATCTTGTTTAGTGCATCAGGCAGACAGGATATGAAACTCTTTACAACTGAACAAGAGCAAAGTTTGCTGAATAATCATAAATTACTACAATAAAGCATTCCACATAAAAAATACAACTCACTCCAAAGGAACATAAAACTGTGCTCTAACATTCAACAAAGAATGCAAGAACATCTCAGATACAAGAATATCATTAACAGCAGTCTTGAGAAATATACTGTGGAATTAAATACGACAACAGTTTTATACAAGTTTACAAGGCATGTAGCAGAGGCAGAGCTCAGTAAGTCACTGTGTGTCAAAACAGCAACAAAAGAAATCCCCATGGTTCGTAATATGACTGATTATCTTTCAGTTTATACATTCAGAGAAACTTGGAAAGCATTCCCCGTGTTGCTTTCATTATTTGGTGAACATCACCATTGGAAGACTGTCTGACATGTCGAAAAAATGACTGACTGAGTGACACACAAAGTCACAGCAAACCAAGTGATCGGGCTTCAGAGTGTTACTGCTATTCATCACACCATAGCCTGGGTAACTCTCATTAACAGACTGACCGTTTGTGTCAGTCACTATCAAGTCAAAGTCTGACCCGTCTTTAACTTAACTAACGATACCACAATCATTAATTAGCTGATTATTTCTGAATATCCTCACATAGAACAAATCCTTCATATTTGAACTGCTAAGCATGGGTATTTATATTTAACCAAAATGGTTTCTGACCTCTTATTGCCTGAGAGCACCTCTTGAAAAAGCTGCAGGATTTCTTGTTGAAGTGAGGGGTCTTAGTCACAGCGTGTAGCATTTCATTGCAATAGTGATACAAAGACAACTGCTGCTAACACTAAGGTCTACTGTTCAAGCAGCATATTCAGCCACGGACACCCTCACTATGTGATGCACTATGAGCATTTGGAAGTGTTACCCATGATGATGCTATACTGTGGTGGACCTTCAGCTGAAATTCAGCATCATGAGTTGGGAGTCTGTGGTGGTGGAGTTCTGTGCTCTGGAAGCCTGGGCACCTTTTTGTTAATGTTTGGCTGTTTGCTTTCTTCTCTCCATCCTCCCTCTTTTCCTTTCTTCCCATCAGCTTTCTCCTTATTCTGCCTGCACAGTTTCAGTGCTCTGGATATGAACACATCCAGGTCGAAGAGCCGCTCTTTTTGCTTGACAGGAAGTGACCCCAAGGAGTCGTCATTTACTGGCTGAGGAATGGAGGAAGTAGAGGAAATAGGTTGAGATACTCGGGGAGGAAAAAGTGGCGATGTGGGGGGAGACGCTGTTTGAGGGGACTGAGGAGGAAGTGGAGAGGTGGGAGACGAGGGGAGAAGTGAGGGAATGGAATTGGTGGAAGAAGTGACAGGAGGAAGTGGGCTCAATCTGTCTTCGTCATATTCAGCTGATGGTTGTCGCACAACTTCCGTATAGTGGAAGACTGGAGTTGGGAGGTCAGTTGGGGAGAGAGGGAGTGGGGGAGAGGAGGTGTAGCAGGAGGGCGAATGTGGCTCCAAAGAAGGACTGAGACTGGGCGAGTGCAGACGAGACTGGGTGCTCTCCACCCAGCGAGAGATCTCCTGAAACAAATCCCCTGTCTCCTCCTCCTCCTCCTCTGCTTCCTCCTCCTTCATCTCTCCCAGGTCCTCCACACTGCCACCAATGGGCTCAGCAGGCACAGGGAGGCTGCTTGTGTTACGCTTCCAATGAGACAGATCCAGGATCAGCTTGGGCTCTGAGTAGTGTTGAGGCTTGCCCTCCCTCCAGGCAATTTTATCCAGATATGAAGGAGAGCCCACTTTGTAGTCACACGAGCGGCCACAGTCCAGTTCCCCATACCCCAAACCACAGGCCCGCTCCAGAGAGGAGTGAGAGTTTTCCAGGAAGCGTTCAGCTGAGCTGCTGTGGGAATATTTGCGTGGGTCGACCTATATAAGATAGATGGGGAGCAGCAGTTGTGGAGGGAGAAAGTGATAAATGGGGAAGAAGGTAAAGTGAGAAATAAATTCCAATTGTATCTTGTGGTGAACTGCTTTGACTCATTCTAATTTGTCACAGAGCAGAGTGTGCTTCCAGACTAAATTTGGCAAGAAACATGAAAGATTAAAAAATTTGTAACATGATGTTCTACTACAGAGAATGAGAGAGAACAAATGAACATGGAAAGAGTAAAATCCACAGTTTATGAGAAATGTGGTTAATTTCAATCACTTAACAGTACCACTGCTGTGAAACTGAGGCTACACCATGCCTCAGCCATGAGACATCACAACTCTCTTTCATTAAAATAAGATGATGTTATACCCAAGTATAAATCAGTCAAGGTGGGGGTAAATGAGAAAGCATGTCCAACCTGGGCCTCCTCTATCAGCGAGGCGGAACTGGCCCGGGGGTCCCTCTGCACCTCCTCGTCCTCTGTGGTGTCTCCCAGGTCAGAGGTAATGTGGCCGGGGGGCATACAGCGACACCTCCTGCCTGACTGCTGCCACGACGCATCTGTTGATAAACTGTTCTCATACCTGCAAGAGGGCAGAAATTAAGCATGTATATTGGTCTTATAATAACTTTGCAGCACAGTATAATCAGTCTGATATGTTTATTTAGAGTAGGAACCGGCATCTCATTGTGCTTTGCGAGACTTGTCTGTTCCATCAAACATTTGCACTTTGATTTACCATTTTTTCAGTGTTATATGTATAAAATATTGTGAAATATATTCTTAGACCAGTTGAATCAACATATTTAGCTTTAAATAAGCAGAGAGTTGTGTTTTTGGATAAATGTGATCATAAGTTAATATGATGAGAAATCAACCAAATAGACCAGACACCAGTGGACAAACAGTTATAGTGACAGATTATTCAAATTCTGATTTAAACATGTTAAAAAATTAACAAAAAAATGGCCTCAGCTTCAATACACACCTCTCCCAGTGGATGCTGGAGGCCTGACTGTTGCTGTTGCTGAGGCTCTGCTCAGTGATGAGGCTGTCCTCCAGTTCGTCCTCAATGCGGAAGGGATGCGATGAGGTGGGCTCGTCCTCTGGACAGGAGTACTGCTGGAGGAAGGGATGGGACAGCGCTGCTTCAGCCGTCAGCCGATCCATGGGGTTAAAGGTCAAGATGCGCTCGAGGAAGTCCACAGCTGAGAGGAGAAGAAGATAGGATCAGCGGGGGAGGAAGAGAGGAAGAAATAAAATGTGGTGGCCATGAAGTATAAAAGAAATATTCTCATTCATCATCCTCTCGGGGTTAAATTATATGTTAGACCACTGAACTGCTGTACACTCCTCTATCATCTCTTCATCATTCTGAATCTGTGTTTCTCCTCCTCACATCTTCCATTAGTCTTACTTGCCCCCATTGTATTTCACACTCCTTGACCTCCCTCTTCTTCTCTCTACTCAAGTCCCTCCACTCACCCTGAATGTCCATTTCAGGCAGCAGTTCAGAGAAGGGTTTCTTCACTCTCCACCCATGACTGACATATGAAGGCATCACCTGGGAGAGGAGGGATGACAGTGGGGTTAAATGTGTCGATAATTCTGATGTGGTTATTTATTTTTGTACATTTCTTTAGAGGATTCAAGGTGCTCCACTTATTTAATTCCCACACACAGCTAGGGGCCTCGTTGGAAAGAATACCTCGTCTGCAGACTAAATCGTTCTTGTCTTAAGCTGCAAACAGAACATGACAATGACACCCTGTTGCATATTTAAACAACCAGCTTGCAGACATATGAATAGCAGCAGCAGCCACTGAGGCGTCACCTGTAGCAGGTCCTGCCTGTCCTCCTCTCTCAGCACTGGCACGGTGTTGAGAATCAGCTGCATCTGCTCCAGCTCATGAGCTCCTGGGAGGGGGAGCCGGCCAATCAGAGACAAGCAGAGAAGAGACTGAGGATCAGTTTCGCAAGCAGAAGGTAAAGGTGACCAATTAGAGTCAAACAGAAATAACGAGGAGTTGTGAGCTGCCAAATTAAAGACATGGTAAGGCAAGGAGGCCCAGATATTACGACAGCCACTTCAGTTCTGTTGAAATTACGTAAAATGTCACTTCTTGCATCTTAATTGGATAGCTGTTGAAGAATAACTATTTAAAATAGCTTATTCAGCTCAGAGCAGAGTGGTCTAATAGCATCTTTCCAGCTATGCGATACATTGCACATTTTCCATTTAAATGTTTCCATGAAGCTAATGGACACCAGCAGGTGGTGCTATATCAACACATTCAACACTCCAGGAAATTAGTGAGCAGTGATGTATTTGGAGAATGCATCACTTCTCCTATGGTGAACAAAAATATATTGTGCCCTCTAAACTCTAGTGGCTAAGTGAAAAGCAAGGCATGTATTTCTAACAGTCAATGTGTGAAAGCAGAGAGGAACACCAGGGAATGGATGACGCCACTGGAGTTTATGGCACCATCTTGCCTGTGGTGTAGAGGGCTAGTGGAGGTCAAATCTGCCTGTCAGGAGGAACTACATCTGCTTCAGACAGCGAGAATTTCTCTATCATCATTGTTATTCTGGTCAGGCAAAGAAGTAGCCTGCAGAAAGAGAATAAAGTATCTTTGGCCGAGGACACTCTGCAATGACTAACTCTCCTTCGCTCTCACTTGATGTCACCTTGTGATGTAGTCTTTAAGCACTTTTCTTTGCATTTCTGTGAGAACTTCACATTAGTAAGTGAAGGACACAAAAGATGTGTTTGAATACAACTGAGCTATCTGATTGCACTATACAGTCACAAAGCCACTGATGTAAGTATTCTGTCTTATTTAGGCTAGTGTTTATTGTTGCTAAGATGGTCTGTTGTCACTTTCTCACTCTCACTGTGCAAACCAATACTGCAGATATTGATGCTACAAATGTGTCTATCTTTATTGTTAACATAACAATAACCGGTGTCCAAATAAAATTTTTCATTTGCAGCTAATCTTTGACATGCACTGTCCTTCATGGGAGCCAAAACACAATCAGGTCACATAGATGTGCAGAATAAGAGAGACACGAGAAGAGGAATTGCCAGTTCCTACAAACACATCTCCCAGAAAGCTCTTGCAGGACTTTCAGTAATACAGTATTGCTGCTGAATACTAATGATATGATCATATTTCCTTACGTCATCAAACGAATGGTCAGCAATGTCATAATGTTTCTGTTGAACATCAAGGTCATGCATCAGTGTTTTGGCAGAGACTGTATGACAAACAGTGGTGGTACCTGCAAACGGCATGCGTCCAGTGAGCATTTCAGCCAGTATACAGCCAGCAGCCCACATGTCTATGGCCTTGGTATAGTTGTTGGGGGACAGGAGCAGACGGGGGGAGCAATACCACTTAGTTACGAGACCCTCTGACAGATAGCCCTGGAGAGGCAGGTGAGGAGGTGAGTGAGGGAAAAGCAGAGAAAAGAGAGCAAAAGAAAGAGGTGAGTTAAAAGACAGAGCATCCAAATGAAATACTGTAGTTATATTAGTGATGAGCATGCAACAGATTGGCTTCTTGTTACCATTCAGTAGTGTACTTGCAAGTCTGCATGCACGTGTATGAAGTGTTCATATTGCTCATATTCATCATCATCCAGCTGGCAGTTTGTGGGTAGTTATATTTGTTGGAATGGGAGCACTGTGAAGTCAGTAATGTCAGCTACAAAATGAAATGAAAGCTATTTTGATTTCCAAACAGAAAGACTTCATCATTTTATGTCATCGATGAGGATGGAAACCGGTTTCTGGATACACTCCGCCGTAGAAAACATTGCCTTGAATCTCTACCTGCACTTATTGACTTTTGACGAGCCTTTGGTACTCTGCTCTATAACAACACACATCCTCTCATTAGGCGCTGCTCCAACAAGGCCCTCCTCTGCCTTTTACGCCTACAAATGTTCGCCTTTGAATAACATCCATGATGCCAGGCATAGAGATGAACCGCACACGAGTGCACTCACATACAAACCCGATTTGTTCATAATGAGGTGTTTTTGCCTGTTGCTATCAATAATGCTTGTGTCGCCTCTTATGTGTCACTCCACCTCTCACTGTCAGTAATCGCTCCACTCTCCGACCTTACAAAATCTCAGCACTCACTATTATAAGTGTCCTGTTAAATTTCCTGGCCTCGCATCTCTCCTGAGCCAAATCTGACTGCTCCAGGTTTTAAAACTTGTTGACAGTCATGATATCAGAAGACTTAACAGTGCACAGTGAAATATGCTTATAATTAGACACATCCTCACACATTTTTATATTTCCTGGCAGCTCATGTTAATTTCCTTTCAGCGCTTTCTCATTTAACTGCTGGGCATTGCTTCATCATGACAGACACAATAGGGTGACTGTGGACATATAAAGTTCACTTTTCTCTTACCGACACACTATTTTTGTTCACTTTTGTCCCAAAACAATTTCCATGGTTGTAAAAGGGGGACCACATATCTCTGTTTCCATTTTCAGTCTCAGCATTCACCTTTCTCCCTCTCTATCTGGTACTTCTTGGAGAATTACTCTATTTAGGACTTATGCCATATAGACAGCATGGGATTTATCCTGGCCCAGATGAGTTTTCATGCTCAAAATGGATGTCAGAAATTGGTCCAGCAATGGATCTGGGAGTCTTTTCAGGCCAGCTGTCTTACATTACACTACTCCTCGACAATAAGGTTTCACATGAGTTGCCCAGTTGCACAGCACTACTGAGTAGCTGCAACTATGAAGCAACTTCAGCTTCACAGTTCTCTTCTCTCTCATTCTTTGCTCCTCCTGTGCCACCACTCTTTTTCTCAGGACCCCTACGTCATGTGTACCCACTCTCCACTCCCTCTCTCTCCCCGGCTCCTCGGCCCTTGCTGCACCTTACTTACCGCCCTCCCTCATCGCGGCCTGTTCTCCTCTGTGTGTGCCAGCAGATGACAGAGCAGAAACTGATGCTGAGTGCTCAGTGATGGTCTGACAAACATACACTCGCCTTGTCTTCTCTCCGTCTGGCCCTCTCTACCCTCTTCACTGATCATTCTCTACATCTGAGCTCTCCTTTCTGCTTCCCGGCAGGCTTTTGACAGAGAGTGACTTTCAAAGGGAGGCCATGTTTCATGTCAGAAGCACAACATTTTCAGACTGGAATATTATTTGATGAGAAAAGTTAATCATGAAGCAGCTTTGGAAGTTGTTTTGAGAAAGAGACAAAGAAATATATATAGGCCTCAGTTTCAGGCTCGTTTTCAGCATCCCTTCTTTGCCTTCCTCCTCTTTTTTCTTCACCCAGCTGTCATCACCTCCCACTTTCTTTTCCATCCGCTCCTTTAATCTCAACTCACCTCAGTGTTTCTCTATGTCACCATCGGCAGTTATGACTGTTTCCCCTCCCTTCCCTCTTTTCTTCGCGCTTCGCCCCATCTGTCTCATTCTGCCATCATGCTTCACCTCCTTTCTCACCTCTTTCATCTCCCCTTCTCTTCTTACAGTTCCACTCTGCTTATCTTTACTTGTCTACTCCTGCTGCATCTTTCTGTATGTCTTCCTTCCCTTTCAGGCCCATTCTTTTCCAACGCCCTCTCCTGATTCACCTTTCCTCTCCTTCTTTCTTTCCATCCTTCATCCAGGTCATGAATAATTTCTTCTGGGCAGATCCAGCGCTGCCTCAGCAGGTGACACACACACACACACACACACACACACACACACACTCACAGAAACAGCAAAGTTCCTACTGGTTTAGACCGTAAACAACATCACAAATAATGTTCCCTCAGCCTCCGCTTCCTTCCTCTCTCCTCTGAACCTTTCTGTCATCTCTCCTTGCCTGAGTAAATGTTTGTCTGTGTAGTCAGAGGCACACATCTAGACGCCTCGTCAAACAGCCTCATTTCGATCACTGCAAAGTCACAGTGTGCTAAAAATCCACCGTGATAACACAGAGACACTGTAAGATACTGTAGAAGTGAGGGAACATCATTTATTTGTGAGAAAGTCTAAACTCTTAATGTCCAAGATGACATAATATAAAACCTGATTAAGGCTGACTGTGATGCAGGCACCCTACTTGAAAGCAATATAAATGAGCGACAAAAAACAGAGCAAGCAGTCTTGTTTTATGGCCTAATATGTCAGTTAATACTATTTGTGAATTTCCATCACAGCTGAGGTCAATACTGCCCACGTCCATTACCACAAAATGTTTGAAAAAACAGCACTTTGGCTCTGCATTATTGAATACAAGAGGGGATGCAAGCACATTCACTGCAGGCATCTGCTTTGGTGTCAACACTGCATCACAAATAGCCCAGCATCATCTTACACACACACATCATCAGACACACAAGCACACACACATAACTCTGATACTGTAATGCAATCGTATGCTAATGAACAATGACAAACTGATGTTCTGCTGACTAACAGACACATCAGCTGGGACAGACTGCACTATGACGAACTCCCAGCTCAGAACAATTCAACCCATGTCAGCAGTGTTGTCAGCAGTCAGGTTTCAAACTGGAGTAAAATGTGCAGCCAGCACTGGTTATTAATGCATCCCTGTTATCAAAGCTTTGAGACTAAAGTCTGCAAAGGAAGAGGAGGATACTGCAGCACCAGGAGAGGGAAAAATACTTCGTGCAGGAGCTGAAATACAGTAGTTGTCGTGACCCTGGATATCAAAAAAATCAGAAATGCCTTCATGTGCATATGCACATGATAGACACATTGTATCGGACAAGTGTAGGATTTATTACTATACTATACTAGAAAAACAGCAAACCTTCCGTCTATCTATCTATCTATCTATCTATCTATCTATCTATCTATCTATCTATCTATCTATCTATCTATTGAGAACATTGTGTTCTCTGGCAGACAGAGCAGTTTCTGTGGCACGCAGTGTGAGAGCAAAGACATCCAAACACATGCACAGAATGGGGAACAGAGTGAAACAGAAGTAAACATTGTTTCTGCTGTCCTGCATGAACCAGACTACCCTCATTTTTTTATCCTCCCTTTCCTTGTTTCTCCTCTTTGCACTTTTGCTCATCCTCCCTCTCGTTCTCCCTTTCTCTGCCTTTGTACTTTTCACCTCTCCTTCTTTCACCCTTCCATGACTCGATATTCCTCACCCTTGCTCCTCATCTGTTCTCTGCCGACCCTCATCAACCCCTCCTCCCACCTCCCTCCTCCCCTCCAAATGCACCCCCTGTGTCTGCACCCAGCTGATCCCCAGTCCCGTGTTCCGAGCTGACAAAGATCGTCTTTCACAAGCTCCTCTCCACATGCATAGGCCAAAAAGACACACAATCATACACACACACACAAACACACACACACACACACACATGCACATACAGGGATCCTGCCCTGCTAGTGTTACAGTATTGCTGTGGGATCTTTGTGTATAATAGAGCAGCACAATGGAGCAGTAAATTGTCACATTAATCTCTGAGAAGCTTTCATCTACAATAGACAGGCTAATCGCAGGGTTTGATGAGCACAAAACCTGATATCAGGTTTAGGAAGAAGACATTAATAGCAGGGTTGCAGCCCAATGCGAAAGACACACATCAGCAACATCAGAGTAACCGGAGATGCCAGTCATAGAAAAAAGATGACTTGGCTGTACTACAGTCGCAGTATGTACAATCCTTCTGAGAGGTGTTGCAGTTACACTCCTCAAAGATTGAGATTTTGAAATTCTTGCTGTATTTGCCAAAGCGCTTTGTCAGAATCAGACTGGTGTTGTCTCCGATGTCACCTGAGATATCACACTGAGATGACACCAGACAGACAGATCAATTATTCTGAGCTTCAATTGTGAGGTGCACAAAACATGTGTGAACCCCCTTGATTTTCTACAGGAGGATTCTTTCGCAACAGTATCCCATCCCATCGTGTATCTCTTGCTACACACAGACAAGGGTTTGTGCACTGTCGTCTGATAAACACACAGGGCTTGAGGAGTTGCCTTCTCTTCCTTGATAACAGCTCTACCTCAATAAGAGGGAGCAGAAATAGTGTTTGATATTACAAAACTCTCCCTTGATTCATTCATCAGCATCAGAACAGCTCACACTGCGTCAGAGCAACGAGGACAGAGAAAAATCCTCCAAACTTTCTCAACTTTTATGACTATTTATACCATGATTAATTTGTGCAGAACAAGTATCAAAAAGTGCCATTCTCTGACAAAATCAATGCGGCCAGTACCGCGTGGGTGGGTCTAAACTTCTCTGCTGGCTTGTCCTCTGAAGATTATGGATTCATGAAATTAATCTAAAACTTGTTAAGACAGCATTAGCCTAAAGAGAGAAATGATCACAGGCATTTATTGGCCTCTCATCAAAGAACGCTTGGCACATCTGCTTCATTTACATGCCCCAAAAAAGATTACTAAGAGTAATTAGGTTAGGCTGGAAATGTTTGTACAAGCATTCCTGATTATTGTAAACCCCCAGCTTGTACACTATGTCATGTTCGGTTGTCAGTCAAAGCCTTGAACACTGTAAAAAATAACACATCAAACTACTAGTATATATGTAAGCCAACTATCATAATTTCTAAACCTGAGACTTTTTGTGCTTAGATGGACATTTTTAAATCAGATTACTGTTGAAAGCAGAGAACTTAAAATGGTTTGTAAAAGTGTGTAATGTGTAAATGTCCTTGTTGTGTATTGCGTGTATGTGTGCGGTGGGTTTCCTTGTGCATCTCTTCTGTCTCACCTTATGAGAGTAGTGGGGGTCGACTATCCTGGCCAGCCCGAAGTCTCCGATCTTGAGCAGCAGTTGGTCCGTGTTAATGAATATGTTGGCAGGCTTCAGATCTCTGTGCAGGACGTTAGCAGAGTGGATGAACTTCAGTCCCCTCAGCAGCTGGTAGAACAGCAGAGTAGCATGACCTGTTCAAGGGCAAAAGGCAGATATCAGGATACAGGAACAGCTTTTATTCTCACCATGCTTCTTCCTAGCTCAGTCAATATATTCAGCAATAAACAAAACCTTTATTTGCATTTTATTCTGATTTGCTTATGTGATGTTTACGTTAGTAAAGCTAGTATGGCTAAATAACTATCCACATTTGAATCTGTCCAAAGTGACATAAGAAAAACACAACACGCATGAATGAAGGAAAGACTGAATGAATGAGAACATTTTGGGTAAAATTGTGATCTTCTAATATGCGGCTATTGGCAAAACTATTTCATCACATATGCTAAAATGATGTCTCTAATAGTTTCCTCGCATTTCATGAAGACGAAACAAACAAGCAAAGGTATGAATGAATGTGATTTTCCAACATGTGAATTGTGGATGTGGATGATAAAGTACTGTCTCAGAAGCTTTGCAGTTAAATCCAACAAATCACAGAGTAAACAAAGCCAGCAGGGCAGCAACAAAACGGTAGTCAACACGAAACACCATACTGTTGCAAAAATGCAACTTTAACTCTCAAAATTCAAATAATCATTTTGTGTTTCTTTATAATTTCCTATTTCCCTTCTGCTTCTCATACCTGTGTGTAGTGGTCCTTGTTCCAGCAGTCGTGCCAGATCAGTCTCCATGCACTCCTGGATGATGTACAGGGCACTCAGCTGGGCTGGGTCTCTGGGTAGTGGTCGTCCATATGGTGCCAAAACCTCATGAACTCTCACCACGTTTTCATGGTGCAGCCGCCGAGTGATTTTTACCTCCCGCAGGGCGTGTTTCACTGTCACAGCATCACGCATCACCAGTTTTTTAATTGCCACCCGTTGTCCATTGCGCTGGTCTACAGCTGAGAGGACCAGGCCTGTGACGCCCATGCCAAGAGGTCGAAGGTCAACAAAGTGGCTGCCCAGGTCAAAGCCATGGAGGAAGAGGGGGGCATCTTGTCTGGCCATGATAGCTCAATCTGGAGGTGTTAGGGACAGATGATACATAGATTCAAGGTACCTCAAGATAGATTAAAAGTGCTTTATTACTGTCTTATGCACATAATCTTGCTGGTGAGTCCAAAACTTTAACTAGAGACCTGATTTTTCTCTAGGTAGCTGGTGCGTGTTAGATGTCTGTTCCCATGTAGACCCACATTCAGTATCAAAAGAAGTCTGGGGAGAGGTGATGGCAGTTTCAGGGGCCCACAAAACTTCCAGGAGGATTATTTTATCCAGAGTTTTCAAGCTGTGCTCTGTATTCCAAGCAGGTTAGAAAATGAGTTATTTCCTTCAGGGCTCAGAGGTGTCTTTGTGCATCATCTTCACCTCCTCTTCTGGTCCTGTGTGGGCAGAGTCTTATCAAATCACCCTTTTTCTGAACCAGCTATTGTTAATGTTCCCCTGAACACAACCTTGAACAAGGAGTATGCAAGCAACAAATAGTACGTTAGAAAGCATTGAAATAAAAGAAACCAAGTGAGAAGAAATCTAACAGTGTTTGGTGATGGTGCAGCTACAGGTCTGAACGTGTGTTGGTAAAGCATCTGCAATACATGTTTCAAAAAAACTTTTTCCTTTGTTTTCCTGTCTCTCTCTGCCTCCAGAGATGCTATTTAATGCTGTAGACTGCTGCAGGGATGCACTTCTAATCTCTCGCTGTATTTTTTTCACACGCAGATAGTCAGAATATCAGTGAGTCTTATTAATACAACCCAGGGCAGGGGTATCCATAGAAACAGCCCTCTGCGAGGCTGATCCCGCTCTTAGACATGTGTAGATGCATCATGGGACGGCAGCAGGCGGACGGTCGGCTCTGCGCTCCTCTCTCCCTCCCTCTCTCTGCACGCTCCGTTGTGTTTGTTATAAGTCTTTAATCCTCATCGACCAGTCAAAGCCTTCGATAGCAAGGCAGGAGGAAGAAGGTGGGGTTATGTGAGTTGCATTCAATGAGACTCTGTCGACTCCTCCTCTTCTTCCATGATACCAGAGAGAGTGTTTCAATCAGTCAGTCAGTCAGACAAGTTCATTCAGCGTGAGATCCACAGTTGGACAGCAGTCAAATCCTGGACCTGCGATACTCTGTGTGTGCATACGTGTGCATGCATTTAATCCCTCAGTAATCTGCTTCCTGTTGCCTTCTCATGAATGTAGGGATTTCAGCATCAGGCTGTGGTCAGCGTGGAAAGATACTGCTGTTAGCTACGTCGCTCAACACATCTGCTGCTGGTGCTGCTGCTGGGGAGGGAAAGAGGAAATGGATAGAGCAGAACAGAGAGAGACACACACAGAAGATTAAGATGAAAGTTACACAGCAACAGAGCCAGTGTGTTAACAGGGTCCACGTCACAAGAGAGTTACCATTACATAACACTGAATGGCAGTGTAACTTAACCTACACCAGCAACTTACTGTGCTTAGAGAGGATAATCAATGATGCTTTAATATCTGCTATATGATGCTGCTGATGTTTCACAGCAGAGGGACTATCTGACAGGATGGGAAGGATTGTCATGGCAGCATCTTTTTTTCAGTGATGGTCTATTTTTCCGATTACATCATACAGTCTAACTTTGTCTCATTTCAAGTTAAGCAAATTAAAAGTGAATGAGTCTTTTAGCTTGTTTACCACCTCTCAAAAGGTCACAGATTGGCAGAAGATCCCTGGGCTGTAAGAATCCAAACAATCCAACAATCCATAAAACAAATCTTTTTGCTGTCAAAGGCCTGAGGGCAGGCTTGAGTATCAGCCCTCCCCCTCCAGTTATTTCTAGAAATAAATATCTCAATAACTGGACTACAACTGCTCCTTAACAGCACACACTCAGTGTTCATGTTGGCCTCAGTCAGGGCTGACTGCTGAGAACAGAGATACTGATCGAGAGAGGGAGCTTTGACAGTGGCGCTGGGTGGGAGGTGCAGCGCTGGGCTAACTTAATATATAATGCATAACCAGTGGAGATGGCGCTTGGTGTTCTCTCTATGCGTTTATTCTCCATATTTCTTCAGGTTATGCAAGGAGAATACATATTATAAATAAGAGTCTTTTGCAGCGTCTTGATGTAGTGCAGTAAAATGTCTTAATTTGCAATTGTGAAGCCTGCTGACAAAATTATTATAAATATCCCACTGGATTAAAATAGCCTTTAATTTAGGCTAATGCAGAAAAATGAAACTATACTCCACAATGAGCCAGTATGATGTCAACAAATAGGTGATAGTAGATGGGAACAGACAGGGGCTGTACTCTGCTTTGTGCAGCTGCCTCTACGTCCCTGACTGTTTTCTTTCTCTTTCTCTTGGACTCGATTTACTTCCCAACAGGCATTGAGGCAGTTTTAGTTTCGATGGGAAACGCTGCATCCTCTCTGCACACTGGCTTCATGCAGCTGCCTTTGTGTGTCTACACAGACTCCAGTAACGCCCCTCTGACAGAACAAAAACAGTGAGACTGAAGTGCATCTTAATAAAACATAGTAATCCATTTTCAATAAAGTAAAAAAAAGAAAGAAAGAAAGAAAAAAGTATAACAACGACAAACATCCCTGTCCTCCTTCTGTTTCCTCTCTCAACCGGCTTCACGTTATCTTATATATCTCAGTATCTGTGCGGTGTGCAAGACCAAGAGGAAGAAAGAAATACATGCAAAGATAACAGCAGCCATCCGTACTCACGCAGCCGCAGCCCGCCGTCCAGAAACAAAGATCCGAGGAGCACAACAACAAAAAGATGTGAGAGATTGAGATCCTCGGGAGCAAAGAAAGTGAAACACGACCGCATTATGTGTGTGTATGATTCAAATGATACGGAGGGGGCTGGGGTGGGGGGGAACAGCCGGTACGGGTCGGCACCGGGGGTGATCCGCCGAGATGAGATAAGCCAGAGGCGGCTGCTATAGAGCCGGTTACTGTGGGCGACTGTCCGCTCTCTGTCCGCGCTTCAGAGGAGTGATCCGAGAGAGGGAGGAGAGGAGAGATCACCCCGATCCAGATACATCTACGAGACCTGAGCGGCTTCACACATACTCACGCACTGCACCATGGATGATTAATACTCTCTCTCTCTCTCTCTCTCTCTCTCTCTCTCTCTCTCTCTCTCTCTCTCTCTCTTTCTTTCTCTCCCGGACTCCCAGCAGCTACCCTGACCTCACTTCAACCTGGGTCGGTTCTGCAGGAGTGCTGTACCTACTGGTCTCCAAAGCAGCCCAATCCAGACTTCATCTTATTCCACCTTGATTATTACCTGAGCCTGACATGAGCAGGATATGTGTGTTTGAGTGTGTTTCCCCAGAGAGAACACAGGAGTGGAGCTCTTTGTTCATAGTGAATGAATATTTTGTACAGCAGCAAGGATGTCACCACCTGTCAAGGACCCCCAAGGAGAAATAATGGTTTGTTCAAGTACAAGAGATGTGGAGAAAGTCGACAGTGCAGGGATACAGTCATATAGGGGGTGAAATTGAAATGTGTAAGCTTGTATGAGCATGTCATCTCTGTGAAAGTGGCGATGCCATGCTTATACTTACCATGCTTACTTATAAACAGGAGCCTGATCTTGCTGGAAAACTGAAATTTATGCAGCACTTTTTCCATCGACATAAAAAGAAAATGAGAAAGCTATTCGTATTTGTTGTCTGATATTATTTTTAGTCTAGTCTATCCGACTTTATTGCTCAAACCCCTGTTTGAAAGTCTCTTACAGACAGCAGTTAAATCTCTGACCCAGTCAGTTCTGACGCCAAACGCCATTAATGAAATTAACTTCTTTCAGGTCGATGCTCATTACAAACAAGAGAACAAAGAGTGGAGACAGTAAAACAGCGCAAAATTGTGACAGTAAAGGAAAAATCTGCTGTTACAGTTTGATTAACAAATTATGCTCCAAGAGTAATTTTGTAACGAAGGGTTTCAGCTCATTTTGTGATTTCTTACTGTTCCCTAAACCGCTGTTGAGAAAAACTCCATAAAACCACATGAACTTGATGCACTGTGTGGGCTGTTGGCCCTTGTGAAGATGGAGAGAGCAGGAGCGGAGTAAAAACAGAAGTTTCTGCAATGTTTGCAATGTCTTATGGTTGTATTGTATAATAGTCTGTTGACTTACAAACTCCCATAGCCTGTGGTTAGTGGAGGGTTCTTATGAGAGTCAGCGCAGTGAGAGAAGGAGAAAGAAAGAGGAGATAGGTCATGGTGAATGGAATAATGATTATGCAGAGGTGCTGGAGGATTAACAGAGAGGAGATAGAACAGAGTCACCCAGTGTAATCAAGCCGGTGTAAAGAGAGGAGCAGAGGAGAGTCTGGATTTTATGTGATATTTCTGTTTGATTAAATGACAGAAGTGAAAATGGAATCCACAGCACCCCGTGACCCTGAGAGTACAGTGTTAAAAGACACATCTCTCTTATCTCTCACCAACCTGGAGAACTCACTCTCTTTTTACATCTTTTCATCATCCTTATATTTGAATTTTACAGGTGTGCTGCAGAAATCTGCTGAATAATCTGCTTAATGCCATCCATTAGATGATGGGTCAGTGGTTGCATTGTGATTATGGAGGGGGAGGTTGTAGTTAGAGAGCTGGTGCTATTGGAAAACTGAAAGCGACAGAGAAATGTTCACCTCTTCCCTAACAACAAGCGTGGAAGTGCTGTATGACAGACCTGAGGTGGAGCCTTTAGCTTATATCTTCCAGGTGTGTATCTGCTCCTTCTCCTGTGCGGCGGCAAGATAAGACAGGGTTACAGATGGAATGTCGGGAAGAGGAAATTGTCAAATATTTTTGTTGCTTCTGCATCAGAACAAAGTCTGTTTCCAGATCTTTGTATAAAATGGGAGCTGTCAGAAAGACCATTTTGGGATAAAAGATAAAATCTTTTTTTTCTCCTTCGAGATTGCTCACTGTTCTTAACATTACATGGCTTAGCATCAACATATCACTGCTGACCCTCAGCCGGTCTCCAGTCTCATGTCAGCATTATCTGTGCAGTTTATCTACAATCACAGACATTTCCTGGTGTTTCCTGTGTGTGTTTTTGTTTTACCGCACTGACACAGACAGATCACAACCTGCTGTTATTTACAACAGGAAGATGAGAAGCAGAAAATAGAAGTGTGCTCTGGTACACCAGCTGTAATAAACTACTGTTATCATTTTTGAGTCTTTTGGGACATCTGTGATTTAGATTCCCAAAACTATCTCCAGGGCAGGAGTAACGGGTTATTTTATAAGTCCTTCAAACGCTGTAGCTGAAGGTAAAGTGGGAGTCACAGGCCACTCAAGGTTAGCCAAAAACTAACCTAGAAAATCATTCACTTGTAAATAACAGTGCTCATAAGAAGCACTAAAAGAGGGAAAGAAGAACACAAGTAGAGAAAAAGAAAAGAAAGATCAGGAAGGAAAGTTAAGGAAAAGAGACAGACAAGCAGTCAGGGTACTTGAACATCTCTTGCAAAGACTTGAGATGTGAGGATTAATCGTAGAAAATTATAGATAATGTGGATTATAATATGATACTGCTGCTGATCATTTAATTCTTCTGAGTCTTTGTTCTCTGTGTCTGTTTCTGTTCCTCTTCTGTATTTCTGCCCCCTCTAATTAACACTGATAGTATCTGACAAATGGAGACATCACAGTGTCGGTGGTGGGTGGTTGTTTATGTAAAAACACACACACACACACACACACACACACACACACACACACACACACACACACACACACACACACACACACACACACACACACACACACAGGCGTGTATGTTGTCAGCAGCACCTGCTCCTGGTCTTGACAGTGTGCGTTATTATTCATTTTTCTGTCCTGAGAAGAAACCTGAAGGGAAGAAATTCCAAGTGATAATTCCTTATTTGTTTGTATTATTATGTCATGAAAAGCTGAAAAAGTCCCTTTTTTGTTATATACGCAACAGATAAGGAAACAAAACAAATCCAGGAAATGCATTTAGGATTATAAATGTTATATGAATCATTAAGAAATTGCTTGACAAGAGTCCTTGGATCTCTACTCAAACACAGACATGTCCTGCCTGCCCTTCTGTCGATCTGCCTTCAGCACAGACTGAGCAGCAGTATAGTGTGTGTCCTCCTCAGGTTACCTGCCTCCAACAGAACCCCAGCTAAGTAGGGAAGGAAATAAATAAATTAGAGGTCAGGCTGAAATTTCCCTGTGACAACATCTGGCTTAGTCAGTGTGCTTGGTGTGTGTTTGTGCTGAATGTTTCTCCAGAGAGGGGATGGCCTGAAGAGGAGACAGATGAGGGCTCATCTGTAGGTGTGCAAAAATAACTCATGAGGGAACAGAAATGCTACAACAGCAATTCATATGCACAATCAGCGCTCACAGCCCACTGAATTCAACACTTTTCAGTTCTTTGTTTTCACCTTTGATTTGACAGAAAATGAAGGCAGAGCACAGTGGTGTGTGACTAAATCCAATATTTAAAGGTGCAGTCCTGTGATTTTCAGTTCAGTTACTCATCACGAGGGCTGCATTCCAAATTGCAAACTTTTTTTTTAAGTAAAAAGAAATAAAAGGGCAAACAAACAAACAAAAACAAGGAATGAAAAAATCAAAATGGTGCAGGATTCTTGCATGATGAAATGAATTATCTCACTGATTCAATTCAGCCCATCGTCATGTCTGTGGTGGCATTCCTCAATTTTATTGTCTAAACCCCCAAGTAAGCCTTCGCCTTGCTGGCCTGTATCAAGCAAACTGCCAGTGTTTCAAAACAGGAAACCTATAAATATCTTGATTTCTGTTCTTGCATAACATACTGATAAATTCCATCTAAAGACAGCTGCTCTGTTCAAATTGATCTGTATTATTCACCGTACACAGGGTTACTGAGAAAGAGCATTATCTACCCTGCTGCACCACCTGATATCAAGGGTTAACAGAAACTACTACTGAGAAAAACAAGGGCACTGAACAGAAAACAGATGGGTGGTCTTGGTAGGAGTTAGAGATGCAAATGCACCTCAAATGCAAAACACAAACAGGTAGAGAAAGATGTATGTCAAGAGAGAAAAGGTGAGCTGAGAAACAGACGCAAGCATATCGAGATAAACAGACAGGAGAGTGAAAGAGAGACAGGAGGAACAGACAGTTTAAGGAAGGAGGGAAGAAAAGGGGGCTCGGAGCCGACAAGGTTATCTAGCCATGCGTGCGCCAACAGTTCTCTCTGAAAAGGACCGTCCTGTCTAAATGTCAACACAGCCTGGAGCAGTGAGGATATGCCCTGAATAAGATATGCAGTCAAGAGATATGAGAGGGACACAAAATGAGACAGGGCAGCGGGGTCATTTACATCAGCGCATGTCAGTAACACAGCGGTGCACACAGAGGGAGGGAGGGGGGAGAGAGAGAGGAAGAGAGAGGGAGAGGAGGAGTTAACTGAAACAAAGTAATAAGTGATTGCTGATAAAAAGATTACACTTTAAACTCGAACTAATCTTATTCATTATCATATTTAAACCATCTTTTTTACGCAATTCTAACAACTGCATGACAAAATCTGAACACATATCTTCTACTACCCCTACAGAGAGTACATATTAGGTGCTACTGGGCCCCTTCACCACCTCAGTTGCTGGTTTAGACTTTAAACACCGAGCATGTTCTCTAACACCACCTGCAGGATGTTTCTTGTTACTGCACTGCAAATGTTCAACAGTGACAAACATGATCAAGTGTTGCACTTGTTGCTCATTTTTTCTGTGTACTAGCAAAAGGAGAGAAAATGCATTTGGTGCAAAGCTGGTTTTAATTTAAAAAGGTCAAAGGATCAGTTAAATTTGAATGATGTTAATCAAATCAGCTCAATCTAAAGCCTCAACAATCCCTTCATCTGTGCTCCATTTCAACAACGACGCCCCTGGACATGAGTCTATATTTTCATTTGTCGTTTTGAACACTGGCAAGGTTTATGTAAGGTGAACACTGCTATCTTCTGTATGTGTGGCCCTAAAGGCCTCTTTATCAGCAGAGTCATGGGGTAAGAGAGAGAGAGATAACCAGCATGTGTCACATTTAATGTCATGCTCTGAATGTACATCTGCAACACTGGTCTGCTGGAAAATAACCATTTCTGTAACATTAAAAAAATGTTGAAAAATACAAAAAACACAGAGGACAAAGGAATACAGTCAGGTGATGTAAATGCACCAAACTCCAAAGTATTGGGAAATATTCACCTGTTTAATTTAGAAACATAATAAACACAACCAAAGTGAAACTATGCAGTTAACTGACCATTACACTTTATATATGTATATATATATCTATCTCAGTAAGGCATTAAATTGCAACCCTTGTGTTCAAAATCACAAAAAGCTTAAAATATAGCTCAAACTCCTTCATTATCATACATTCCAAAGAATATTTTCTACACGAGAGTGAGAAGGTTTTGGCAAGATTTCAACTAAAAGTCCAACTTAGTTTTCTCCTCTGTCACCTTGTCTCCCCTGCGATGAGATGGCAGCTGCACCAGGTTGACAGTCAGCATTAGAAACTACAGGATGCTTTTGAGAGGAAGGCTCTCAGAAAACAGAATCCAACAGGGAGCAACATTTTCCATGAATTACTTTCAAAATGGTATTTTGGGCTATTGTCACATGTGTGTTATCCCAAAGAAAGGCCATAGTTGGGCTGAAAAAGTACAGAAACCTGAGGCAACCACACAGAAACTTTACCATAAAAATCCCCAAAGAGGGAAATTTAGAACTCAGAACTGAAAGCAATGTCCACATTCAGCAAAATGATTTAACAGGTCAGAGGAACATTTGTGCTGATTTCATCTATGGAGGAAAGCTGTGTATGACCCACTTCAGACTGAGACAAGGTTTGCCATATGTGTATACTTTATATATCATTATTTTAAACAAAACTTAAGATTTGAGCAGTGATTGGCCTGAACACTGCCGTGCACTGCTGAGCGAAGTGGTCGGCAAACCTCGTCAAGCAAAATGAGGAGGTGGTGGGTGGTTGCAGGAGGTGGTTCAGGCATAGAGAGGCTGGTAGCCACTCCTCCGGCTTCCGCTTTTACAGGTGATGACACACACGCTCAGCATCCCAAAGAACTGCAACAGGAAAGACGAATCAGATGCAAGGTCTTAAAATTCATTTTCTGGAGCTTCATGTGTTCACAGGACAAGCTCATTTCATGTCATTTCATGGCTATAAATGTTCTCCCTGTGTTCACCTGGGATATCCTCCATAAAAAACCCCCACTAAAAACATGCAAGAAGATCACCACCTGACCAATGGTGACAAAGAGGAACTGGGTCCCCGGGCGCCGCTGTCGGCTGGTAGCCCACCGCTCCTGGTCTGCCGCGGAGGAAGACTCACCAGGATGGATTAAATGGGGAGAAAATAATTTCACGAAGCTTGGCATGTGTGCAGTCTCCCCCCTGTAGCGTGTGTGTGCAGTGATCAATAAAGTAAATCTTAAATCTTAAATAAATGAATGGGTTATTCTTGCATTTGTGCCATGTCTGATTCTGACTGTCCTCAGCCTCTGTGGAAGAACAACAAGTGGTCTACTGGACAATCAGGAGGTCATTCCAGTCAGATTGTTTTTCCTTAGTAAGGCTGTCTCTGAGTTCGGCTTTCTGAGGAAGCTCACTTTGAAAAGCAGAACTGAATCCGTATCAAGTGTATAAATACTGAAATGGCTGTCAGGATCTGTTTCTTCTTCAAGGAGTAGTCTTGAACAGAGCTATAGTACTTAAAAATGAGTAGATCTAAACATATTATGTTCTATTAGGGTACAGTACAGTAGTACAACTTGGTTTTCCGCTCCCTGAGGAGCCATATCACACAGGTGATGCTAGGTTAGGAAATCCATGCAGTCGTGAGGTAAAGCATGGCACACAAAGGAGTATAATATGTAGTCTACTTCTCCAAAAAGGTACACCATCTGTTGCGCTGACTGATGTGCACCTCACTGCATTGAGAGCAGGACGTTCTTACAAAAGCTGCTCAATTGCATGTGACCATTCTTACCTTGATGATGGCGAAACCCAGAATGACCAGCATGGCGTAACTCAACACGCCCTGTAGGAGACTGTTCAGCTTGGGCTCACAACCCTAAAACACATGAACACAAGTACAGTCAGAGCGCACGCTGCACATGTACATTGGAAAGGTCTGCTCTTGCTTTATTGCCTCAGAGGTGGGAGATAATTTGATTTTGCAGACTTAATTCACTTTATTTCATTCGGTGTAAACTAGCTCCTGCTTCAAAGTCTTCTCCAAGCTGCCGTTTTAGAAGCGGTTAAAAACACAAGAGGAAATACCAAACAAACAGTGTTTAAGTCAAAGGAGTAGAGTGTGCTTCGATATGATTTACCTCTTGGTAAAGCAGGTCCAGCTGATCCAGTCTGCCAGTGCACTCTGTGTTGGTGATGTTTTTACAGCAGGACTGAGGCACTGTGTTGTTGTGGCTGGTAAACCAGGTAGTGTTGAACCAGCTGGTGTAGTTTCGGACACCACAGCACTGCAGCTGCACGAGACAAAGAGAGAACAGACAGGTGTTAAAAAAGAACCCAAGAGGAGTCCAACAAATACATACGACAGCGAGAAAGAGATATAATAAATGGAAAAGAGTAAAAGAGAGAAAAGGAAAGAGTGACACCGTGCAGGGTTCATACAGCTTTTAAAGAGTGAAATTCAAACACTTCTCAACCACTTTCAAGGTACCAAAACCTGTCAAAATTCCTTTACACCCACAGCTTATCACTTCCTTTATTCTACCAGCTGTTCAAATTTACCTCGATCATGATTATTTGATGATTGCTAATTTCGACAGCAGGAAGACAACAAACAAGTCGACAACAGGATCATTTCACTTCAGAAATTAAAAGATTGTTGGTTTACATAAGTGAGTTTGATTCATAAGTGTAGATGAAACACCAGATTCAAGCATTTTTCAAGTATATTCAAACTCAAGTATATTTCAGTTAAACAGTTCAAATTAAGCATTTTCCAAATGAGACCATATTGTCAACATGTGAAAGTGAATGAGTTAGAGCACCGAGGTATTTAGAGATACTGACTTGTTGACCTGCATGCTCTCAATCCACCTACTGAAATGAGCAATTTCCTGAATGACTTTTAACAGATGCAAAGGTGTGAATTTGGAGCATTTAGAGCATGTGGATGGAAAATACTACATTTTGGGGGGGGTTTGTTGCCCATATTGTTGAAGACTTTTCTCTCACAGGTCATTTTAGCTGTACTACTAATACCTCAACATCAGTACAGGCCAGCATAAGCAATGTACCATCACAATCATATGGGTTCTGTCTACTCAGTATCATTTACTGTCTACATCTGGCCAATTATTCACAGGATAACCAAGAAAACTCACAGAATACTGTGTTTTTAGCTGCTGCTGTTTTAAGGGGGCTTCTTTTTTTCTTCTTTACAAGGCAAGAGAGAGAAAGAGAGATTGTGGACTAAACAGAAAGTACAAGAGAGGGAAATGAAAGTGAGCAAGGGGAGAGGATGGAGGCAAAGCAGAAGATGCAGAAGAGAATGAAAGCACAAGTGATAAGACAGAGCTGCAGAGGAACATAAGCCAACCTGTTTCTGCAGGTAGTCCACAGCTGTGGTCTCAGGGTCCTGTCCGTCGTACTTTGTGAAGACCTCATTCATGGAGCGCTCCAGGTCTCCGTTTATCTGGACAGATGCAAAGAAAGAAAAGCAACGTTGATTGAGAATCTAATGTCTAATACAGTTTACTGTCAGCAGCGAACATTGTGTGACAGAGGACATGTATCTGTGACTCACCTTGTTTTGGTAGATGAAGCTAAATACCAAAGCAGCCACTTCAGCCGCAAAGATCACCATGATAATCAGAAAGAACTGCAGGGACAAGAAAAAGAAACGTCGTGAGGAAATTAAGCAAGGGAAATAGAAGTGAAAGAGAGCAATAGGACAAACAAAAGCGAAGGGAAAGCAAAGACGAAACACAATAAAATAACTAACGATGTAACTGAAAACGCTCATGCAACACACACACGCTTACAAAGCTAAGGCCGACTTTGGACTCCCGGATTGTGGCGCAGCATCCCACCAGTCCAAAAATGAACATCACCACGCTGACACCAATGATGATGGCAGCCGGGACCAGCGTGTGCTTGTCCTGAATGAAGCTGTCAAAATCCTCATAGCTCCTGATCACGTAGGCACCGACGTAGGCCAACGCAGCTCCTGCAGCCTGCAGGGAAGAGAAAAAATCAACATGTGGCACATCAAAATGGTAGCTCACAATTGACAAGTTTGCGATACAGTTTAGGGTAAGATACAATCAGTATTTCAGTATTAAAAGAAATATTAATTAGATTACCATTCAACAACCTTATATATAGCTAATATTCTGGAAATAAAGACAAAAATAAGGATCCAGTGCAATGGACGCTATTGAACTGTGTACATATGTATCTGCTGATGTTTTTTAATTACAGATCGTTCTGTAAAAAAACGCAAAGTACACAGCTAATAGCCAAATTAAAGCACACTCTCCTAATTTGGACAATTTCCACTGCAGTTGTTTTAGGTCTGTGCAAAAAGAGTCAACAGTTATTAAGTAAAGGATCATTGAGCTTTTAAAACCTCAGCATACTCAGACTTGCCTTAAACAAAGCAAAGTACTGCAGAAACAAACAGAAAACAAGTGGAAAGAGCTGTTTTTTAGCCTGAATGCTGATATTAGATTCATCAGCCAGTGTGGGCCTGTTCTGTCAACATGACATACTGTAGGTATGAACGACAGGAGAGGTAACAACATATGATAGTGTATCTACAGTTATGAATACCATCGAACATAAAGAGAACAAGCTGCTTGGTAAATCTCTGTTAGATAAAGCACAAAGAGGATTTTCTCCTTTGATTATCTGTTGTGATCTCATGTGAAGAACACAGGCGGTCAAGGTCATTGACAGTCTGTCAGATGTGGATTTGGCATTAAGTCACACCATCATCACAACTTTTCTGTGAGTCATGCTTCAGTAGTGAGCTCACGATCATAAGACTGCATGTGTATGGGCCAATTTTGTATGTACACTATACAGTACAGTGACTGTTGTGTGATCAGGTCTAACCTGGGGAGTTAGACCTGATCACACAACAGTCATAAAGAGAGAGTCAAACCTAAAGAAACTTCAAGAACAGAGACAACAATTATGAAAACAATGACTCGAAAGTATTGACCTCATTATCAACAGGCCTGACTTCCCTTTGCTCTTTGAAACTCACTGTGATCCACTCAGAGTGGTTTCAAACTCCGGTGCGTGATAAAAGAATAAAAGAAGACTGTTTGTGTGGGTGTGCGGGGAGAGAAAGAGAGAAAAGCAAACACTGAGTGATGAAAGCTCCACTTATACTTCAGAAGCTAAACTGCACATTAGTTTCTTCTCTAGTGTGGCTGTTTGTGTTAATATGAAAATATGTGATCAGTTAAATGTGCCTGACCATGGTAGATGGAAATTTGTGGCACTACATACCTCAAAAAAAAAAAAAAAAAAAATCAAAAACCCCCCACTTCTAGTGTCATTATCAGTTTTACTTCCCCTGTAATGAGGCATGTTATAGATTGTGCGCTCGGTTTGTTCCTATGAACATTCATCCTGCACTTTAGCCTCATGACTCATTTCTCTTAATCACACCACAGTCACGAGATCCCTGTGGGGTAGTTGCTGCCCCCCCAGCCTCCATCTCTCACCCCTAATCTCTCCAGAAACTCTGATCTTGTGCCTCAGAAGCAGCACAAAGAGGCTTACACAACATATAGAGCCCATGCACGGTGCCACCTCTCGGGAATGTGAGAAGGCGATGTTTCTTGATCCGTGGGGCTGATTTCAGTGGGCCCCTGCGGGAGAAATGTACTCGTGTTGTGTCTTAGACCATGTGTGCATGTGCTCCCAGATATTCAGAACACATTAACCTGTTAGACTTCTGATTTTCCCCTCAAATCACCTCATTTGTTTAGGAAAAACAAAAGAAGACACCGTGTCAATTACATCAAATGGAAATTTTCGTTCACACTCAGTTCCCTGCACAATATCTGCCATCTTTAGAGGGTTTGGGAACTTCACAAGACTTTCAATGAACTTTTGTGGCTTTTTACAAATGTTTATGTGCATAATATGATTTCATAAAGGCAGGCTTTAAATGAAAAATCAATATTCTGATTTTTTTTCCTCAAGACATCTCTTCCACACCCAAACTACAGATAATCTGGTTCAAAATGGACACGTTCTCATTGTTTAAAGCAGCACAGTCTCTCCATGTCCTAAAGAGGATATGTCAGGACATTCAAATGATGACACAAATAGACAAGTGGGGACGTCCTTAGTGTATCTAACAGAATCTAATTGCAATTTAAGACTCCTGGGTTGGTGAATCAGAGGAAAAAACAAACATGGATGCTCACCATTATATCCTAATACATAGACTTGCTCAGCTTAGCTTGACAGACTGCTATGCAGCTAGAAACCTGTGATGTATGTGACAGCTTTTTTGCCATAAGGTAGGGGTGAGTCAGGTGAGAAAAACAAGATGGCATGCAATCGACCCAGCACACATCAAAAATCAGAAAGTGATCAAACACACTCATATTTAGAGACAAGGAAAACTGGTGTGAAACTGACAGACAGACAGACAGACAGAGAGACAGATGGCGCATTAGACTCGAAAGAAAATGGAGAATAAGGACGTTAATTTGAATTCAAGAGATAAGCCATGCCTGTTTTCTCTTGCAAATACACACACGCACAGGCCAGCTCTGTCTCTCACAGTAATCACATTACACAGCCATCAGCCACAGACACGCAGAAACGGATACTCTGAGCCTCTGAACCCATTTTTCTCTGAAGGAGACAGCGGACAGCTGACAACTGGTCGCCTGATATGAACTGTGGTCAAATGAGTCAATGTTGAAACTGGCTGACGGCCAAATGTTACAGCAAAATAAGGTGAATCAGAGTTCCACTGAACTCAGTCGGACTGAAACTCATATGATTGGGAAATATCACTCACAGCCTTTCTGGAATTTCTTTTTTAAAATAATGAACGACGCATATTTGCGCTGTCTTATGGTACAGTGGCAATGAGGAAGTACAGTACAGCGATGGCGACTGTGCTGGCTGGAAAACTAGGGCAGGCTGCCAAGATGTTTATCAAGTCACAACTCTGATTTAAACACACAGCAGGTTACAAAATAATAACAAACAGCGACGCTTCTCAGAGAAAAAAAGCTGTTCACTCCATCCTAGAGCGCCGTCAGCATGAACTCAAATCTCTGCAGGTGGAGAAATAACACCGCCACATACCCAAAACACCAAGCTGAGGAAGAGGAGGATGGTCTTGGAGGTGAATATTCCGCAGTCCATGTTGTCTGAGGGAGCTGAAGAGACAGATGGAGGCCTGTGAAGTTGCTGCAGTCCGCTTTTTATCACGCACAGCGCCGAGCTGCTGTCTGTTCCTGCTGCTTTGGTCACAAGTTCCCTCAATCAGTCTGTCTGAGTGCAGTGACTGTGATCACATGGTCACATGCTTCGGGGAGGAGAGTGATGGAAAACAGGTTTGTGCTGCCCTGCAGCTCCTCTCACCCCCCCAACGGTGGGAAGCAACGTCACATTACGCGCCACTCCTCAAAAGCGTAAAGGATGATACAAAGACTTTAATGGTGGAAGTAAAAGATGAGATATTTCATTCTGGTTTGAGTAGCTGTTTAGGTGAATATATTTAATACTGAGCAACGATCACACTTTTATATCGATTTAGCATGCCTTTGGGTCCACTTTCAGTCACACACACACACACACTGTATCTGCGCACTTATCGACCACATGATCGAGCAATGACAAGGCCATCAAAATGGTCCCCTCAGGGAACTATCATTGTGAGAGGAGGGAACTCCCCTCCTCTGCTCCTCAGAGGTGATTTACTCTGACACGTTTAAGTTAAACGCTACGGAAGTTTGAGGAGGTAACAACGTAAGGTGACTCTCGGTGGCTCTTCTGACCAAGACACAGATAAACAGCACATAATGTAAAAGGAGTCACTTATATGACATTACATGTGCAGATGTAGACTCGAGCACCATGAAACAGTGACGCTTTACTCAAGGACGTCAATGTTTTGTCTTAATTATGGTAACAACAGGTCAGTGAACAAGCCCAAATCCAAACTGTGTTCACTGTAGTATTAAAGAAGGCGAAAGGGCGTGTGTTCGTTAAGGTGTTTTTCCTCTTTTGAGATTATCACAGCTTCGATCTGATATCTGCTATCTGCTAGCTATCTGATCTGATGCATGTTTGCTTCATTCTCTGTTCTCCTCTGCAGCCCTGCGTTACCGTGGACTCACCGCTCATCGACAGAGAAAACGCTGCAGATACTTTGTGTGGGTGCCAAACACTTCAGACACTTTGAAACTTAGTCTACTTGAGAGGGCAACTGCATTTTTATTAGAACTAACTTCACGCACTCTGTTGTAATATGCTCTGTGTGTGCGCGCGCGCGCTTGTACAGACACGTGTAACACGAGGCGGCGCTATCAGTACGCGACAGACGGCAGCACTACATTTGCCAGTCATCTCTCTCACACACACAAACACTCATTTTTTCTCATCAATAAAAACAGAGGGAGAAACAGAGGGAGAAAGAGAGCGCGAAACAGAGCCAGAAATTATAAAAACAAACAATAATTCAAATTATTAATCTGGGTTAATATACCTGTAACTTGGCCAAAATAAAATTACTGATGCACAAACGTGACAGGACATAAAATAGTTAACAATACTCGAAATAAATACAATAATAGCACTTCATCTTTGAACTCTGACCGAAATTCATATTTTGCATGTCTCCTAATAACCCTCTATACTCATGCATTATACCATACACTGTGCTGTTGATTTATCAAAGGCTCCACAGACTACAGAAAATTTGTCACAGGAGCATTCAGAGAAATATGATGCCACTTTCTTTAATTAATAGGTTTACATGCAGAAGACAACGCGTTTTTATGCCATAATTTCCTGTAATACAATTAAACCAGTTGTCAAACCATAGACCGGCACTTTAATAACAAATAAACCGATTGTAAATATACATATGTGTATAATAAAGTGCACAAATCCATCACTGGTCATTTAAGTTAGAGTAAAAAAGACCCGGGATATTAATCTTGAATCTTGAATTCGTTTCTCTGGCCGCCCCACCTTACGGGCTGATAACTTATTCAGGCTGAGGTCCATCTCCCGCCACACAGAGGAGACATACAGCCTCCGGTAATATTTCACTAAGATACATAACATATAATGATACAAAACTGACATTTTCTCATATTAAACTATTTTCACCTCACACTTCTCATGGGAACTATCCAGCATCCGTGTTTCAGGAACCTCTGTTCAGGTCACACTATGGTGGGTCTGCAGGGCAGCTGTGTTTCTTTGGTCATCTTTAAATGAATTTAATTAGCAAAAACGGCAGAAATTAAACTAAGTTTTGGAGCCAGTACATCAACCTTATTGCTATTTAAACTTATTTAGTTATTAAAGTCTGTAGATGATTGTTTTGAGGATGTTACTTTGTTAAAATGTTCAAAATACGCGTCTCAAATTACACTTTACAACTGCCAGCTATGTAATTACGCACAATAAACTTTAACATATTTTATGAAATCCCTCAATAAAAAATCAAATATAGAGAGCTGAGATTACGCTGATTCTCACAATATACTTTTCGTCTGGAGTTCTAAGACTTTACGCAGGGATTTTACGGAATAATCCAGGTGGAGAAAACACAAAGTACATCAAGTTTGAGAAGAGAGAAGAGGCGCGCAGTGGCGGCGAGGCTGACTCTACACGGTTCTCATCGTGTCTTTATAAAACCTGAAGCTGTCAAGAGGGCCCACAGAGATAACACTCTAACACACTCTCACTCGATACGAACAAAAAGGCCATTACAATGTCTTCTGCTGCTACTGCTTTGCCCTCGGCGACTCCGGCCAAATCTCCCAAAAAGAGATCCAGGACTCAGAGGAGGACGGGCACCGCAGTGTCAGACCTGATACTGAAAGCCGTGTCATCATCCACGGAGCGCGGCGGCATGTCCCTAGCTGCCCTGAAGAAAGCTTTGAAGTCCGGGGGATACGACGTGGTGAAGAACAGAGCTAGAATCGTCCTCGCCATCAGGCGCTTGGTGGCCAACAAATCACTGACCCAAATCAAGGGCACAGGGGCCTCGGGCTCCTTCAAGGTGAACAAGAAGCCACCCACACCTCGAAAGAAGAAGGCCGTGAAAAAGAAGCCAAAAGCCAAAAAGGTGAAGAGGACCAGAGCCAAGAAAGCAGCCGGAGGTGCCACTCCAGCAGCCAAGAAGTCACCTAAGAAAAAGAGGAAGACAAAGAGTCCGAAGAAAGCCAAAAGGCCTGCTGCGGCCAAGAAGTCCAAGAAGCCAAAGAGTCCTAAGAAGGTCAAGCGCAGGGTCACCAAGTCTACCAGGACCAGAGCTGCTCCTAAGAAGTGAATCCTCATAATGGACGCTGAATGCTGACCAAACACCTCTGGTGGCTGTGAACATATGTGTGGACTGAACCTCCTGAACCTGAGTTTGCTTTAGCTATTTTTCAGTTGTTGTATCAAAGAAAACACTGAACCTGCTGTTTTTACTCCCCTTCCCTGCCACCATCTGCCGTGGTCTGTAAAGACTTGAATTGCTAGAAATAATAAACCTGTTTTAATTTGTAGAGCGTGTCGTATGCTTTTTATTTCAGTGTTGAACAAAACAAAAATAACTTTGACACACAGCATTTTATATGTCCTCTGTTTATGCAAGAACTCTGCATAAGAACACAGCCTGCTGTAGACAGCATTAAACTGATGAAGCACCTCATCGAGCCTTTAAATCTATCAGGTATGCATCTTTAAATTTACGACGAAGTACATTATTAACTACGTTTACTGTCCGCCATATTTTTGAGTGGCCGAATTTTGATGTGTAGTTCTACTGCAAATATTTATATAGTGCCCCCAGAAAGCCCATAGTGCAATTTTATAGATGTGACAGTGACCGCTGTGTCTCTGCAGCTTCCAGTTATGACGCAAAATCATGATGATGATCACTAGTTAGTGTCCGAAATCTGAACGTAGTGCTCACTACTGAGTGGACTATGGATTGTCCATTATGGGGCTGTAGTGACTGAGTGAACAAGGGGACGATTTCGGACCCTGTCTTGATTTGCTGGATTCACAGTGACGCTGGAGAACGGTCGAGCACGCGCGCTACATTTTCTAGTGGTGCCATTACGCACCGTTACGCACGGGAACCGGAGTGTCCAGCACAGTGTACTCACACACATTTTAATACGGAAAAGTTTGCCATGAAGTGACGGACACAAACAGCTATCGTGGTGCCTGAATATAACGTATTCATGGTGCCCTTAAAGTGATACTGTCACACATTTGCCAGCAGTACAATCTTTGTCGCGAGCAAAGAGCTGCCAAGAGTTAATTGAAACGTAACCTGAATTGTAAACCCTGTACTGCAATGTGTAAGGTTTTGGTTGTTTGCATTGATCTCGGCAGAATACTAAGTGGAACCAGGCTGGTCGTTAAACAGCAGCTGATGACTCTCGCCAGCTGTGTGCAAAACGCAGCTGATCGTCACTGACAGCAGTGAAGACTGGACGGGCGTGTCAAGCTGTGTTCGTTGGTGTTTCTCTTATCTCCTGCAGACAAAACACACGGCGGGGACTCACCACGGGTGAAGTGATAGTTATGCCAGGCTGAGGAGCACAGACATGCCATCCTTATCCGAGAGTACAATGGCATTTAGACAGCAGACGAAAGAGTTTGAGTGAGTTCAGCATGAAAAAAAGGTGAATAAAGCGATCCGCACATATATGCATATAAAATTTAGAGCCTGTGTATATTTTACGCTGAAGTACCGAGGTCTTAAACCCCTGAAATGACAGCGTTTTCTTCAGAATGTGGTGACTCACAAAGCCGTGGAGTTCATCAGCTGTGTGGTTGCGTGTTGCCATCTACCGGCAAGATTCTGTAACAATTAATTCAGTGGACCGTGAGGCTGCTAGTTTACCTCAGGTCAGTTTAAACTGTTGTAGTATCTGGAGGCTGCCGAGTATTGGATGGAAATGGAGCTAAAAGTGTGAGTGAGTGAGTGAGTGAGTGAGTGAGTGAGTGAGTGAGTGAGTGTCTAAGAGTGTTCTCAAGATAGTTAATAGAAATGACAAATGTAATGATTTATGCCACGTCACATATGAAGCCAAAATAAAATAAACAATGAAAACATGGAAAATTCCCCGTATGTGACATAACATAAAACACATTATTACACTGTTCTAAATTTCTATTGTATTTGTTGCAGTTCTGCACTTTATTCCTACATGTATTGTTTTTGCTCATCATTTGTAGTCGTGGCCAGACGTTCGGGCTTAACTGTTGGGTGCTGATGTTGGGTGGTGACTCAGGCAGAATTTCTCAGGACAGTCCCAGTGACATCCACTCATGTGACAGTTCACACAAAACACAGCAATATTTCCTCTTAGTATGCCTCGTTTTCACATCTGCTCTCTGTTCCCTTTGATAAGAGGAAGCCAGTGAACAATTTTACCTTTACCTTTAACTATGTTAAACAGAGCATTAATCAACCGAAGCAGTGTATCTTTAACATGTGGTCTGCTGGGTTTTATGTTAAGCTTAAGTTTCATTTCTCCCTTTTTCACAGTCATCCTCCTGTGTACACTTCAGCTTGCTGGTGGTGCTTCTGTTTTTTTTTTTTGTTTTTTTTTTTGTGGCCCTTTCCTATTGGATGGGGGAATAATGAGACAGATATAATGTGAAACATAGCCAAAACATGATGTGGATGACAGGCTCTTGATGTAATTTTATCCTTAACAAATCATGGCTGAAGAATTTATTGTCAGACTGCATGATGGTTACTTAGAATTCTACAGATTTTGGTAGGTTCATGTGACTTCTGCATATTACTCTTGAGCTAGAGTTTATTTTAACACTGCTTTTGTCACTGACCTCACTGGACTCACTTGAATAATTAGATAACATAAATCATTTAATTGCACCATACTGAACAATGGTTTATGGCTAACCATAACATTTGCTGCTTCAGGTTTTCTGATATGGCTTTTAATTATGTTACGTGATAGAAAATATTAGAAGTGAAGTCAGAAATTAGGAAGTGTATTGAGTTTTTTCTGTTAATAAGTAGTCTGTGCAATGGTCTGCCCACAAATATAAATGCAGATTTGTAAATGAAAGCAAAACCACTTCCTCCCCCAGCAGTTCTTAAACAAGATGTTCCTCTTTGTCATATGATAAAGTGCATAAGAGGAGGAGGAACTTGGCTTGAACCCTCATATTCAGTCGTCTTAGCCCTTTGTGACACAGTCATCATGAAGACAGCAGTCAAGCTCCTGGCTCTTTTTCTCCTTCAGGTCTGCTCTTCAGTGCCTGTCAGCCACCCCACCAACTGGCTCAGACAATGTCGTGCCTCCACCAACCTCTCCATTACAGCGCTGGAGGTGCTGCCGGGTGGAGGCTGGGACAACCTCCGGAACCTGGATGTGGGTCGAGTCATGAACCTCAGCTACATCCAGTGCCAGACCACTGAGGACGGGCTTTACCTCATCCCAGATGAAGTGTTTGTCATCCCGCACAAGGAGACGGGCGTGGAGACAAACTCAGAGATAATCAGCTCCTGGCTGGAGCAGAAAAGCTCTTCGTCTCATACTATAAACACAGATGGCTCCTTCCTCTCGATCCTGAATGGCAAATATTCAACAGAGAACCAGAGGATGAAAACCCACCAGGTCAAAGACTCTTCAACCACAACCAGAGTGCAAGTAAGTTGTTATTTTCAATAGTTTGGGTGAGCAGTGTGCCAGTAATTGTAGATAAGAAGCTAAAATTATCTGTGAAATATTTTGTTCATGTATAAAACAGGTACTACTCCACCCTGGATTACTGCAAAGATTGGTTGATAAAAGTGTTTAGTACCATTATATATCTTATTTATTTATGGGACCAATTAACAGAGGCAATGCGCAGTAAACATTAGTAGACATGCCAGTGTGAGCCAGAAAGCCATTAGTTCCTGGAGTGATTGATGTTACTTTAAAAAGTAAGGCAAGAAAAGGAATACAACATTAATAAGCAGATTTAAGTATGGGAGATGTTAAAAAACAAACAAACATTATATCTGATCTTCTTTCTCAAAGGTTCGGAACCTCATCTACACAGTTAAGGCTTATCCAGACTTCACTCTGGACGCACGCTTTGCTGAACAGGCCAAAGAGATAGCCGATGCAATCGAAAACAACCAAACAAGGAATGCAGAATATCTCTCAGAGAAGATGGTCCTGGACTACGGAACCCATGTTATCACTAGTGTTGATGCCGGGGCAACTTTGGTGCAGGAAGACTACCTCCGTTCTTCATATGTGTCGGACAGCATGTCGCAAAGTTCCTCTATCACAACACAGGCAGGCTTAAACTTTTTTGACAAACTCAAGTTTGACATAAGCAGTCAAAATACCCAGCAGAGCTCATTGCTTCAAACATATCAGTCCAATATTCAGTACTCTCTGATTCAAAGCCACGGTGGCATGGCTTTCTATCCTGGCATAACTCTGCAGAAGTGGCAGGAGAGTACCAGGAACAACCTTGTTGCTATTGATCGGTCTGGATTCCCCCTACACTATTTCATAAACACCAACGCTTTCCCTGATCTGCCACAGCCAACAGTTGGCAAACTGGCTCTGACAGTGAGTCAGGCCATAGAGAGATACTACAAGATCAACACGCGGCCTGGATGTGTCGATGTCAACTCCAAGAACTTCAACTTCCAAGCCAACCTTGATGATGCATCCTGTGAGGGCCCTGCTACAAATCTCAGTTTTGGTGGCGTCTACCAAGAGTGTGTTCAACTCAGCTCAGATGCAGGTCCATTATGTGATGCCCTGGCCCAGAAAAACCCTGACACAGGTGACTTCTCCTGTCGTTTGCCGTACTCCCCAACTTTACTCAGATCAGAAGTGAGACAGCAGGGTTACACTTCGTACGATTGTCATGACGAGCGCTACCATTGTGGGTTTCTAGGCCTTTCACATTGCCATCGCAAGGTGTGTCAGGACAACTACCATGTTCGCTCTGCTCGCATCAACACCTACTGGTGCTCTGTAAACGGAAAGGCCCCAGACAACTCAGGGTATCTGTTTGGAGGCATATACAGCCCCTCTCTCCTGAACCCCCTCACCAATGCTAAAAGCTGCCCCTCAAACTTCATCCCAGTAAAGTTTCTCTCAGATGGCCAAGTGATCTGTGTGAGTAACGACTATGAAACTGCCACCAGATACTCAGTGCCATTCGGAGGTCTCTTCAGTTGTCAGTCAAGCAACCCTCTGGCTGGGTCCCAACATCGCTGCCCTCCCAAGTTCAGTCAGCATCTCGCTACAGTGAGTGACGGCTGTGAAATTCTTTACTGCGTCCAGTCAGGACTGTTCACAGGTGGGCAGCTGCTTCCGATCCATCTGCCTCCTTTCACAAATCCTTCACTTATCAGCATGCAGTCCACAAACACTGTTATGGTGATGACTGAAGGAGAAAAGAGCTGGGTCAGAGTGGGGCAAACCAAGGCATGGAAGCTAGCCAAACCAGAGGAAATCCAGGAACTTGTACGCCAGCTTAACCCAGAATTGAGTCAGATGTCTAGTGGGGAAAAGGCAGGGGTAGCCTTTGGGGTGATTGGTATGATTGTGCTGGTGGTCATAGTGGCAGTAGTCCTGGTGAAAAGGAGGAGGAGGCTGTCAGGGTTTGTGAGAGCAAGAGGCTATGTGGAAATACGTGGAGAGGTAGACCATGAAGAAGGAGAGGGAGATACAGGAAGTGAGGCTTGAGAAAAACACACATCTTAGAGGCTTGGCTTCCAGAGACTGAAGTTCAGATTTTGGTTTTAACTTCCTTGTTGATTGTCACCACAGAAATCACTGTCATGCACCTCACAAAATGAGCATGGGTTTGAAATCAGAAAATCAGAAATCAGATACACTTTGTATTAACAATTATTCTTCTGAAATGTCTATTGAACCAATTAGTAATTCACATATTCACATTTGAATGACTGCTATGGATAGTAATTGTAACAGTTAAACATTTATTAATCAACATTTTTTCAGACACCATGATGTGTACTTTAGGTCATAGTTGAGCATATGTAAAACTTGGTATTTTGTCGTGACAGATTTTTGACTATCATACTATGATACATTTAAAAAAAACAGCAATCTGCTTTGACATCACCAAGTGGCACAAAAAAACACAAACAAAAAAAACAAGTGATTTCCAAAGGCCACGGTGAAGCAGTACTGCCCTCATGAGGCTAAGATGCACAATGCCATGTAGAAAATAAACATTTTTATTTTCTTCAATGCTTTGTGAATGCACATTTAGAAAGCATGTTGCTTAGAAATATTTGTACAGATGATTTGTTAACATTTTGTGTAGCCTTTTTTTCTACATGTGAATGATCAAAATACCTCATTAAGGATTTATAATTTTTTTGTACTTTATGTCATCTTTCAGGCAACTAAAAATGACAGGATTTATAAATGTATGTCAATCAAACTCCTCTGCACTGCACTTAACTACTAATTAAAGTACTGACAAAACAATTAAATGGATTTATGTCTTTATGTGTATATCTTATTTATGCTTGGTATTTCTCTGTTCACATAAAACACCTTAAATCCTGTAAAAATACCTCAGTTAGTGGTCACTTGCAGCAGTGACCATGTAACACATATGCGTGAGTTTCTTCAATCTTACGAGCTTAACAAAGTGAGTTAGCTCTCTTAGCTAAATCCAAACACTTTTAGCTTCATCTTTTGATGACCAAAATTATATTTACACCATAGCAAAACTCACTCTATTAAAGCATGCACATCATGCAAGTCTGGAAACGTGGCACCAGAGAACATACCGGTTCTCTAACTAAAATGTCAAATCTGGACCGGAAAACAAATTTTCCTCTGTCTCATGTTGAATGAAACTCTGTGCAGAGACTTTATAGAGAAAACCACCAACATTCCACCCACATCCATAAATAGACAATGGCAAAGCTGATGTCATGCGGTTGGTAAGGTTATCAGTACACAGACAGGCCGGCTCAGACACTGTAAAAACACACACACACCTACTCTAACAGACACACATACAGTTCACACATGTACTGTATACTCACATGCACGTACATACACATAGTTATGGTCATTTCCTGTAAAGGGTGCATCTCTCCTCTCGTGACAATACAATCTCCCTCCCCCACACATGCACGTGCACATAAACATACACAGCTGTGAGGGATTCATAGAGCTGGGTCATGAACATCAAAACCCACTGAAGCTGAGGAAATTGCTAAGGCCTTTGGGGAGGGAGGGAGGGGAAAAGAGAAAGAGAAAGAGAGAGAGAGAGAGAGAGAGAGAGAGAGAGAGAAAGAGAGAAAGAGAGGAAAAGGGATAGACAGAGAGACACATAGCCCTGAAGCAGAGGAACTCCCTCCTTGGTCTTTTTCATAAGGCGGAGGACAGACAAAAACAGTGCACCCAGCAGGCTTTCAGCACAGCTTGCCAGCAAAGCCAAAGCTCTTTCAACCGTGATTTCACTTCCAAAAGGATCAAGACTTTAGTCAGTTTACAGTTCATCGTTTACAGTGAGCTGTGCCATCGATGGGGCTAGCAAAGACTGCGAGACAAAACAAATGTGTTTTTCTTGGCTGTTAAAATCCGGAGAGGAATTTCATTAGGCTAAGGAAGGGACAGCCTGACAACTTCTAAAAGAGGACGAGGACACAGTCTGAGGGCCGGTGGATGAACACAGTCCAAAGTAAGACTGTGTGTGTTGTCTTGTATCTGTCTGTTGTGCACGTTTTTAGAGTTGACACAACATCTGTGGCAGGATTACTCCAGTTTATTAAGCAGAGAGGATTAAGAGCCCATCTACATTTACTGTGTAACAGACATAATTCATCTTTGTTATTAGATAGTGTGCTACCAGACTTTCTGATACTGACTTTCTCACCCTCTGCGTGTTGTTATATTGAGATAACCATGCCAGCAGCAGGATACCTATGGGGCAACTTTGCTGTGCTTACACTGGCTTCATTGGTCTTGCTGGATGTCTGCGGGGTCCAGGGCTGTCGCACTGGCTCAGGGTCTGAGTGTGAGAAAGCCCCTTTTGTCCCGGGCCACAACCTGGCAGGGGAGGGTTTTGATGTGGTGCGGATGCGTCGAACAGGGGCATATGTCATCAACGTTAAAGGTCAGCTGGTTGACAACAACACCTGCACACTGTGTCCAAACCGCTTCCAACAAGGACAGGTGAAAACTGTAAAACTCTTCTTACTCTTTTTCCATGGTCTTCAATCGAAAATTGCTTCACTTAATTCCATCCAAACGACTTCTTCTTTGTTTCTCCTCCTGTCCTGTTTTCTTCCTTCTGTTCCAATCCACACTTCCTTCGGCCATTTTTCCCTCCACCTGCATCCTACTCTGCCCCTACATCCTGCCTTTTCTCACCTCCTCAGATTCAGAGACTCCCTGCAGCAGTGCTCGACTGGCGTCCCTTCAGCCGCTGCAGCAAGCAGCTTTCCAGTGCCCTCCACCACTCTGTGGACTCCCTGTTGCGCAGCACCAACTCCCTGGTTAACAACAACTGGAACATGGGTTTGAGTTTAGATGATGTCGGCAAGGCAGTGCTGGGAGGAAGCCGCTCAGACTTGGCAAAGTTTGCCCGATCGCAGCACAGTGTAGACAAGGCCACTTTTGCCATCCATGAAATCAGTTGCACCTACTACAGGTAAAGAGGAGTGGGACTGGTGAAAATGCTCAGTGTTTTTTCCTGCGTGTAAAGAAGGCAAATGTGTTATTATCATATATAGGTCACAGACTTAGCAAAGGGGGTTGTTTAAGAAAACACTTGGTAACAAACAAAACAAATGGTACACGAAAGAACATTTTTTTGCAAAGTTGCAACAGCTTGAGCTCAAGTGTTTGTAACATGAGAGTCAAGTTTTTGGTCTCATGTTATGGTTGAACTCCACATGCCTTTTGTTCATTTTAGCTACAGGCTGGCTGATCATCCCCAGCTGAGTGCAGAGTTCACAAAACATCTGAAGAGACTCCCACAGAGTATAAATACAAGCCAGGACAGAGCTCTGTATAGACGGCTGATAGACACCTATGGAACGCACTACATACACCAGGTAAGATGCTTGATACAGTGTACTTTTCCAGCCTTCCATACTGTAGTACTTAGGACTTAGGAAGTATGAGGAAACTTCTCACTATGCCAAAATGGATCTTTCAGCCTTCATTTCATTATTTGTTGATCTCTCCTAGGTCCATCTTGGAGGGAAGGTGAGACGAATCACTGCCTTCAGGACCTGCCTGGCCACACTGAAGGGCTTCTCAGAGTCCCAGGTGAAAAACTGCCTGAATGTTGAACTCCGAATGGCTCTTGGTTTCATCCCTGCCAACGCGTCCTTCTCCAACAAGTGTGACAACCTCCTGAAGGGTAACATGACCATGGGCTTCTACCAAGGCTTCATGACCCATAAAACTGAGGTTATCGGAGGAGAGAGGTACTTCCCTGACATCCTCTACCAACAGGACCCATCTGAGGCATACCACAGCTGGATGAACAGCCTCCACGACAACCCTGATGTGGTCTCTTACGCCATCTTCCCACTGCATCATCTGGTGGAGGACTCACAGATCAGTGCTAATCTGAGAAGCATTGTCACAGAGTACATTAAAGATAACCAGCTGAACGAGGACCACTTTGGTTTCAAGAACTGCTCCCCGACTCCCAATCTGGATCACAATTGTTGTCCTCTACGGGCTGGCAGAGGTACTCTCAGACTGGTGATTCACCGAGCAGCAGGTCTGAGAGCAGATACCTTCACAAAAACCGACGCCTACGTCAAGATCTTCTACAACGGCATGTACGAGGAGACGGAGACGGTGATGGACAACAATGACCCAGTGTGGAATGCCACTTACGACTTTGGATCAGTGGAACTGGGTCAGGAGTTGAGGTTTGAAGTCTGGGATCGAGATGTTTTTTACAATGACGTAGCAGGTAGATGTGTTGTCTTTCCTGAGCGAGGAATTCGCTCTCTCAGCTGTCAGCTGAACAAAGGAGTTCTCTACTTCACCTACTCCATCAAATGTGACGCTCACTTGACAGGATTCAGGTGTGGACGATACTCCCCCAGTGCAGAGTAAAGTATTAGATTACAATGGGTTAATGTAGATTTTAGCACATTTTTCGTACATTAAGTTAAACTTTCAAGTATTATATTTTTTTCTGCGTTTTAACCGGAAACATTAGTCCATCCAAAAAAATGACATCAGTTGTCTTCCAATGTTTGTAATGTCTCAATATTAAACAATTTTTACCGCTGTCAAAGCCCTTGTGCATCCATTGTACACACCAAAATGAAGGGATTTTGATTCGGGACATTTACTGTTGTCTGCCACCTTGAGTTGTCTTATGTCTAATGCAATGGCGTATATTGATAAGGCATTAACACGGGCTACACACCATGGATGGACGGCTGCAGGCATGACCACACAAACATTTATTCCAATTATTTTTATTCAGTTCAAACAGGAACCTTAAAAACATACAAATAACTTCATAAAAGCTTTTACAGTAACACTTGTACACTTACAACACATCAGCCACTTATACAGTACATAAATGCAGCAGCTACTTCCTCAAATCATCATCCTTGTCGTGTCGCTTGGTTTAAGATGTTTAAAGGAGTAGTAAGAAACAATTCAAGCACCATACTTATTAAAGACATTCTATCTTATATTTTTGTTTTAGTTCTTCTAGCTTTATGCACTAGAAAATCTGGAGTATTCGTGTATTAAACGCATCAACTACATCCACACAACCATCTTATATTCAGTCCAAAAAAGTTCAAGTCTGCCTTTGCTGAAAAGTTGACTTAAAATATAAGGTCAGGATGAAACTCAACACATTACACTTACAGTGACAGAGTACAATTTTCCAGATACTTGGCTTACTTTTTGATGCAACCTCAACTGTCAAAAAAGTTTGATCTGACATGGCAGCAAAGGAAATCAGTGTGAATAGCAACATTTTCTGTGGAGTTGTCCTACCTGCCTTTCAAATACTGCTGTGGATCACTTAAAAAAAGAAAAAAAAAACTGGCAAGATCCAACACTTCCTGTTATGAGGGATGGTGGCTGCATTCTGCACGCACATCCTCTGCAGAAAAGCAGTACTTCTTGACTAGAATTTGGAATATTTCATCGGTCAAAAACTGCCATAATTCACTTTCCTGACCAGCATACAGTACCTTTATCTGAATGTGAGTAACATAAGACTGTGTGGGTCATAGAAGCTGAAATGATGATACTTCTGTTCAGTCAACCA
The DNA here is from genome assembly GCA_037975065.1 of Chaetodon trifasciatus. Lineage (NCBI taxonomy): Eukaryota > Metazoa > Chordata > Actinopteri > Chaetodontiformes > Chaetodontidae > Chaetodon > Chaetodon trifasciatus. Next base: position 5,421,897 of record JBBMOE010000008.1, read on the forward strand.
CATATGATAGTGTACTCGTACACATGCTGCATTCCTGACGGTTTGGTCTGAACTTCTCAACGCCACTTTCTTCCAAGCTTCTACAGCCTGAGACCCTCGCATAACATGTGGAGTGCATAATATTTAGAAAGGCAAAATTTGTTTTGGGTCTATTTACTGGTCTCATAGTCAAAGTGGGAGCAAAAACTGTGCACATGTAAAAATAGTGTTTTAGGCACAGCTACCACGCTACACAGTAAATCAGATCTTATCATCAGAACTCTTTTTCATGGCAGCATATGGTTCTCAGTAGTTTTCTAGTATAGACACTAAAGTGTGTGTTCAGTCAGAACACTCAAGTCTGCCCAGAATCACAGGAATGCCATCAGAAACATATTTGTGCAGTCTCAACTTTCACTTGTTTGTGTCACAGTCCCAGTGAGGCTTTGAGCAATGATGCCATATCTTCAGGTATGGTCCCCTCATCACCTAAAGAACATATTATGCTTTATTTTTTTTTTCCATTTGTGTATAATTCAGAAAGTTAGGGCAAATGCAAGTCAGCTGGTTCAAACATTGTGTGACAGGAAATATGACTAACAATAGTGACGCAGCATTAGTCACTGCTCTCAAGATTTGGATCTATTGCCTGTAGTTGCACACCAGTGCTTGGCGGCACCTGGAAGCTTCTTTATGTCTCCTCTTCTCCATAAATATTTTTACTTTATTTACCTAATTTTGTGAATTGTTACACGACATTATTTTACTATTGCTATGTATGTATACACAACATCCACTGCATGTCTGCGTGTTCATCCTGACCTGATTTTTGTACTTATTCACACTGTATTTACACAGGAAGATTCTGGGACTTTATCAGATCTGTTCAAGCAACCAATACTTGCTTCAGGGTTAGGGAGAGTATTTCATTACTGCCATCTCTGCAGAGTGAGGATGTAGCACAGCGATTCTGAAATCTGCTCGAGCTCTTCTGTTACTGATGAACTCTTCATCATTTATTTGTTGTTAACTTATTTGAAGAGCAACTTGAAGTAGGTGAATATTTACTTTTCTGTAACAAACACTAAAGAAATCACCACTACTACTGGTTGTTTTGATTATTTTGATTGCCTAGTAAAATTCAATCAATTTCATGTATTTATTACAGAAATAGTGTGCATGCAGTCATTAAGGTGTATGGGTGTGTGTGTGTGTGTGTGTGTGTGTGTGTGTGTGTGTGTGTGTGTGTGTGTGTACATGTCCTTACCCTGTTCAGCAGCGGTCATGTCCTGCTCCAGTTTTAGCTTCTTCTGGCTCAGCTGCAGTATGCAGTCCTCTATGCTGTCCTTACTGATCAGCTTAATCACCTGTACGGTCCTGACACCCACAGTGAGGTTTATTAGTCACTACAGTGAATCACCGCATTAAACACAGTTCTGAAAGGAAAATGTTTGCCTGTGGAGGTCCTGTAAGTGCAATTAATACCTAATTAATCTCTCAAGAATCTGCCCGCATATTGCAGAAATGCTTTCTGTCCAATTTCTGACTTAACAGGAGTAAATTCCAGATTCACAACTCATCACATAAAATCAGATGATTATCTGCAGATTTCATCTTACCTGGTCTGGCCTACACGGTGACATCTGTCCTCTGCCTGCTTGTCATTGTAGGGATTGCAGTCTATGTCATGGAGGATGACAACATTAGCAGAGGTGAGGTTGATGCCCAGGCCACCAGCACGCGTTGATAACAGGAACACAAATATATCAGGATCCGTGTTGAACTCATCAATCAGCACAATCCTGCACGACAAAAAAATCATTTTAGATATTACATGTGAGGCAGTGTAATAAGAAAAAGTGTACTGTCTGCAGGAGAGATGACTGACAAGATTTTGAATCATTAAGATTAAGTGCTTCATGATTCTGCCTTACTGGCTACCACTGATCTGAGTTCAATGTTCAGTACAACTCTGACCTGTCAGCTATGGGTGTGGATCCATCCAGTCTGACGTAACGATGCTTAAGATGTTTCAGCAGCACTTCCACAATGTCCAGCATCATGGTGAACTGACTGAATAATACCACTCGGTCTCCCTGCAGGATTAAAGGGAAAAAGTGATGCTACACGACGGATTCCTGGGCAAAAAAACAAGACTGTACATGCTTCCTCCAGCATGTACCACACCCATCTGCCCATCTGTATTTACCTTGTTTTTAAGTGAGGCCAGCAGCTCTGTGAGGTGGTGGAATTTCCCAGAGTCAAGCAGGAGATCGGTTTCAAGTTGGTAGGAGCTGATGGAGGAGTACTGCTGGCACAGACGATGCAGCTCAAAGTCTGACATCACTTCCATGTCCTCCTGGATCAGAGCAGCATCTGCATCAAAATGAGTTGGCTCCTGTGGAGGTAAAGAAAGAAGCATGGAGGGAGCATTTAATGCAAGGGAGCAGAGTAATACTTATTTAACCACCCAAACACTTTCAGATGGCAAAGTCATTTGAATGCTTGTGCCATCAGCCAGCTAAGCCTTGCGGCACAGCTCAGAGAGGAATGCTGACAAAACACGAGAAGCAAAACACACTGCAGACAAAACAAACAAGGGCCAGTCAGGGAGTCGGACTGACCTTGAGCATGAGTTTGCTCATGGCTTTGAGCTTTTCTGTGGTGTAGTACTGCCTATGAAGCAGAGGGTGGTTGGCCATCTTCCGCAACTGCATCATCACATTACACAACTCGCGCTCTGCAGGGAGAAGGCATGAGGGGAAATGTTAGCCAGGCATTTTTTCAGTTATTTGTACAAATGTTTCCGTGATGCACAACAGGAAGCAGTAAATCTGGCTTACTCTCGCCATTGGTGGAACTCTTGAGTTTTTTAAAGAGGGACTGGTAGAGAACCTGCTGTTTCTCACTCATTGAGCAGAACTCCACCTTTTCTTCCTTGGCTGGCAGCTGCTTCAGGACCTGGAAAAAAGGAATAACAATTAGTTTTATTATCAAATACAATACTTCCACAGGGTTTGGATTAGTTAACTCTCATTATGGCCATTATTCAGCGATGAATGCTGAAACTGCAGAATGCCACCGTAAGTGACAAATGCTGAAGCATTTAAGTTTGTCATGTGATTTTAATAGAGTCGTCCTAATTCGTCTGATTAATAGACTGAATCAAAATGTTCACTGGATTATACATTATCAGGGTTTTTAACATAGCTGGATGCAGGGGAACTAATTAAAACCCAAAGAAGAAAACTTAACCTATATTTTTACTGCAGGTTTTTAGAGCAAAAACCTAAAGTGTTCAAAATTTCAAACCGGGAAACTAACTAACATTTACATGAGTGCACAAATGAGTAACTTTACGGATCATCTCACCTCGCTCTTGACTCTTCGGAGGATGAAAGGTTTCATGATGAGTTTGGCCTGAGAAATACGATCCCTCTCAAAGCGGCTCTGGTCCTCATGGGATTTCTGACACATGACATACAACGTTATGTTTCTCTGCTTTTTAGTCTATTAAATAAACAATCTTAACTAAACTTCTTATACCTTGTACAACCAGACACCTTCAGAATTGAAGTTGCTCTCTTTCACCAGACTAAGACGAGCTTAATTGTCGTGTTAACTCAGTGTAGAATACACATCATTCAAATCTGACAGAAGCACAATTAAAGTCACCATAACTGTCTTGGTTAGTCTTTCCACTGTTGAACCAATCATCAAAACAAACAAACAAACAAACAAACAAACAAACTACGTCCACTCGCCTAACCCTATCACGCATTCAGGTATTTGGTGCCATCCAGTTTCTAATGACATAGCTGCCTTCTGTCCAAACACAGTGTAACACACACTCTCTCACTCACCATAGAAAACATTTTGGAGAGCTGTGTAGTGGAGCTGGAGAACATGGAGGGCATGATGAAATTCAGGAGAGACATCAGCTCTAAGAGGTTGTTCTGTAAAGGAGTTCCTGTCAGCAGCAAGCGATGCTCTGCCTGCAGGGAGAGAGAGAAAGGGACAGCTGCTGTGTGCGATACTGCTGGATATACAGGAAAGGATGGAAAAGCAAGACACCAGAAATAAGGGGGTGGTGGGAGTATAAAATACATTACAAAATGTCAGCGAACTAACGTTTATAGCCAAAAGGTGGCGGTAACGCAGAGAGTTCATGTTCTTCAACATGTGACCTTCATCAAACACAGCATATTTCAGACTCAGCTTGCGGAAAAGGCTGCGGTCGTAATCGTTTCCAATGGCCAAGTTATACCTGTGAAACAAGTCAAACACAAGCAACACAGGATAAAACAAAAGGACTCATTTACTTTGTGTTCAGGTGTTACTGACAAGCTGCTCGAGGAGCTGACTGTCGCATCTCAACTGTAATACTCTGGAAAATATGACAGAGAGTGCGTGTGCGCGTTTGCTCACGTGGTCACAATGACGTTGAAATCAACATCTCCGCTGAGGATGTCGTGTCTGAGGTAGCGGCGGTCCTCCATAGATCCTGCACAAAACATATGGGTACATGCTCTTCATCACATGGTGCAACAACAATCAATCAACAATCAGCAGAAGCTCAATATCAGCTAAACCAATCAGTTTGTGGTTGACTACAATGCTTCAAACTGGATGCTGCTGCAAAGAAGCTACAAATTGTAAAATGTGGGCGCTTGACACACATCATCCACGCAGCAGCACAGAACAATCGGCACAGTTTCAAGGCGGACACCCAAGTTATGGGTGAATAATGACCAGAAAAGTATCTTTTCTGAAAATAAAATGTCATCACTTGATCACTTTATCCTGTGAGACGTTTGCATGAAATGCTGTCATACTTAGAGTATGAATTCTTGAGTTATGACCTGATGTTTTCTGAGGTCACACTGACCTTTGACCACCAAAACCTAATCAATTTATCCTTGAGTCCACGTGGATGTTTGTGTCAAATGTACAGAAACTTCCTTGAGGCGTTCTGAACACACAATACCTCCGGCCTCAGCAATCGCCAGTGCGGAGGCATAATAATGGGGTTCATGGTGTCACAGAGGGTTCTAACAATGAACAATGAAATAAGTTCACACATCAGGAACTTAACCTGATATAGAGTCAAAATCATAACTTCCCAGAGATGAATACACTGCTTCAAAGGAACAAAAACTGCACCGTGGAGGCTCAGGGTTTCATACGTCTTCCTGATTTGGTCTTTCTGTGTCATGTTTCATCTTATTCCGCATACCAGCACAGCTTCTGGCCGGGTTTTGCTACAGTGTTGCATGAACGTGAGCTAAGATACAGTTTTGCACAAACAGTACAAAGAATCATCTTCAGTGGTCTCTGTGCATGGTTGAAACTGAACACTTAAGTTGTCCAGATCACTTGCAGGGTTCACATAAGGGAAGACGATATGTCAACATGAAAAAATGAATGAGGAGTCTTACCATAATAGACTAGAACGTTGAGGCTTGGACACCACAGCTTCAGTTCTCTGACCCAGTTATCTACAAAAAAAAGAGAGTATGAAATAAATCACTAATAAACAACTGATTTTTAATCTGCCTCACAGAGCACAGAGAAAATGTTACATGTAAACAAGGCCTTAACGTAACTATCCAAGTGTATGCTGTTGATGACATAATATGAAGCAAGGCAGCAAAAGTGTGGGACTTGTGGAGATCGTTACCCAGCGTGGACGACGGCACAGTGATGAGATGAGGACCTTCTATTCCATTCTGGTACAGCTGGGACAGAAACGCTATAGCCTGGATGGTCTTCCCCAAACCCTGAGAGAGGGAGTGAAGGGGAGAGTTAAAGAGGAGGAGAGATGGAGAGACACAGAGTCACTCAGCTATCAAACACAAAGAGATAAAGAGTTTAAGAAAGAGCCAGGTGGACAGAAAAAAAAGACATTTGAACATTGTGTTTCAGATCATGTACTACCTGTATAAACAGCAAAAATCCTGACAGACTTCGACTGCGAGCAGGGCAGCTTTGCTGAACTACACAAATCAAAGCTCTCACTTCTCTGACAGTCTCGGGGCTAAAACAACACATTTTATATCCTTTGCTGTTTCTTTGTTTCCTGCACTTTCTGATTGTTTATTCACCTGCAGGTTTGCCACATATCTACACAAAACACTTTGATACCGGCACAGCATCACGCATGGAGTGCTGAATTAAACAAGCTGTGTGCGCCTGCTGTGCTGCTTGGCTTATTAAATGTTTACATTCAGGATCCTTCATTTGTTTTTGACTTTGGGCTCATGATCAACACCTCACAAATGTTGGTAGAGCGCCCTGTTGTTTCCCACAGGTGCCATGCTGGTTGCCTTACCATTTCATCAGCGAGGATACCACTCAGTTTGTGCTCATGCAGAAGCAGCAGCCACTTTAGGCCAATCAGCTGATAGGGCTTGAGCTGGAACCTGAAAGACAACCAATAACAGCCTGAGAGCAAGAGGTGGATTCCTCACTTTTACGAAAACATACTGCCATACAGTCCTGATACATCATTTATGGAAACAAAAACTCAAAACTGTTGACACCCAGTGAAACAGTCACAGGGGACACGGGTGCAGTTGCAGATGTAGTGATGGATGTAATTCATTGCGTTGGCCTCCAAAAGTGCAGATCTGCAGCTCAAATGTAAATCAATAGATTCAGACAGTGGAATGGAAAATTAGTGAATGTGAGTTAAGTGTGTATGTATGTCTGTGTGGGTGTGTATGTGCAGCGGTGGGTTCGTGACCCAGTCAGCTGCTCTGTCACTGAACACTAAGTTTTTATAATTAACTAGTTTAACCATTACATTATGTGCATATGACAAATTTTACTCACTTGCTGTTGAGTAAACTGGGCTGTTTCATGGACCCTGTGCCCTTCTCCATCACCTCGGTGACCCGTTTGACCATTTTTGAGGAAATGGTCTCACACTTGGACATGAGCCCCAGGACAACCTTCCGCTCTTTGAGGACAACTCTGCAGCCCAGCAGTAAGACCTCGGACAGCCCGTTGTCCTTATGGAAGACGTCGACCTGAAGAGGAAAGAACATGCGGCTATAATCAAGTGTCTTGACAGTACCCATTGACCACTACTGCACAGTCATTTCATGACCTGACAACAAACACATCACTGAATTTACTGGTGCCACTGCATCCAAAGGCAGACAGTCCTGCCTTACCAGGTTTCATATATATATGATCAGGGCAAACACATCTGTACTGTGACTTAAATGGTTAAATCTGTCTTCAGTTTGGTTTATACAAAGACAATAAATATTACCCTATTATTGCTACATGACAGTCATTCATAATTATTATGCACCATTACTGTTAATATTTACTCTCTGTTGGCAGATGTTTGGACAATGAAAATGATATGAGTATGAGGTGATACATGTCAGGAGATTAAGAGTTCTGCTATTCAACAGATTGGAAGAAATGCCTCGACACTACGCAGCCTGCTCAGTCAGTAAATACAGTGTGAATGAAAGTTCACGGGTCACAAAGCCATTCTCCAGGGGTTTACTTTCCCCATTGATAACTTGTGTAAACCTGCATGGTGTCTATTTGATGAAACTCTCTCACACACACACACACACACACACACACACACACACACACACACACACACACACACACACACACACACAGTCTCTCACCAGGCTTTGCCAGCTATCAAAGGGTCTCAGCTCCACAATCTTCTGGGCCTTTTTAACCGAGCACCCAGCAATCAGCGACAGCTCATCAATTGATGCATTTTGGAAGAACGTTATGATCTCCTTCTTCAGTTCTGTCATGCCACCTTTAGAGTCCAGCTCATCGTCAGAGTCCTCGAACTCACTGCTAACGGTGTCCTCTTCCTCGTCGTTTTCCCCGTCAGAGCTGACATGTTCGTCGGAGGCACGCGCCTTCCTTTTGCTCTCTGCTGCTTGTTTCTTAGCTATACTGGTCCCACTGGCAAATCTGGACAGCATCTGGGCAGTAGAAGAAGAGGAGGAAGAGGAGGAGGACGGCTGCAGGGAGGAAGAGGTAGTTGTTTTCTTGACGGAGGAGGACGAGGACACTGAATCTGAACTTTTTTGAAGCCATGTGGACAGAGTGGAAGCGCTACTTCTCTTTTTGGAACCTTCGCTGCTGCCCGAGTCTGAATAGTCTTCACTGTCCTTTGTAGCGTCTGAATCACCTACACTTTCCTCTGTTTCACTAATATTTCTGCAGTCCTGGCGATCTTTCCTTTTTTTGTTGTCTCTGTGGTTTTTGTGGCGTTCCAACTTTCTGTGGTCCCTGCTCGACTTGTCTTTGCTCTTCAACTTACTGGACTTCTTTTCTTCTGTCTCAGGTGAGCTGAGGCTGATATTATCTGACAACAGAAAAGCAAAAAATCAACTCGAGCTCCAAATGGTATCAGAATCAGTTAAGAACATGAAAGTTAGAAGTACACATGTGCGTGGGGTCAGTGAATAGCTGGCGGCTGTTTTGTTCTCACCTTGGTCAGAGAACATCTGTAGAACCTGCAGAGCGTCCTCAACATTCCAGTCGTGTTCCTGCAGCACCATCCGCAGCTCCTGCAAGACGACGTTTTCCTTTTCACACTGTGATCTGGCATGGCTTTAAAGTCATTTTCTAGGGTAAAACATTATTTCAAGCAGCTGCAAAACTGCATCATTGGACAAAGACAGAACATTAGTTTTTGCTTCAATACTTTCAAATGAAAAGATAATGCAGATATTCTATAAATTACTCATTGAAATTCAAGGTTCACCGTTTCATCCTCAGTGTCGAGATTGAACAGTTGATAATTTGGTTCAGATGATTAGGGGTGCAGCAAATCACATCACCAAAACCCTCCTCAATGTATTCATTCACAGAATAATTTAGTCGCTCACAGTTAAGCCTATGATGGCAGTGAAGCTGAAGAAGAAAAATGTATTAAACTATTAAATGGAAACACGGCTAAGTAGCGCATGAGATGTCATAAAGCTGGAGGGAGCTGAATGTGCTTCTGGGTGTTTGAGGCTACGAGGCTGTGAGGAGAGGTAAACATCAGAAACTCACAGGCCAGTGCACAGTTATCATTTTATGTCGAGTGCACAAACAGATTGAGAGGGCAGAATCACACTGGACTAAAATCAAAATATGAAATGGCGTGATGTGTTACAGACAGGGGCGGAGTGTCTGTGTTTTCACCTCCTTGTCCTGATCAGGAAACCTTTTCTGGAGTTTTCTGACCATGGCCTCCTGCTTCTCCCAGCTGGGCTCTTTGCCTTCATTATCTTCTTCACCAGAAGCCTTTTGGTTTAAATACAAGAAAGGTAGATTCAAAGCTCAGAAGTAACAACCCCTTACCACTCAAATTCAATAACAACCACTTAAGGGAAAGCCAAAAAAGTCATGTAGGTTGTTTACATAATCATGAACACATGATCAGTATGATAATCCTTATTTGGGACTTTGTCTATTTCATGTCAGCCTTCATTAAATGATCATTTGTGTTTCTTAATATGCGCAAAAAGCTTGATGATGAGTGTTGGAAAGATGCAACATTGCTGTGAAAACACTTAAAATGGATCTTAAAACTTGCTAAACATTATTTAAAACCATTTCAAACATTCGTCATCTTACCGCTGAGGACCTCCTCTTCTTGCTGGGTTGAATCTCAGCACTGTCCTGAGAACTGCTGGATCCATCCTGCTTCCTCTTCCTGCCTTGGTCTGATGCTGAGGAGACAACACAACCATTGTTTTCAAGAGTAGCCAGCTGATCGAGAAAAATAGCCAGCTGGGCAGGTAAATTTGTGCACAACATTGTTGCATATTTCATAAACAGAAAAAAAACGAATTTCCAAATTTTCCTCCTTATTTACTTTACTAGTTTTTGTTTGAAGCTGATGACTTTTCTCCAACAATAAACGAAGCCCTCTTTATGCCAGAAGGCAAACAAGAAAGTGTTTCACTCTTGTTCATGTGGAATCGAGCATGGACTGCCATTATGTGTTTATGAAAAAGTAATTACTTACCTTCTTTATCACCAAACTTTAAAAGGCACACGGCCACAGCTCCATCCAAAGTGCTCGTGCTCCTAATGACCTGAAAACAAAACAGAACAAGGTGCTCTGAACAGGGAAAACTGGGAGATTAAAGGGGATTGTTTCTTATGAACAGAGCCCAAATAATAGCTGGCTTATGTATTCTGGGCTGAAAAGCTGCAAAGCCTCAACAAAGTCTCAACAAAGTCTCAACAAAGTCTCAACTCACCTCCAGCAGCTCCGTCCTTCTTAACTGAGGGAACATCTCCAGTAGTCTGCTCACTTTCTCCTCCAATTCGGTGTCCTCGTCATCTGTATGAAGTGTTTCCACATTTTTGGATGATTTTCCTGTGGCATTCCTATACAAGGCAGACAACAAGACTGTAAAACACTATGACTGAGCATGAATGAGAAAAAAAGTGAAAATGTCAATTTAGTTTACACTTACTTGGATTTCCTGGGTAATGATATTTTGGTCTTTGCTTCAGAGAGCTCATCCTCCTCCAAGTCAATAGTAAGGACTTCTTCAAAAACCACTCCTCGGGCATGGGACTTTGGGGGGGCTTTGACGGGTTTCATCTGAGCTAGAAGGCAAAAATGATATCATCTTGACTTGTTCATTCACAAAGTTTGCAGTCACTTTGGTTTTATGGCACATGTCAACACTCTGATCCTTGACCTTTCATGTGAAAGTGTGTCTTTATCATGATATACAGACTCTGCAGGCTAGGCCTCTCTATGAACACCAAGAAGCCTGACACCTGAGAATTATGGTCATGTCTTCACAAGTCCCAACCAAACTCTAAAACAATATCAAAAAAATTATAGTGTAATTAAACTACTTCTTTTTATCCTCCAAAGACCACTGTAGGTAGAAATTAGAGACGGTGCAGATCTCTGGTGAGCTCAGGAAGAATGTATGAGTTGCAGGATTGGTCCACGTGCCCATATGTTTCTATTTATGACCTACTTGGACCACAACTGGATGATATACTGAGATGGGAGACCTCGCCATAATATTGTTACATGTCAAGACAGCAATGTTTATCTGGTCTTAAAGGATGCATAGTTGTTACAATTGGCTCTGTCTAGTGATTTTGTGTTCTTATTCTGTACTTTCTTACTGCACTTGTGTAAACTAATGAATGTCTTTGAATAACAGGAGGCAGATGATGCTTCTCTTTTCTATCAGTAAGGTCTGTTGCATTAGATACGGCAAAACAACACTCACACACAGGCTGTTTATCACATTCCAAGGACAAGATGTGGACAGTAGTTGGGCTGTCCACGTCTTGGCAACTGGCCAATTACATTTGGTCGCGTAAGTCCAACTTCTGTACGGGGCTGGCTCAGCCCAAGAAGATAAATGTGAACTTTTATCAGAGATCTGTGCTCTTTCTGACAGACCTCCAGCGTGAGCTCTGTCACTCCGGGCCCAGCGCTGCTATACTTTACCTGTGACCTCAATCAATACTGAACTGAAGATTTCTCCGGTCTGTTCTTGGGCTTCCAATAAAAGAACCGGATTAACACAGTAGACTGACAACGTCTCAAGGTTCCTACAACCATTTCTAAAATACCTTCACATCATTGGTGGCTTATTTACACTCTGCTTTCAAGGTGCACAGCGACAACACAGGCACATAAACCCATGACAATAATAAAGACGCTGCAAATTCTATGCAAATTTACGTCAGATATTATGTGGGTTTCCTGGACCTCGACTACATTGTTAAGTGGGAAATAGTGAGCCTGACCTGCAGCAAAAAGGAGCGTGTTAATAATAACCATGTTACTTATTACTGGTACCGATAGCATGCCTGGCACATCTGGCTAACATCACAGCAAGCTAGCTGTAACATCTGCTACCTACCTGGCTTGTTCTCCTTCTCAGACTCTGGACTTTTGGAGCCGACCTGCTCTTTGTTCGCTGTCGTCGCTGCCTTCTTGTCAAAACGAAAACGGTCTAGATTGAACATGCTCATTTCAACAGTCTGTTTGGTGCCTGACTGCGTCAGCCCTTTGTCTTTTTACAGCCAGCAGTATTTTCTCTGCCCTGTCGCATGAACCAGTGTTCTCGTTAGCCAACGTGACAACCTAGCAAGCTAACTAGCGTCGGATGTTAGCAGTGCAGCCGGGACAGCACGAAAAATACGGCGATTTTCAGCGGTGTCACTGCTACGTATTCAACGGTAATAGTTTAAAATGGTTCGACTAATGAAATATTGGTTTTGTAGCAAAGACAGTTCTTCCGACCAGAGTCCAAATACGCTTAATATATCGCGACTACAGCCGGTTTCCCGCGAACTCCAGCGGCCCTGGAGGATGCTGTGCCGGCTGTGTTCATTGGTCAGAAGAAGGGGTGGGCGGAAACTCACATGTATGTCAAGATAATACACTGTAGCCTACTTCCGCTTCGGCCTAAATCTATTTTGATTCGTTGAAAAGCGTGAATCGCTGTACATCCATTGCTTCTATTTCCTTCCAAGGCATGTGTAATTTATTATATGCATATTTATTCAAAATGTTATGAAGTATTATGGTGGTATGATCTTACAGTCAGGTAATAAATAGTGTTTTTCACAGTGGAGGTAAGAATAGGAGGTTAATGCTCTTGACTCGGCCCAATATCGCTTATGAAACCTGTGAGGTGATGTAAGGAAATGCATTAAGACAAAGATAGTTTGTAGGACTGAGTGACACGTGATGTGTCCCCTTTACTGGTCGGTATGGATCATGAACTGTGTCCCGACATTATTATCTGAAAGTAAAATAACTCCTCTTCCTCCACCCTCTGATGTTGGAGTGATGGTGTTTCAGTGACAGGAATCTTTAACCACCCCAACTGTTTCTATAGATTTTCCACAGAATGCAATCACATCAAATTATATGTAGGTAAAATAATTCCTGCACTTTTTAAGAAGTGCAGATTTGGTTAAACTGCCCTGAATCTGTAAGAATTTAATCAGTCACATCCATGGATGTATAATGAAAACGAGTCTGATGGCAGCCAAAAGTCAGTTGCATCCCAAATTTGTCTTGGGAGAAAGATAATGAAAATAACTCAAACGACACTGTCATTATAAATAAATCTTTGTCATCCAATCTGCCATATTTTCAGTATTCAAATATGTTTAAATTAAATCAGTCCCAGCTGTCACTAATCTATTTCAATAGACTTTTTCTCACAGCCCACATTTTGACTTCTCATCAGAGTACCTAAGAACATCAACAATGACATATTCCATAACAGCATGTAACCGCAACAGCAACAACACACCTGGCAGGAATGCAGTCATGGTAGTTTCTCCTTTGTTTGACTAGTCAGTTTTATGGGAAATAAAATACTTTCTTTTTTCAGTTCAAAATAACCCTTTATCTCTTCAACAAAGCTACAGACTTTCTCTTCCTTGTTATTTTAGTCAGACTCACCTGTTTCTATATGTTGACCACTAGATGCCACACTCAGATGAGAAACTGACCATGTTGTTCTGGTTAGTCAGAGACTGTCATACATCCACTGATCAATGGGGGGCAGCAGATAAACATCGTCTGAGATGGGACAAGGATACCCAAGAGTATGAAACACTGCCCCATTTCAACTTCATGTCTGTGTGGGTATGTTTTGTGTGATACTTTTGTGAGGACAAATACAGAGCAATTCTAATAATACAACGTGTATGATGTCTTATACTTTTCTGTTGATAACACGCTCTTACAGAAGAGCTCTTATGTGCTGGCTCTCTGTTCCCTATTGCAAGGGATTTCTTTATTTTTAGATAAGAGTTGGGTATACTTACTAACACGGATTAGTCTGTTAAAGTTGATAAATATTATAACAAGTTCAAGTGAATGGCTTTCTCTTACACGGAAGGATCAGACTTACTATGTTAATTTTTAATGGTAATGGACTCATAATAATGTGTTAGACCTACTTTCCTCAGCTATTGTATCTCCTTTCTTCATTTGGTCGTGAGGGTCAAAGTCAATGGCGCCCCCCCCCCCCCCCCACACACACACACACACAAACTCCCACACACACACACACAAACTCCCACACACACAGCTTCTTGACTGCCTCGAGCAATTTACTCTTCAGTATGTGGCATTCCTCAAGATTTCAAAAATATTAAGATATCGTATTTTCATTGGTGGTTTGCTTGCAAATTTTTAAGTCTTTCTGTGCGTCTGATCTGGAACGAAAAAAGATTAAAAGTTTATTTATCTCGTTTGATATCCACTTCCTTAGAATAACTGGAAAAGTCATGTTCATTTGTTTGATTTAAAACACAAAATCTAACATCAAGTTATATATAATGTACCGTACATATCACACTGACTGCATGAGCCTTCTATGTTTTCCTAACCCACTTTCACAGATGTGGAAACCATGAATGGACTTATACCTGTAGGTTTCGCTCAGATACAGTGAATATATTATGATGATGAGGTTGGGTCCTCTCATCAGAACACCACAGCGCCATCCTGCCGCCTTACTGTCGCCCCCAACATTGTCATGGAGACCATGTAAGTTAATGCATGTGTGTATGTGTGTGTGTATTTGTGCTCTACCCAGGGCACAATAGGCAGACTGACACAGAGTCTGATAGGGGTCATGACCCCTCACAGCGGGAAACTCAAACTGTGGCTCCTTGCCTTCTCCTGTCCTCCTGGTCAAGGTTTGTGTGTGTGTGTGTGTGTGTGTGTCACATCTGCATTAGGATAGACATTTATTTTTTTTCTGTTTTTGCTTTGTTTTGTTTTGTCAGGGTTGTTGCGTATGTGTATGTCTACCATGTGGGAGTGTATGCGTGCATGGAAACACACACACCCATACTCAGACAAGCAGGCGCATAGGCAACAACACAGAAATATAAATCACTAGGCCGTCCCAATGCTGAAGCAAATCATTAGCATGCACTCACACACACACACACGCACACGCACGCACACGCACACACACACAGTGACAGAATCAACAAATATAGATGCTACTGTCGATATTTTAATGCATGTTTTGGCTTGAGGCGATAACTGAGATGAAAGCCTGGAATCAATAGCACTGCAAAGAGGAAGCAGGTGATGATGACACTGCTGCTCTTGAAAACAAATTTTTAATCTAACATCAATAGTCACACGAAATGCATGCATACACATCAATATACACACATACACACACGCACACACTAGCACAGACAAACTCAGGTCCACTGGATTGGAGTTGAGCATGCATACTGTGTGTGTGATCAGTTTTCATACTGTACATGTATGCATGTATTATTCATAAAGCTTGCATCTGCATGTGCTGTGTGTTTGTTATGTTTGCCCTAAGTTGTTTATATTACAGGCATGTCAAGTGCATGTGTATGCGCACGCATTGCATGTGTGTCCGCATGTGTTTTTAAGGTTGATCCAACCATGGTGTCTCGGCGGACTCGTCACAAAGTCTGTCACCACCCAGTCACCATGGCGCCCAACTTGGCCGAGACCCGACGGCGGCAGGGAGCACCTTGTCACCGTGGTAACACGTCTGGGATGTAACCCCCCCACTCCCAAGACATACACAGAGAGACGTACACACACCATCCCACATGAAGGCTCTTTCTAAGGACAGAAGACATGTCATGTTCAAAATAGATAGATAGATAGATAGATAGATAGATAGATAGATAGATAGATAGATAGATAGATAGATGGGTAAAATTTTCCAAAATCTCTGATATTTCAGACATGAGATTCAGCTATAATTGGCGAAGTTTGAACACTGGAAGTTATATATACATACCAGTGTGCTTTGCTGGACGTTACAGAGGAATACCAAACTGAAAAATTGTCCATGTACCCATGTTGTCACAGTGCTATGCTGCTATGCTGTTGTTTGTACATTTAGCGATCTACGTTTGTTGCTCACAACTTCATTTGTTCATACATAGCTGTTGAAAAGAAGCAATGTATAAATGAATAGAAATGGTTATAAATGGATGTATTTGTGATGTACTGAGTACACAGGTGAATGGTGAGCTGCTGCAGGAGCTCTGTACTCTAAATAATCAAGTCAAGCAGAACTGCTGTTGTCCGAAGAGGGAAACCACAAACTTTCATCATCCGCCTTTCAAGCATACAGGGTGGAGTGTTTGATAACGGAGATTTTTAATTAAGTATCACTTTATCTACCTCTCTTTGCCCAACACTTTCAATTTTGGCAAATAATATCATAACAGAACATAACAAGCTCAGTTCGTGCATGACTCGTGATGATTTTATCTGTGTATGAACAGTATGACTGCTGATCTATGAGTGTGGGGCATGCAGTAATGTACCACATATATTGTTGACAGAAGCAGCAAAATTTCCTTTGGATGCCTCCATAATTTATAGGCTTCCATGTTGAAAACGCCCTCAAATCCTCTTCGATATCGGCTGTCAGATAACTTACTCATTTGACTTCCTTTGTCGTGCTTTTGTTTAGTCATCACTCATGTAACCACCCTCTCTCTCTGCAGGCAAAGAGAAACAGCAGCAGGGGAGAATTCCCATGTTGTTGGAGGTGATGCTGCCGAGACAACCCACCAATCACAGAGAGACAATGACTGATCCTCCTGGCTGCCTTACAGAACATCAGTCAAACTGAGCTTTGTTAGCGCTGCATTCCTCTGTATTGTCCTCCTGTTTGCAAACCCTTAATCAAACAATGTTAATTTAATATAAATCATAAATATGACACTTCAAATTTCTTTCATGCATTCATATTTTGACGCTGTGAACTGCTCATTTGTTTTGTTATAATAGCAGACGTCGCTATGATTGTGGATTATTATTTACAATAAAAACGTGTGGTATAACTAAAAGTTGGCCCTTTGTTTTCTGCTCTTTCCTGTGGCAGCAGGAATCAGTGGCTGCAGTCAACTTTGCTGGGTCTGTCACATTATCGCAGTGTTTTAATTAAACAGAAGGAGACGTGCAGAAAGACAGGGGGACAATGACTGATCCCCAGGCTGCCTTACAGAACGTTGTTCAGCCAGAGCTTTGTTGGCACTTCATGGCTTTGTCCTCCTGTCTGCAACTGTTTGAATCAAGTGATGCCAATTATGTCTCTCTCATTTCAGCATATAACATCGTGAGCGATATGATTCATTATTCTACTTGATCAGGGACTGAAGTGATTTGGAAAAAATATATATATGACACTGCCAAGCTGGATTGCTTAGTCTAATGCAGCTCAAAATATGGAAAGTCAAGATATCCACTCCCACAAAATCACCTATATTACTATTTGTCAGAAATAGTCTTACTTGTGGTGTTTTGGGCTTTAAAAGCTCCTGCGTTTGGGATTCTATTGAGCAAAGATATCTGGAATCACAGTGAGTACACGGACATTTGGTTGCATTATCACATTTACCAACAGTTTGAGAAACTTTCCGATCAGGAGGTCACTTCCAGTCAAATGATTGCATATGCAGATGAAGAAAGAAAAGAGGTGCATCTACGAGGTGCAGCGAAGTTTTAAGCTCACTTACGAAGCTACCATGTCAGAAGAGAAGAGAGGCTGACAGGAGGAGAATGAAAAACTCGTTAAGCTTTTCTTTTAACTGGCAGGCAAACTGAGACAACAGTGACTGTGTGTGTGTTTCTGTGTGTGTGTGTGTGTGTGTGTGTGTGTGTGTGTGTGTGTGTGTGTGTGTGTGTGTGTGTCCTGCTCTCTCTATTCTGTAAGCTGACAGGGAGGTTGAGACGACTGAGATGGGAATGTCAGCACAGGATCAGCAACCCTGCTGGTGGACACCAGTTGGGGGTCTGTCTCCTCTGGGATGCCGCTGCATCTAAATGTGTGTATTTGATAAGGCGTGTGAATGAGTGTGTGCGTGCATTTTGACTTATGTGTGTACATCATAAATACGTGCACGTCGCCGTGAATGTTAGGGGCCAGTGTCTGGGCCTTTTGTGGGGGGAAGGGAGGTTAGCGTGGTGACAGCCTCAGCTGTGTTGAATTGTGGGAGAAAAAGAGCTGACGCGACGGGAGTTGATGTCTGACATGACCCCTCTCAGCGGGCGCACCGCAGGGAGCTGGGAGCTGCCGCTGACTGAGTGTGTTTGTGTGTCTGCGTGTGTGGAAGTGAGAAAGTGAAGGAGAGCGATGGAGTTAGAAAGTGAGCAACAACAACAACAACAACAAAAAAGAACTTTTCTGTCAGTGTCCCAGTACACTTTCTGCCACAAATCCTGATTTCACTGACATGCAACAACTCTGTGAAACACCACCTTTGATGGACATGACACCTGACTTCACCTGCTGTGTAACCCAATCCATTCTCCAGCCCTTTCCTACCTCCACCTTCCATTTTCTCTCCCTCCATATCATATACCTCTCCTTGACCTTCTCGCTCTTTGTTGGTGTCCCTGTGCTCGCTCCTTCCCTCTCTTTCTCCACTCCTCAGTCTCTCCTGAAGGTGCATTCAGGTTGGTAAAGTGATCTACAGGGTGCGATGCTGCAGCTTGTTGCACTTGCCATTCTCTCTTACCCCTTTCTCACTCTTCACAGTTTCTTGTCTCATCTCTATTTGCATGATATTTTTTCATTCCTCATCTCCTCCGCATCCCGACTCCAACAAAAACACACACACACACACACACACAAACACACACACACACACACACACACACACACACACACACACACACACACACACACACACACACCTAGGTCCCTTTCTATTCACTGCTTTGCCATCAGTCTCTGATAAGTGCCCACAAAGCCCCCACTGTCTAGTGTGACCCTCTATTCTTCCCCCATCCTCTCTCCCTCTCCTTCTCTCTCCGTCCCGGAGCAGCCAAGCGTGAGGTAAAGAGGAGGGGCCGTTTATCTTGTGCACACACCCCAACTTGTTTTACCTTCACCCCCTCTTCTCTCCTCGCTTTCTCCCCATCATACTTTTTGTTTCCACTTGATTTATGCTCCGGTCACATCCTCTTACTTTTTTCAACTTTCTGTCGTCCTCTATTTCTTTACTCTCTTCTTCGTCTAACTTCCCTCCGCTCGCAGGGAGACTTTGCCCCCCGTGCTCTCACAATGGACGCTGATGCTTTTAATGTGGGACAATGGGACAGATCTGAAAGGTTAGCCAGCCTTTTGCACTGTATCCCCCTGCACTCTCCTCCCTCCACTGATCCTTCTCTTTCTTCCCATTGCCACCTACACCTGCCTTTCTTCCCCACCCAACTGCATGATCCTCTAACTCTCATAAATACTTTTATGTCTCCTGATTGCGCATTTCAGATTTGATTTTGAATAATGTTGCTGTTAGTTTTATATGTTTTTCAAGAGAGGGATGCAGCCAACGTGAGCTTGCAAGAGAGATGTCAACAACTAATGATACAATTTGCTCATGGCAGACATACATACATTAACAACATGAAACACACCAAGAATTAGGTTGTGTTCACATCACCAAAGCACTACGCCCCCCTCTTCTATTTCCAAAGTGGCCTTGCAAAAAAGGAAGAAAAGAAAAAAAGGGAAAAGATTAATAAATAAATGCAGCGTCGTCCAGGGAAAGAGTTGAACCTGCCTTATGTTTTGCCGCAATGCAATGTGGCGTCATCTGTTTGAGCATTGCAAGGGCAAGTTCTTGGTAATTACTTCACCAAGTTGTAGAGTCCTGCTTCATAGAGTTTAGGACTCTGAAAACCTTCAAACCAATGCACATACGACTGGATTCTAATTTGCTCACTGGTGCATTTTTAGATTCTTATACTAAACAGTGAGTTTAAATACAAGTTTTTAAAAAAGTTAAAATCAACTTCCAGAGTTAACCCCACTAAAAACTGTTGATTTCCTCAACTCTGTTGCAGCCTGCTCCTGTATCTGTGATATTTATAAAAGCTTCATTTCCTCTGCTAGTCATTAAAAACTTAATTAATCCAAACCAGGTGTTCCCTCTAACTGAGTTACTTGTTTACATGTGGGATTATTCCCTCTCTCACTCCATTTCCCAGTCCTTCCTTTTTTCTCTCTCCTTCCCTTTCAGGCCCCGTCCACTCCTGTCAATCAGCAAGCCAGTCAGTCGGTCAGTCAGTCAGTCTGCCAGTCATCACTCTCAAAGTCTGAGTAGTACTAATGGGTCTTGTTAGCCACTTAACTGCCTACCCTGCTCTTCTGTCTCTCCTAGTATGAATAGAATAACCCTAATGGTGCTCGTTTGCCACTCCACTGCTCTCCCCTATCCGCCCATGACTTTATCATTGCTGATCAGTGTACCTGGAGATAAGTCTGTGTGAGTGTGCAGTATCCTCTTCCTTGAGCTTTTATCAGTCCTGATCAGTGTACCCGGAGTTCTCTGTGAGAGACCTCGCCTGAGAAAGGTCATGTTTTCATTCGCCCCAATCGGCTGGCCGACCGATAAGACAATTTGTCAGGTGGAAATCAGAGAGGCCTTTTCTTGGTCGTCTGGGGGAGACAGATGAGGGAAGGAGATCAAGAGATGGAGACAGGGAGGAAGTAACATGAGGTGAAAAGGGGTAAGGCACGTACAAAGAAGGTGGATGTTTTTATGACTGCCGTGAGGAAATATTGATGCGTACAGCTGACTGTTCTCGACACTCCCTCTCTCAAACAGAAACAATGAGAAATTAGCACCCATCAGCGGTGAGCATTAGTCTTTTCAAACCAAAAATACAAGACAAAAGTTTAATGAATGGATTTAAAAGCCTGCTTTAATGTAAGCCACAACATTTAGCATGCCTGCTGAACTGTCCTACTCAGACTCGGCTAATTACTACAGTGGTGCCTAGAATTACTTCCAGGGCAAGTGTTAGCATTTTAACTAATTATTATTTTTATTGTGTAGGACTGCAACTTACATTGGAAAAAACCCTCTTTGGACTGACACATCCACTATGGGAGCTAATCTAGGATAGCAAAGCAAACGCTAAGTGGAGGGTTAGCTGCTCTGTACTGCTCGGTTGCTCATCCCGAAGCCTTTTCTGTTAAAAGAGCGAAACCTGATGTTTGAAAACATTAACAGCACAAGCACTTAAAGCATAAATCTAACATCACCTTTGTGGTGCTTGTACAGCAAGCCTGCAAGTTACAAGCTACCAAGGCTATGTGAGTGACTCCACTGTCTGCCTTTGCTAATCTCTACTATAAACACTGCAGCAGCCATATATTTTCTTGAGTAGTACTGTTGTAATTAAATTGCAGATGTGGGTCTAGCAATTAGTCTGTGATGGAAGTCTGGTGTGTCAAACAGTTATAACACCTTATTATTATCCCCGCTTAAGCACAATCAGAATGTCATCTGGCCCCTGGTCTCCCCTGCAGAGTAATGCTTGCTGCTTGAGGAAAAGATTAAAAATTATTAGAAACTATGATGTCTGTCATTGTCATCTTCCCACACTTGGCGTCTGTCCTAGATTCGACAAAAAAAAAAAAAAAAAAAAAAGCCACGGTCAGTCCGCTGTACCTGCTGATGTTTTCATGGAGAAGTGAGATGAAACCAGCCTGTGCAAGAAAGTGTTACTTTTCGAGTGGTTACTTCTGGACCTTCTCATCAGTATTCACTCCCTCTCCCTCAGGCTTCCCACTCTGGCCGTCACAAATCTAATCACCTCCTCTGCAGACTCACACAAAGCCTCCAACAGTCCAGCCACGGCCCCTTAATCGACATGTTATTGCCCACAATCACATTTACAGCACAGAGGCAAATCTGCACAGATGCGATTGTGTCGGCTGCTAATCCAATAACGCCCCGCTCGCTTTTCTTTTACTCGGCATCTTTCATCTTCTAAAACAAGGTGACAGTGTTTTAATTTTCATCCTTGGGTTACTCTCCATCAATTTAGCTCACTGTGTGTGGTGGAGTTTATGGAGCGAGACACATGTAGGTGCTGGTTATTGTACAAGCTTTTATTCCTCTCCTGTGGGAAAATGAAGAGCAGGATTTTTGGTTTAGATGTGATTAAAATAGGAGCTTTCTGTTATTGTTTATTCACACGGGCAGTATCTATTGGATCATCCTCGTAAGATTTGTTCAAGTCGGGCGGTTTGGTGCTGATTATTTGGCCTCGATAATTGATGTCGGTCAGTGGGGGTCAGTGTACAATAAACGTGTTTCAGAAGGCAAAGACCCCCCTGCTGTGTTGTAGTGGGAAAGATAACCAGTCTTTGGACTCTGGGGAAGGAAAGTGACCAATAAACATAGTGAAGAATACTAAAACTATTTTGAAGGAAGCTATAGATAATAAAAGCATAACATGTAGAATTTCCATTTAAAATAAGAAAATCTCTGTAGGCGAAACTAACCTCACCTGTCTCACCTGGACAGTGAGAACATCTGGCTACTGTAGGTGAAGAGTCCTTTCAATTTGAGGCCTTCAGGGCTTCAGGACTAGTTCTACAAAAGAGGAAATAAAAAAAGGAAGCCATCAAGTGCTAGCAAGCACATCCACTATTCTGTTATGTAAAGTAATAAAATGCACATTATTTGAAGATTTACTTCTTTACTACAGGATATTCTACTACGAGAATAGTGCATCACATTCACTTCATATGTTTAATGAGGTGTAAATTTGTACCTCTATACAAGTGTTTCTGCAAACTACACAAGCCTGTTATCCAGAAAAACACATTCTGCAATTTCATGTTCACACATACTCAGGAGCGTCTCGTCTCTCGTCAGTGCCTTCAATCTCATTTCCTAAATTCATCAAAGCTGCTGGTGGCAATCCATCCTGTAAAGTCAGACAGACACACAGAATGACAAGAGACAAACACAGACACTCCACCAGCTACTGACACTGTTATTTTCTGCCCCCTGCCTCCAGTGGTCTGACAGAAAGGACCCTAGCCAGGGGTGTCCATTGTGCTGCCCGTAGGATTACTTGCTCTCCCAGGGGTTCTGCCCCTCTCCGTCTCCACTTGTCACACTGTCCCACACACGCACACACACACACACACACACACACACACACACACACACACACACACACACACACACACACACACACACACAGATGTCAGCACAGTTTAGTTCTTTATCTCTCTTTTATACATATAATGGATCTGTTCTTTCTAGAAATATACAACAGTCATAGCTCTTCTTGAATAGGCACAAATTTCTCGACCTGTTATCAAATGTGCCAAAAACGGTACGTTCAATATGCGTTGGTAAAAATTCCCCTTTTAATCAGTGCTATCTCCACACACGATACAGTGCATACATGTACAAAAACGTACAAGCATCTGTCAAGAAAATGAAAAGAAAATGTTATTATACTGAATCACTACAGATTCCTGTCACAGAAAGACACACACACACACACACACACACACACACACACACACACACACACACACACACACACACACACACACACACATGTACCTCGTCCTGGTCAGTAAAGTGGTTAGTCAGGTGGCCAATGGAGCATCTTTGGGATGACATGGGTGGACCTCTCCACTCTCTGGGGGAAGAATGTATGTGTGTGTGTGTGTGTGCTTGCTTGTGACCCAACCCCAGGTCTCCAGGTCAGAGTTCCTGACACACACTCACACCCAGCAGGGCGATAAAATAATTAACTCTGAGTGTGATTGACAGACAGTTCATCACATTGACACACACACACACACAAACAGGAGGCATTACTTTCCCATAATCAGCAGCGTAGACAATACAGATGACCTGTGTGCTTCTTTGTTTCTCACAGTTTAAAATAAAGAAAATGACTCAGCTAAGAATATCAAATAGTAAAATAAATGAGTGTAAAATAATGCTGATGCATGTCATTGTCATAGCTAAAAAGCTAAAAGATTGAGTGAGTGTGTGTTATCTACCAACAATGTTATGACCATATGTTCATCTTGAAGTTGCTAGCACCTCTAGCTCTCGCACAGAACACCATAAACATTTATATAATTAAACAATACATGTGTTCTTTAGGCATGTGACTATGAGTAACCTCTTATATTTTGGCCTTTGAGTGTTAATCTCCAAACCTCTCAGATTACATAGAAAACAGTGGGATGACTCAAAACCTCGTCATCACCCTGTTGTACAAATGTCACACGTGGTTGCTTACTCATAAGTCTACTCTCATTCTATTCATCTATTCAGTTATGTTCATCCTTTTCATCCTTGTCATATTTTCTTTTCCGACTGTCACATTTGATATGTGTTATACTCCTGCTACATTCTGCTACAGTTATAAAAAAGAGATGCTGAATTACAGTCTTGAATTGCAAGTCCATATTGCAGAATTCTCATTCAAAATTTCTTGTGAGTCATGCCCATTGCTTTCAGATTATTACGAGAAAATGGCATTGTTTAAAATGCGAAGTGGGAAAGGAGCAAATGAAAGCAGCTTAAAAGAGAGAGAAATAGGAGAGAGGAAAGAAAAGGGAGTATCTTGTTCTTGGAGGTACTGTAACACAGACAGCTCTGTTTCAGATAGCATGTTCACCTTTGAAGGGTGCACTTAAAAGTGTGGGTGTGTGTGGGGTGGAGAGGAGAGGAGGCGGTGGTAAAAGCGGGTCTGGGTGGGTGGATAGGGGGATAACCTGTGGATTGAAATGGTGTGCCTCCCCCTGCCCGCCCTCCATCCCCTTGATTCTGAGAGGCCGTTTTTCTCTATAGCCACAAAGGGAGAGGGGTCGGATTGCGCCGGCACATTCACCGGCCCACTTTGTTTTCAAATGGTTTTGTTTAGTTGTGACACCGTAGACACCCAACACCTTCCAAGAATCCGAACTCTTCTGTGGGGGAGTACAGAGGGCAGGTGGGTGGTGTGCAGGCATGAGGGGAGGGGTGAGGAGGTAGCAGAGGGGGAGGTATGAAGGGACCAGAGAGGAGGACATTTTGGGGTTGGAATTTGTTTTTTGGGAATCTGGATTCACCTGCAGCATCATCTCTCTCTTACCCCGCATGCTGCCTCCCACTCTTCCTCTCTCTTGATGGTTTTCTGTCCTGACTCTTCTCTAAACGATGCGTGTTTTATCTTTTGCCATCCCCTCCTGCTCTGGCTCCTGTGCCCCACCCTGTTCCACACTGATCTCTCCCCTGCCCTCTCCTCCAGCGCTCCCTTGTACCCCGAGGCTCTCACACTGTTTAATCTTTTCCACCTCTGAGTGTTTAAGCAGCTTAACACAGCAGGATCTGGACTGCTCAGCCTAGAGTAGGCTGATGCTTGACAGCGAATACAGGACTAATTCTAGGCTTAGCCCTCACTTTTACATGGCACTTTCTGCAAGATTATTGATGTGAGAGTAGAAACTCTAACACACACGTGCGCCAACACATTCTCCTCCAGGAAAAACAGCCGACTTATTAACTTATCAAAAATAATTATTTTGTTGAGCTGCTTTCAAAGGGTATCTGTTTCAAGCATGGGATTTTTTTTCTAAATAATTATTTGGGCCATTTCATGCCATTAGTACAGGCATGACGGATACAACAAGTGTCCCCAGCAGGATTTAAACCAGAGATGTTGTGCTTCTTGGGCAGCATCTTGACCTCTACGCTATGTGGACACCACCTGTAGGTTGGGGGAAGACATTCATTCAGTAAAGTCAGTAAAAAATGTAAAATACAAATTGTTTTATAAGCCCTCTTTTGATTTATTAATGTTAAAAAACAATGCTAAAAATAGTGTATTGTCACAATTTAGCTTCCAAAAAGTGATAAAAATCTAATAAATAATAACAGTATGCACCTAGGACTTTCAGCTTATGAAAAACAAGTTATTTTTTTAAATTCAAGGGTTTGTCTGTGTAGTGATGATTTATATTCAATACTCAGCTAAGTATTTAAATCAAAAATATCGTTCCATATGTAGCAACGCACATGGACAGCCTTTGTAAATGCTTCTTGACATGCTTGACAAGGCAGCAATACCTGAGCTCACAGGGGCCATGGAGTCAATTGCTACACATAGGCAGTGCTTTGAAGGGCAGGGGTGCGTGCTGTGCCGGGCTGGGGGTGGCACACACACGCACACACACACACGCACACACACACACACACACACACACACACACACACACACACACACACACACACACACACACGACCCATTCCACAACCATACACACCACATCCCAAAGGACGGATGGTGCAGCGGCGGGCAGCAAATCAGAACTCACCACAAACTGTTCGGCCAGGGGCAGCTGAGTTCACCTGCTCTGCTGTTCACTCTTTGAGGCGAAAAAAGGAGTGCATCTGCATTGAGTGTGTGTGTGTGTGTGTGTGTGTGTGTGGGTGGGTGGATGCTTTTGAGCGAGACTGTAAGGCAGCAAGATGGGAAAAGAGGTAAAAAGAGAGATAGAGAGTGTGTGTGTGAGAGAAAAAGAATGGATAAAGAGACACGGAAAGAGAGCAAGGGAAAGACTATCTGCTGCATTAACCTTCCCCTCCACAGTGCCAGTATAGAGTCTTTTCTGCACTCCTCTTTCAGCGGGGAGGACCCAGGGGATGGTAATGCTAAGCCCCACTCCATTCTTCCACCAGAAACTTTGATTTCCTATTAGGTTCCTCCTGATGGGGACTGATGGGGAGAGGAGGGGAGGAGAGGAAGTAAGGGAAGGACGGATGCCGAGATGGAGGGCAGGGAGAGAGAAAGCAGAGCGGTGGAATAAAAAAGTGAGAAGTGGCCAAAAGCAGAACAAAAAAGACAAGAGTGGCAAAAAACAGAAAGAGATGCAGTGAGTGTAGAGAAGAGGAAGAGGGAGAAGAGTGAAAATGAATAGAGAGGGCTGGCCGCACATCACATGCTGTGGTAGCAGGGTGTCCGCTGTGGGACACTGGCTGTCCCTGTCCTGGGTACCGAGGGCATTGTGTACACTTAGCCCGGTTAGAACCGACCTTTCCTAGCTGGCAGACATACAGGCTGAGAGGTGAAAAGGCACACTGAGAAGCAGACAGGTTGGTATGCAGACAGACAGGTGAGAGACAGTATGACAGGTTTGTAGGGATGCACATAGATAAGAGGGCTGGCAGAAGAGCAACAGAGCTGGCAAAAAGGCAGAAAAGTGGAAATGGGTGTGCAGACTGATGGTAGGCTGGCATTCAAAATGAGAAATGGGCGATAGCAGAGGCCTTTGTGGTAGCTCCTTTCTAACATATTGTCCCTTAAACAGAGACAAGATTAAAGGACTAGGCCATAGATATATAGATATTCTACATTGTTATCTTATTATCCAAAAATCCCATGACTGGACCAAAACAAGGCAAACTAATTACCAGCTAATTACCTAATTATGAACTGGGCACTGGTGTAAATTATACCTAAACAGGAGGAAATAGAAGGACTGTTGTATTATTTGATTTGAGCTATGCAAGCAAGTATTTATGGCACATGTGGGATTGACTCAAGATAAACTACAGTGCCCAATTCATCATAATGAAGGAACACGTCACCCGGTGCAACTGTGTGGCTCATTTATTTGTGTTAAATAGTTTTTGTACAACAGTGGAGCTCAGTGGCACAGAGGAATAAGGTATATCAGGATTTAGCTCCACAGACAACACTGGCTTATGGATCAATTTGTTGCTGGTTTTGGTCTTTTCATTCCAATTGTGATAGTGACAAAAGTACAGACTATCACCTCAAATCATCACATTGCTTGAGCATCCATCGTGATTTTTGCCTGAACCACGTGTAGGATTGCACAGACTACTGAAAAGACCCATATTATTATCACAATACTTGGGACACACATATGTGGCCTGCATGTTGTGTCACAGTACATGACCTCCCATGAGGGCCATGCAGGAACAAAAACTCCATCTCTAGTTCAACCGATCTCTATTGTTGCCTCACTTCTCTTACAGATTTTACGTCTTTGACCCCATTATGAAGACATTAAGAAGACAAGTATAGAATTTTGCTGGAAGACTGCAGGGTGTATGGCTGCTTTAGGGTAACACGTGGCACATCAAGAAACTTTCTTTTCGGGCAAAGATTCAACTCAGAAATTTGGCAAAATATCTGAAAATTAGCCTACAAAGAGAGATTAATACAATAAATTTCTACAGGCAATGAATTCTGTGGGAGACAAAAGAAATGGCATCCATAACGACTATCTATTAAAACAACAGCAGCCACTTGCTGATGTTCTAAGACAGGCCCTGTTGATGACCTGCTCTGCAACATTTATGTGTGTTTTTATGATAAGTAGTTCCCATGTCATGTGTGGGAAAGAGGGATGAGACGGATATTAAAATCGTGTAGGCGAGACAGAGAGATATGGAGACAGAGACATACAGAGAGACACAAAGGGGAGCGGGAGAGAGGTAGTCAGAGGGAGAATGATTGATTGATGTGGTCAGTGAGGCGTCACTGATCCCCCCCACCCCCCAAATGAAGAGGATGTGGATTGGCCTTAATGGTGTGAAAACAGGCAGACTGCAGCACTAATCTGGGAGGAGGAGGAAGATAAGGACAGTCAAATCAGTCCCAAACAAACAGTCAATGAGCTCAGAAATTTCCCGCATTTGCAATAAAGATGGATTTTCTTTTCTCTTGTGCCTTTAACTCCTTTAGAGTAATTTATTCTGTTTTATCTGTTTATACTTCAAAGCTTGAATTTTGTGGCTGTGAAAGCATTTCATATTTTCATGGAAAAAACAGTCTAATATTCATGCAGTTTAATGACACTGAACGAGTATTCATGCAAAGAGAAATGTCTCACTAAAAGACATTCAGCGGGTGGAACATGAGCCCGAACTCACACTCAGTCAAACGACTGTTGTTTATGTGTTTGTGTTACCCTGCAGAGAGGCTTGCTAATCCATTACAGCAATAGGAAATGTCTAGCTATATTAGCTGTGTTATCCTGCTGGGATCTTGTGCTTCAGTAAGGGTCCTTTACTCTTAAAGATGCCCTGCAGGCAGCCAACAGACAACAAACATACATAGGAATGGATAGAGTTAAGACCATCTAAAGGAAGTTTCGATTCAACCGTCATACTTCAACTTTTAAAGCAACTCTTGTTGAAAACCTGAGTGTTGGAATTTAAGCTATTTTTGTGAGGGTTGAGGGTAATTTCCTGTCTGGCTGAAAGGATCCATGTTAATCCAATTCCTTCACTGTGGGAAGTAGTGCGCTGCTGTTTTAATCTAGCAGGGGGCTTGTTGGTTCTCAATATGCCCTGCAGCGATTGTTGTGTGTAAAAAGACCACTCGAGAAATACATGATAGCCCCACTCCCCTGTTAAGTGGGTGATGTGTGCGAGTGGGTGGGCTTTACCTCAGGAGAGTCCCTCTGATTACTGAGGGCGCAGATACACATGCAACACTTAACCACACATAATTGCTTTGGTATATAAAAGGCACAGTATTTGTGCTTTATTGTTATTTCAGGTGGCTGCATTATAGTTGTAGCAGTGGGAGCATATTATAACACCTGTTTAACAGGTGTGTTTAGGCACTTGACGTTTCTATTTTCCAAGTTTAATTAAGTCTAAGTCAGTACTTTTCAATGAGGCTTCTGGTTAGCTTCTCTCAAATACAAACTGAGGGTCCACCAACTTTGATCAGTTAATTAAACATATCATTACAGTGTGAAATTAAAGTGGTGATAATTATATTAATGAAGAATTTGTTCAGGCTTTCAGTTTTCAACATACCTATATGCTAAAGCAGAAATTGAATTACATTGGATTGTGACTTACGGTGGCCCTGAGGGTCAAAACAGAGCAAGATTTCACAAAGCACAATGGCATTTCAGGAAACATGTGAAATATCGTGGTGTTTTGTGGAATGTCGTGTTTTGACCCTCAGAGCCACCGTAGTAACTGGCATCGACAGTGATGTAACATTCAATCCTATTCATAATATGACAGAATTAAATACAGTTCAGCTGGAAGGATGAGCAGCACTTACATCTTTAATTGTACAAAAAAAGAGGCAAGGGTCCAACAGAACTAAAAGTTGAACACAGGTCCAAAATATCAACATATCAAAATTTTTCATAACATATTATGATGTACTAAATATTGCCTTAGAAATTACAATTGATTTCACAATAAGTATTAAATGTCCTGAGTCTGGTGGAGTTATATCTCCCAGTGAACCAGCTGAACTTGGCTCTTGACGTGAGACAGTTTAACACATCAACATTGGCATTGTTTAAAGCTTAATGCTGAAGCATTGAACAGCATTGTTATCTGATATACCTGGCCGGTTTATGCAGAAGGCCAGAGGTGTGTGAGTACATGGCGTGTTGACAAAACCAGAGCCCAGATGGAGCTCATTCTCTATGTGATTGTGTGCATATGTGGATGTGTGTGCGTGTGTGTTTGCACCTGTGTGAGCGCCTCTGCATCGAGTTTTTGGCCCTGTAAATGCAACTTATGCCATTCTCCATCTAAACTCCTGCGTCAATCTTACTCACCAAATCTCAATTGCTTGCTTTTCAGTGCACAGAGATGGCTTTCCACAAGCCCATTGTGGTCTGCCTCCTTCCCAGATCAGTGGCTGAATGGACAGATTGAAAAGAGGGGGGGTGAAAACGATAGGACATGTATCTCTAATTGGTAAGATGGAGGAAAAGATGTGCATGTGCAGGTATGTGTGAGCATGCACCAGCACCACCACCTGAGAGAGGGAGACAGGTGAGGGGGTGCTCTGTCGCTGTCTGTGCTCTGCTGTGTAAGTGAGGGAGGAAGGCTGTAAGTGATACCCTTGTCTGTTCCCTACTTGCCCCACTCTGAGGCTGCTCCACCCTGGCCAGCCCGGGAAAGAGTGGGGGTCCCCTGGGAACTGGTCAGGACAGGGAGGCGAAGGGGGGGAGCATGGAGGCCAGGCTTTCAGCCACTATGAAAAGGAGCGGAATCAAATACAAGCAAAATCTCCTTCAATATACTGTATCCCTCACCTGAGTAGGGCAGCTAACTGAAAGGAGATCCACAGGGGCAACTGTACAATGGGCCCAGGGAGGACAAGAGAGGAGAGAAGATGTAGTTAACTTAACAGGTGAGTGTGGGCAAAAATGGCAAGAAAGGCATCTTCTGCTACCTGCTGCACATTTCAGTTATTTACATGTTCTGCCTTTGACCTTTGCACTGACGTAGAGACAGAAGAATCAGCAGTGGGCGCTAGACAGTTCCATACATGTGTTGATTTAAAGGTTGAACATCTATCCTCATCATTATTTCCTTATCCTTCTCAGTCTCTTCTTCTACTCCCTGTTTTTGTTTTTATCCTTGTTTCTGCAACAACTCTTCTTTTTTTCCCTCCTCCTCAGACAAACCACTAGTGTGTGTGTTCATGCAGCATTGCAAGCAAGTGTGCCACTATGCCGAAAAAATCTCCGAGGCAAAGCTAGGTGGGTTTGAGTACCTATGCTAAAGCTAGGACTGCTAGGATACAGTATCTGTATCAACCAAACCTGGGTAGAATGCAGTGACATCTATTCAGTGTGTGGGTGCCATTTTTCCTGAATATCATGTTGAATAAGGTTCACCACATTGGTTTTTTTTTTCTCACATCTTAAGGGTCAGACACATACAAATGGGTGATGGATTAAAAATAAAAACGTCAAATTCTTCACATTTTCATTTACTTTAATTCTTCCCCCTCTAAGTTTTTCATCATGTTAAATTAATGAATTCAACCCTTTTGTTCAAGCACCTGATATAATACCAGAACAGGGTTTGGTGACCTGATTGGCCTGACAGACTTGACACCGGTGACTCATCAAACTGACAATCACTGACACATAGCTCATGTTCTTGTACGTATGTTGGTACAGTACACGTGAATCTGGCAGGTTGCCAGCGGAGGTTACGTGTGGTCAAAATGACATGTGGTGTCAAGTGAGTGGGTGGGTGTGTAGGGGATGGAGAAACACTCAGAACGCTCACGTGTTTGAGGACACACATACACACACACACACGGGAACCGACCACTCCGCACTCTCGTCTCCCTCTCACACACCTCTCATGTTCCAAGGTGTGAAAAAGATGGAAAAGCACCTCCAGCCAAATCACTTCCGAGGCATCCAGAGGTTTCTTTTCATGTGTGCAGAATCAGTCAGAGTGAAGGTCTCTTCCCCAGCTGAGGAGGGCCGGCCGCACGCTCTCGGTAACCCGACCCTGCTGGAAGTCATGCAGTGTCAAATGGAGTAAATAGCCTTGCAGTTGAGGTGTTTCCTATTGGGAAGTATAACTACACTACACACAGTCACACAAGAGGCGCGCGCACGCACACACACACACAGTGCAACTGAGGTATTTGCATTGCATGTTTATGACAAAAAGTAAATCAAAATTAAACTCCTGACAACAAGACAACACAGGATGGACAGATGGAGGACATTTAAAGGTTAATAGGGGAATAATTAAAAGTGATGATCAGACAAGTTCTCAGAGGTGATTTAAAAGATGATACTGATGGCACATGCGCACACAGAATAAAATGCACTCAGATTTACATCAAATAACATGCATGGAAAGACACACACATCATATCTTTACATCCTCAAATCATGCAAATCTACCAAACATGCTCACTCACAGACACACACACAAACACACACACACACAAAGCCATGTAACTGATTCCACAGGAGCATTGAGCACTGTGGATAATTGGTAGCACCATTGTGCTGCTCTTCAATGGACTGGTTACCCAAGAAGCCTCATGTTCGTGTTCATGTACATTTGCTTTGAAGGTGGCGGACACAAAAAGCTGAACCCTGCCCAGAACAAAGCCCTGGGAGACCCTGCTTCACCCACAGATGTCTTTCATGGAGAGAAGCACAGAGATAAATGATCTTCTTCCTTGTGGCAGTGTGTATATGCTGTGTGTGTGACAGTGTCAGCGGGTGTATGTGCAGCTGGACATGCTTTAAGGGATGGGCTGCATGTCATCACAGAAACCACAGGATGTGTTCTGTCAAAATAGTTCAACACCTCCTCAGAGGATGTAAAGCGTCCAGCTTTGGGACACTTTCAAAGGGATGACTGTATGTGTTGCACATGTGTCACATATGTTATGTCAGTACATTTTTCACTTTTTCTCTATTATTAATTTTGCAGAGGACGTACTGTCATGACCCAAACTTGTGTTGCTGGCTATTGCATTTACGCATATACCACAATGTGATATCATTTAGTCACTATTTTACTTATTCTCTACACAAGGGGGCGAAGACATTTTGGAACCCATTCTGTTTCAGCCGTTTAACAAACTTGTCGACATACTTATCTTTAAATGACATTATCACATTTTATATATAAGCATTCATTTGCAGTGGTTCTTTGCCAAATAGTCACTTCTGCAATAAATAAGTAGATATTTTACCCATTCTATCACTTTTATGTCATTCTCAGTTTCTAGCAGTTACTTTTACTGCAAAAATGCTTCCTTGTGTTGAATTTTGGGAACTTAACACATTTTCAAGACAACTGATGTGACATAAATGCAGGTGTAATTTGTAAGGTGCAACACAAGTGATTCTTTTCAAGCTTCCTCGTCTAATGTCTTTTTTTTTTATGTATTAAAAACTCTATTTAAAGTAATACAGTAAATAGAGCGATGATTTATCATGTGGTTACTCAGCTAAAAAGGTCAGCGCTGACAGTGCTTTAGAGCTCACTGTAATTAGGTCCCTTGATTCACACATGAAATGATGTAGCTTGTGCTTGTATAAGTCTCTTATTTTTGACGACCAACATTTTGTGTGTGATCATATCAAACAGCACTTACACACAGGTTTCAGTTCCCTTTAAGTTGCTTTGTGTTTTATTTCAACTATTTGTTTGAACTGTTTGTCTTAGCTGTCTTTTTGTTGGCTGTCTCTACTGATGATAATGACTTTTAATTGTGTGTCTTACTGTACACTTCCAAACTTTTTTTTACAGGATAGTATAGTTAATTATGAATGAATTATTGGTTGCTCAAATTAATTTTATATCAGTCTGAGGGTCACAAAGTCAATAATTATGCCCCAAGACCATAACCAAATACATGCATAAATCAGCCGATATTCATAAGACATAATGATATTAGAAGCTGAATATTAAGTTCTATATATTTTTGTCAATTATACAGAAATAAAAAAAATAAATAAATGAATAAATAAAACAAATAAAGAATCACAATTGATACTACATTTTGCAGGTTCCCCCATAACAAACAGAGCCTGTGCTCATCAGAATCCTGTGTACATTTTGCTTTCATTATCTATGTGACTAATGCTTTCCCTGTAATTTCACGATAACAACATGACAACAACATCGCACAAAAGATAACTGAAGCTCTAAATGCTACAATTTTTGTGACTGGGGCCACAGTACTTCCAAGAAAGCTCATTAACAATTAATAGCATGACTGGGCTGGAGCATGCAATCCAACAGGTGCTTTGTGTGTGTGGGTGTGTGGAGGGAAAGATCAAACAAATGGGTGGTTACGGTTGCCCATTTGGTTGAAATGAACTGACCACTAATTTGAACATTATCTATCTATCTATCTATCTATCTATCTATCTATCTATCTATCTATCTATCTATCTATCTATCTATCTATCTATCTATCTATCTATCTATCTATCACTTACTCGTAGTCCCTATACCCACCCATCATGTCCCCTGTTGCTCTTGTCTCTACTCTCTCTTTTTCCCTCCTTGTCACTTATTATTCTGTCTCCATGTGCCCATGGTGTCCTCACTGGCCACCCTCTCCCGCTCTCTCTCTGGGACAGCAGATGGAGACTATGGCCCAGTTCTGCCTTTTGTTCTGGGTCCCCAGAGAGACCCGTTGCTTTTTGGACAGCACACAGCTCGGCTCCCCGTATCCCATACAAAATGCAAGCGCCTTTCTTTTCATTAAAAAAGGAAGCTGTGGAATGCACACATTCTGAATACATTTATTGAAATGAACATGACTTCAGAGTCTTAAAACATATTGAACACACCTCTTAAGACTGTTTATCAGCTCCTGGCTGCACTGGAACTTTATGTATTAGTTTTTTGTGCAGAAAATTTACTTTCATGTCTATCATGTTAGTCATTTTATTTCCTCAAGTGCTGCTGCTGACTGGTTTTCTGACTGTCTACTTTGCATAGAATATGCTGTCAGTAGAGTGTATGGTTGCACATTTGTACTTTACATTTTCCGCTTATGTTATTTGCCACAACAAGGAGTTCAAGATAAAGTCCTCTTGACACTTAGAGCCTCTGAGGCTGCCACTTAGTTATAGTATCATGACCTGTGATGGCTAAGATCTGTCCTCATAAAGCTGTTAAAGTGTGTTATAGGAGGGTAAAGCCAGAGCTGGAACACACTGGTAGAGGTTGATTAAGTCAAACAGAATGACTGTGAAGAGATAAAGAAACCGTTGTGAGAGTGAAGGAGGGGTGCAAAAAGCTATTTTTCCCTTTTCTTTTCCTCCTTTAGTCACAACAGCATCCACACGCGCCAGTGCGTCTCAGGTTCTCTCTATACGCCACACTGTTGTTATTTTTCATAACGTCTGTCTGTGCATAAATAATTAATGTGCATGAAACAGTGAAACCTCAACCTGACCAGCATACCACCTGTTGAGGATAGGCTGTTTTTACCTCCCACTTTCTATAGGTAGGCTACCACCACTTTTTGAAGAAATAAAGCTTGTTAGTCATACAGACCAAATAATGCAGCCGTATTATTTCAGGAAAGCGTCTTATTTGAAGACCCCATGTAGTCATCTAAAATTCAAAGTGAGACAAACGTACTCCACCGAAGTCATTTCATTCAACAGCTCATGTATTAAGCTGAAGTTGGGGAGATTGAATCAGCCTGTTAGAATTTGCGCATCATGATTTTTGTGGTGAACCATGAATTTAAACGCAAATATTATGCAAACTCGCCTCAAAGCACAGGCACAGATATCCATTTCCCCCTTAACCACATTTGGTGGTTCCTTATTTGCATAGCACACATGAATGCTTTAGAACAAACAAACAAAGAAACATTTTCGTTGAAACTGAAACAGTCCATGAAAGCGCTGTTCTCTTTCTTGAGCAGAATTCCTGCACACCGTATTCATTTGATCTCAATTCAGCCTGCGCTAATGGAAAAGAAAAACAAGGGAAATCCCAATGATCATTCGGACCTGAAAGTAGATTTCAGCGCTAATTTAATCCTTTCAAAACCCTGCAACGGAATCGCGATGATTTCTTTTGTATTTTCCAACAGGGAACAGTCATTGTGCTGCTGTATTTCTTCAGTATCCCTTTAAAATGTTTACTGAAACTTGATCTCTTTTCACCGCAACACGAACTCGCTGCAGATGGCTGTCTGATTATACTCAGATACAGTTCTACCTGCATAAATTCTGTTAATAATTTAACACAGCATCCTCATTATATTTCCCTTTATTCCATGCCTTCAAGAGGCGAGCAAAGGGGCACGGATTGTGATTGGCTGAAAGCAGTGGGTGGGAGACAGGGCAGTGACAGGTAGCTCACTTTCATAAATAATTTCCAAGTATTTTGCTTTTTCTGGTACCACGCCCCAGAGTTCTGAAACACAGACGAGTCGCAAATAAGTTGGAGAAGGAGAAACAAACACTTCAGGACAGGTTGCCAGAGCCGGTGTGAGCGTGGCGCGCGTGTCCACGTCCACGTGCGCGTTTGTTTGAGTTTATGGAGAAAGAGAAAGAAAGGAGAAAGAAAGGAGAAGAGAGGAGGAGGTGTACCGACGTGTGTGTGTGTGTGTGTGTGTGTGTGTGTGTGTGTGTGTGTGTGTGTGTGTGTGTGTGTGTAGGTCTTTCTTTAGTTGGGAAAGTGTGTTCCCTCTCGAGTCAGGTCCTCGGGGACACGGTGGGGACCCGCGAGCGCTCACCAGCTGACAGCGCGTGCTTCATTGGGGCCATCCAACACCTCGGCCCACGAGCCTGCCAACAATAGCCTGAAATTAATGCACACTCCCCATTACCAAATCTGGTATTCACCAAATGGACTACATGGCAACAGTTCAGGAAAAAAAAAAGTTTTCACCGACTGCAGAGAAGATTGTTGCAAGAAAAAAACATTGTGCTGTAATTCAATGCAGCGTTTCTCTCTGTCAAAGTTACCACAACATTACACTCAATCACAGGACAGTATAGGCCAGGGGGCGCGTGCACCTGCAGCATATGGCGAGCGAGCGCGTGTTGGAAACGTTTCACGTCGCTGCTAGTTTGCGATAAATTAGGTCTACGTAAGAGGGGATCAAGTGTTGAAAGTTTCTTTAATTAAATGGAAATACCTGCTTATGTGGCTTGGTAGCCTACAGATCGTTCCTCCACAACACTTTGGTCGTCAAACAGTAAACTTTTTTTGCACGTTACTATACCGAGATCCCACAAGGCCTTATAAGTTTTCATTTATACTGTGGTTACGTTACTTACTTGCTGCGTTTATAAAAATATATTACGGCTACTGTAGATGCAGATTTCGTTACGGGTAGTATATGTGATTTTGAGAAGTAGTTGATAGAATATTTTATCACCTTTTTTATTTATCTATTTATTGAAACTAGTATAATAGTCGTCGTCGCTGTTGCTGCTGTTATTATTATTATTATTATTATTATTATTATTACGTGTTAGTGGTCGTTTTAGTGTACAAGTTATAAGCCTCTTCTGGAGTAAAAAGCTCTAATAGTCCTATGACATTTACCAACCTTAATTAACAACCAGTTAAACCTTTTATCATCATCATCATTATTATTGGAAAAGTTTTAGATGTAAATATATGATCAAGATTTAGTTCAAAAACAATAGTTGATAAAATAGTTCATTGCAAATATCTGGAAAGGTGCGTGGAAACAACAGACAAAGAAAGATTACATTTTCATTTGCTTTTTTATTCCCAAAATCAAATTAACATAACAATAAATGGCATAAAGATAGCTTTTTTTTCTCCAGCAAATTTAACTATGGAGTTATAAAAAGCAAAGTGAAAAATATCAGCAATAAATACATGTCAATTAATCTCATCCAGTGAAAGCAAAAGACACACAAGTTCATCTGAAGATACAAAAGAAAGTACAAAAGAAGGCAGCAATGATGGCTACATTAAATAGGCTATTTGTATGGAATTGGCAGTACTACACTAGCAAACAAAGCAAAACAATATCGTTTATGGTTTGAAAACAAAAGTCGCATTTCTCAAGCCTCTGGCTCGTATAGCTATTTTTAAAGTGCACATCATGAACTTTTGAAGTTGTAAAACAAAATACATTATACGTACAAATTGACAAATAAAAACATAAATCACAACAAAAATGATATTATAGCTACAAAAAAAAATGTTTATTTTTTTTACATTATCAAATATAAGCAATTATCCATAAAGTTGTGATTTTGCGGAAGACAGATTTTTGGTCGGAGTAACGTGGGAGATACCCATGGCAGTGCTGCGCGCGACATGGCAGAGGGGTCTTCCAGCCACGTCTCCATGGAAACTGGAAATTATAGGCTATACATCTATTGGCAGAACCGAATTAGGCCTATCTCACATACAAAATAATGTTTAGACTATGCCACAAGTTGATAAAATAGAATTATTGTTAAAAATTGAACATGACGTTTTTGAAGAAGCACTAATTTCTATCGTCTTGAAATCATTTTGTTAGCAACAGAGTATGATTGACACGGTTTACGGACATTACTTTGTTGTAGGCTACACTGAACCTTTAATATAGTCTGTTAATTATTTATTCATTTTTTCTGATCATTCAGAAAGAAACAGTGTGGTGATGGTGGCTGCGTAGCTTCAGGTCTGAAAGGTCATCTTCCTCACTTGAGTGGATCTCCATCGCTATTTCATCCGAGTCACTGAAGTGGGAGTGTGGGGAAAACTCTCCGTCGCTCCGGGGTGACTCTTTCCTCCCACCTCCGACCGGTGCGAGCGAACTGCCTGCCCGGGTGGAGGGCGAAGGAGAGGGCGAGCACATCGCTTCGTCAACCATGGCGGAAAACGAGCCGTCGTCGAAGGAGGAGCGGAAAGGCATCCCGCTGATGTGCACAGGTAAGCTGCTACCTGAGACGGACACCGCCGTCGCTGTCCTACAGGTTGTAGGGGACGGGGAAGCCCTGTCCTTCGCTGCGTCAAAACCAACGGCGGTTGACATCACAATGTCACAGTTTGGCGAGTTGTTGTTGTTGTTGTTGTTGTTGTTGTTTGCGACGTCGTTACTGTTGCTGCTTGAGGAGACCGGACCTTGGAGCAGCTCAGCCAGAGCGTTGATGTAAATCTGCGCCATCTGTAAAGTTTCATATTTGGAGAGCTTCTTGTCGTTGTCAAACGCCGGGATGACGCTGCGCAGCTCGTCAAACGCGTGGTTAAGCCCGTGCATCCGCCTCCTCTCGCGCGCGTTTGCGGCCACGCGCCTCTGCTTCTGGACCCCGGTGACAGGTTTGCTGGACGGGGCTCTCTGTCTCGTGGATGTGTCATCCTCGGACCCGCTAACCGTGCCTTTAAGACGGCACAGGTCCCTCACTTTGAGCGAAGAAGAGGAGGGGCTCTTGGCAGTTTTTCTGTAGCTGGGAGGGCTGGGATGGCCCGAGGACTCCGGGGAGCCGCTCTCTGAAAAATGAAAACAAAATTTAATTAACTGTCCCGGTTTGACAACAGCCTATAATACGTACAGAGATTTATGTTCTTTTGACTGTTTCTAATGCATAATGGTGTTTTAATTGCACACTTATAAACTTTGCTGTAAAGTAATGCTCCTTCTGTCTATTTCAGACCTTCAGCGAACGCAGAAGGACCTAATCACCAATGCCAACCTCAGCTGCCTGTTGCATTTGATGTTGCATTGCAGATGACATTGCTTTGAAATGTTGTCTACAAAGTAATTTCTCAGCGGCGTGTCTCACCGTGGTAGGAGCCGGTGCTCGAACAGGGCGAGTGCCGCAGGTAGTCGGGTGAAGTGGCGTGTGCCGCACAGGTGCCAGAAGGCTGCACCAGAGCCAGCCAGGCGCGTGGGTCGCTGCCGCTATCCACGAGCGTCAGTCCAGGTTCGTAGCGGGACTCCTCGAGCTGCTGATCCCCGCCCCTCTCCACCACTCTCGGGCTCTGCTGCCGTGAGTTGAGGGCTGCCACCTCCCGTGCGCCTTTGCTCCACTCTTCCACGCTTCGGACATCCATGTTTCCAAAAAAAAAAAAAAAAAACCCAAAAGGTACGTAAAGTTAAAGGGACTAACGATGTTAGGGGAAAAAAGTTCTTGAGTTCTTGGTGGCACGCACTGCTATGCTGTCCCAATGTGTAAATATGACTGTCGCGTGCGGAACTCCTTCTCTGGTGTCTCAAGGCGCGGCGTCGGTTTAAAAAGCGGCACGCGTCTGGGAGCCCCCCTCCTCGCGCTGGTCGCGTGTTGACGTCCAATGAGAAGTCTTGGTAAAGCCCGAGAGAGGTGATTATGGCCCCCTGAAGCCGCAGTGTTTATGATAACGTTACAATTTAAGGAGTGTTTAACGCAAGGGAGGTAAGGGGAACCTCCCACAGGACGCACGTGCATGGGGTGGCGGCGGTTGTAGGTGAGGAGCGTGGACGGCGCGAGACGTGCGCGGAATTCCTACCTGTCCGTGTGTCTGTCTTCTCAGGCATGACAGAAGGAGAGAGGAGGAAAAGAGAGGGAGCAGATAAGGTTAAAAATGATTAATTTGCCTCAACTGTTTCAGCTGTGTCGCGTGCAGTGTTATCCTCAGCGTAATGGCTGTATTTTAGTTTGTGTGCATTGGCAACATAAAGCCATGATCGGTTCAACGCTCTCCACTAGAACCTCCTGACTCCTCTAAGTTCAAGTCAGCACAGACGGTGCATCACAATACACCTATCACAGTCACTGATAGATAAGACTCAAAGAAAATCATTGAAAAAAAAAATGCATTTCCTGGGGTTTCATGTCAATAAAAGCATTATCGATTATTTGTAAATTTACAAAATAACTGCATTTCATCCCTCAACAGTGACAAAGATGCATGGACGAAGTTGTGGAGTTAAAGTTGAATGAGAAAAGTCTGACAAAAACCAAACCAAATCTTTGGGTTAATTAAAACTTCTCCAAAAGTTATCTGGAGAAAAAAAGATTACCCCCCAAAAAAAAAAAAAAAAGGGGGGTGGGGGGTTGCTTCTGGGGCTCGCGCGCTCATTGTCAATTCATTCATTCTAAGATCATCTACAGTTTCCATTTTTCTTTTGTAGCGGCTCTAAAACCTTTTGATCCAGCTCTCGGAACGCCCTGTCGGTAAAAAGGGCTTCACAGGGAACGGAAACATGAGCAGGGGTCTCGCGCTCAGCACTGTTTCCGCACTGACACGAGCTGTATGTGGCGCGCGGTTGCAACTGGAAGCCGTGAGGGGAAAGTAACATGCACGCGAGCACGCACTCAGAGAGACGGACGGAAGTGCACACAGACAGAACATGATGTGCACCTAAACTGTGACAACTTCTTATATCCAGTATTCACCTTGGAATGCTACTGTTCAATCCTTTATCAGACATTTTAATTTGAGCTGTGAGGTTGGAAGGAAAGCGCGTGTAGCTGCAGGTGACAAAATAAATTTTGAACAAATTATAGCTATTTAGGGAACCTGATCAAAGTAACCATGCTTGGTGAAATGCAGACTTTAGTCCTAACCTGGTAAATGAACAATGGACTAATTGCTGGGTAGATAATTACCATGGTCGACTATATGTTGCGTACAATAGCTCAATGTATGACGCTCAATGATCGTGAGCGTACTGCTCACACTGTGCGCAGTAGGCTAAGACTCCATTCAATCCACAACGTCGATATAAAAAAATATAACATAAATCGTTAAAAATATGGGTTTTGCTGCTTATTCCGAAAAGACGAGCCTTTCAACGAGAGGAGATGGGAATTGTGGGAAAAACACAACTTGTGGGAAGAAATCCTCGAATTTCAGAGATAACCCGACATCAATCTTCTCTATTTTTTATTCATGTATTCATCACGGGGACGTCTTGCGGGCTAGAGGTCTGGCGCCGAGCGTTCGCCCCCTCTTCCCACCTACAAGGCCCCCATCCAACGGGCCGGGCCGGGCTCCTGAAGCTACCGACAGGTTGGATATTGTAGCTGGCGATTATTAAAGTGTCGCAGCCACAATGGAGACTCTATGTTCCATTGGTCACGCCTGGGGGGCTCCTCGGGGGAGGAGGGGAGGGCTCCCATTCCAGTGCGCGAGAGGAGTCTGCGTGCTGCCGCTTCTCATTCCCGTCTCCTGGGAGACCGGGGCGCGACGGGCACGAGACTGGAGTGAGGGGAGCTGGACAGGGACTTCAAAACTTAACTGCAGCCTGTCCTAAACTCACGAAATGCTGTTTTAAAGAAATGTTTTGGAAGCTCTAAAATTAGCTACAAGGGAACTTTCTGTTGTCTCCATACTTTCTAAGTTTGAGTTATTGAATAATTATTTTAGACAGTCTATAAACAGAAAACTTAATGGGTATAAAAAGTTCTCATTTTACTCAACTACCTTATTTGATTGCTTTAGTTAAAAGGTTGCTTATTAGAAAACATAATAATTAGTATTTTACATCCAAAATATTTAATCAACTGACAAAGTATGATGTATTATACATTCAAATATTACAATTAAAACCACCCCTACCATCTGCAACATTAATGCTACTTCCATGTTGATGCTGTAAATGTTGATCAATCCTAATCCAATAACGTAAGATTAAGACCTTAAGTACATTTGCTACTAAAACGTATGTGCTTCAAAATTAGGAATGCAGGGTTTTACTTCAGTAAAAAATCTAGATAATTCTTCCACTACTAAAAATTATTTTATATTGTTGTGCCCTTTAAAAACTTTCTGTGGTCAATGTTGCTTTTCCTCTGAAACTATGAAGACGTTTTAAGTGCAGGTGAACTTTCAATCATAAAGAAGGAGAGAATAACGTTAAGCATATAAGTTTACTCTTCAATGGGGACAGATACAGTCAATCATGATAATGACTACAGATCCATGAAGCTGCTGACTTTGAATTCTCCTCTGACTTGGATGTTGCTCCCTTGTGTCCAGTGAAATTCAAAGCACCATCAACATCTGGTTCATTTCTTCCATTCATTTTCAATAATTTTGCTAATATCCGTCATTCATCTTG
Organism: Chaetodon trifasciatus; assembly: GCA_037975065.1. NCBI lineage: Eukaryota > Metazoa > Chordata > Actinopteri > Chaetodontiformes > Chaetodontidae > Chaetodon > Chaetodon trifasciatus. Next base: position 5,465,002 of record JBBMOE010000008.1, read on the forward strand.
TTGTAAAACACAAAACTGAGTCAAGCCTGAAAGAAAGGCAGGGGGACCTCCGACAGTTGATGGAGCCAAACAGTGCCACTCTCTGGTGAAAATGGAGAACTACAATACAATGCTCCATTGAACTTGACAGCAGTTGTCCTCAGCAGTGTGTCTGTCCAGCTGTTAACAGCAGCATACAGGCCTTTGAAGTGATGGCCTATTTGAAGTGAAGGACACAAAAGCTTAGCTCATGCTTGAACTTAAAATCTATTGCACACATAAAATCAACCCAAACCCATTTCAAAATGTTAGTTGAAATTTCAGTTTACCCCTTTCACCCAATGTTCCCTCATTAAATCTGTTAAGTACAACAAGGGATGAAATCCTTTTTCATCCATTGCTAAATGACACCCTGCCTGTGCTAATCAATGTTACTTGTGTATTTGTTCTGGATCAATTGGCTCGAATAAATGAAAGGCCAAAATGAACACTGTGACATGCAAGTCAACAAACCCCCCAAAGCAAGGTTAGTTATTATCACAGGATATCACAGAAATGTTTTCTTCGCCATTCTTAACATAATCAAATCACATGTCGTTTGTTTCCCCATGATACATGTTGATAAAGTAATGATAATAAAAGAGAGCGTGAGGGGAGAATCCATACTAAACTCTGCAGGTTGAGCGACTCATGAAAGCATGAATACTTACCAGTATGTCGGTCAACTTACCAGTATGATCTAAGTTGTCCAGACTTAGAAACCATTTCTATGGGAAAAAAGACACAAGCCTGAAAAGAGAACACTGTGGAGAGGAGACACAAGCTTTCCATAGTTTCCTTTTGACATTGTTTTGCCTCTGTTCACCAAAAGAAATCACCAGTTGTGTAAAGTGCTTTAGTGTGAAACTTTACCTTAATGAAAGGTTGGCCATTAGTGACATGCCTTTACCTTTTTTTTTCTGGGAATCTACTGATATTTGAAGTGAAAAGAGAAAAGATAAAATTAGTTTAATGAGGCAAAACTTGAGAAGTCATTGCTGTGTTTTTAGGGTTGAGCCCCATATGAGTATTGTATTACATTTCTCAAATGTAATACATTTTAACCAGTATTTCAATCTAGATTTGCAAAAAACAACAAATACCATCCCACTGTAGAAAACCTGTTTATTAGACAAATTATACACAGAAAGCTTTGCCACTTGTAACAGAGGCCCCAGTTTGTTCAGTTTTTGAATAATATGCAACACATACAACAAAATAGGCCTATATTAAATACTGTACATCATAAATTTTTGAAAATTATCAAGTAAATCCTGTAGTTCTATGTATGAAATTAAAAATGTTAACAGATAGCGCACGAGCAAGTTTGTGCATGCTTTCTTTTTAATCAACTTGCCACTTTTTGTTATTTAGCCAGCAAATAATAAAATGAACTCAGGGTGACATGAGAAAAGCAGAGTTTGTGTTTATGGGTTTATGTTGACCATGGGCGGGACAAGGGAAAACCAAATGCAGTAATGCGACTGCTAAACTCAACACTAAAGCTCATCATGATATACTCTTTTCTTTTTGTTAAACAAAAATAGCATCAACATGTAAAATATACATTTTTATAATGTCTCTTTCATTTATACTAAATAAAACCTTTTAAATGTCTGTGTCCTATTTGTCATTCAATAGCCATACTGTAGCCTAATATAAGAAAAGAATGCCTAAGAATGCTTGCTTCAAAACACTGTGGCTTGACTGAGTTCTCTACGCACGACATTTTGCAGTTTTAGTTCTTAAAGATAACAAACTGAAAACTTGTTCTAAACAACTAACATTATCAATTATTAATACAGTGTTAGTGAAAAAAGATTTGGTTCCATTTTACCAGCCCACCCCTGAATCCACAAAATATTCCTTTAATGCTCTTAATGTACCGTTCCCCTCCCCCACCCCAAAATGCACCTTAATGGTCTCATTTTAATTAATTGGCACTTTAAAAAAAAAAGAAGTTATATAAACAGTACCCTTAACATTACAGATATGAAATAGAAGTATATTTCGGACTCATCTCATAAAAGGCAGCCATTGGGTTTCCGATGGCCGTTGACTCTTTGTGACATTCCAATGACCCTGAAGCACAACCACTGACTTGCCGCTCTAAAATGTTTCCAGTACGCGGTGATACTTTGAGTCGTCGGGAGGGTACAGCGAGCGAGTTGACATATAAGGCCTGCACTGAAGATGCTGTTGCAATGGCTTCTCCTCAACACAAAATAAACTCCATTTCACCACTTGAACCTGATAAGAAGTGATTGATGAACCCGAACATGGCATGACCTCACAGAATGAGCTTTTATCTTTTAAACACCTGGGCCATGGCAGCACTAAATTAAGCAGAACAAAGAAAAATCCAAAGTAAAAGTTTGAATGACTTAATGATGCAAAACCAGAGACTACAGCACTCATTTAGCAGTTTTTCAAAGTTTGCTGAGAGAAAAGAAAACAAGTAGACAGCTCAGAACAATGTTATTTTTTTGTACTTCCTGACCAAAACACATTCCACGCATTAAAATCTATTTTTTCCAAAACAAAAGTCAATAAAAGACATATAATAAGCGTAAGCTTTTTGAAGTCTTTCAGCTTGTCTTTTATGTTTTTTTTTTCTTTAAGTTGTTTTTTTTTGTATCATCCCTTTTTACTATTCCTCTGAGAGTCTGATTCGAGGATCTCACCTTGACTTGAAAAGCAGATAGCACAGTACAGGTGAGAAAAGGTCAGATCTACATACAATCACTTACAGGTCTGTGGGCACTGGTACAGTGCAGTGGGATTGACAAAGAGTCTTTAATGTGCATCAAAATGGTGAAAACAGTTTCAGGCTGATGCACCAAAATGGCAGAAGTAGTTTGAGATCGACACACCAAACCGGCGATTCTACAGTGTCATATTGTTGCACTGTCATGGCGTTTCAGCAGATTCCAGACTGATGCACCATGATGGTGTCAGCGTGTGTTCAGCTGCAAAGTCTTAGTCAGGCCACCGTGTGGACACCATCTTCGAGATGATTACACATTTAGAACCCCAGATATTGGTAAAACAACACCAGAGAGGAGAAAACTCAGTATGGACTCCCACATAGTGAAAAGGCAGAGAAAGACTGGAGAAGTGGAATCTTCCAATATCCACTGAGATGGGGCCTTTTCAGAACTACAAGGGGCTGCTGTATGTATTCCCAGGGCTACAGACAAAACTATTGTTACATAAGCCTTCATAAAATAACTGCCCCATAATTGCTTAGTAGAGTGAACCCCTTGGAGTTGTTTGATGGCTAAAGAGACCACCAGTCATCCACCAATGGCAGCCCTGGCGCTCGCAGGAATACAGAAGTGTTTCCTGTGGTTGGAGTACTATAAACTAAACCCTCCGAGCTGGGGTTTAGATAATAATAGTCAGGTCATTTCAGCAGATCTCCATTATATGAGACAGTCCTCATATCATAAAACGGAAACAATAAAAAGAGATCCCCTTTCACACATATCCCCCAAAATAATCCCCCAAACAATCACAACAACAACAACAATAAAGCAAAGATTCAAGCCCCCCCCGCCCACCTCCCTTTTTGCACCTCACCAGCATGGTTTGCGGGAGGATAAGAAACCCCCAACAGACCTCCACCTCCTTCGCCTTTTTCCACAGACACTATGGACACCCCTGGAAACACCCAAGCAGAAACTGAAAACATAAAGACTCCTATGTACACGGATCTCTATCTTCTGACTGTTTAGCTTAGCCATATTGTATTTGTTCTACCATCCCATGACCAACCCTCGCCTCCTCGCCTCCTCCTTCTGCTCTACCTCCTCCTCTTCCTCCTGAACCAACCGTATCCTTAGCAACTCCTCATATAGAGGTGCCCCTGTCTGGATCATTGCCATATCCAAAGTTGGGTCCTGGACCTGTGGGCTGGTAGGGGATGGAGGACATTGTTTTAATGGGGCTGCGGAAGAAGCCACCGTTGGGGGCCCTCTGCCTGAAAGGGCCTACTCCGCCAGTCCGGTGGTCCTGGAGGACGCTGCCGCCACCGCTACCGAAACCAGCAGAAAATCCAGCAGCGGCTTTGGCAGAGAGGCTGCGGCTGAGGGTCTGGATCTGCTCGGGGATGAAGGTGGTGGTGGTGATGTGGGTGTTGCGGAAGTCGCTGATCTGCTCGAGTGCCTGGCGTGCGGCAGGCAGCGCATCCATATCAAGGGGTGTTAAATCGACGGAAGAGGTGGAGAATTGCTTGTGGGGGCTCTCATCCTCGGTGCACAAGCTGTTAACCCGGCGGTGTAGGTGCTCCAGGTCGATCTCCTTATCGTCCTGCAGGTTGGGAGGGGCAGGGAAGGAGTAGGATGGAGAAGACAAAGCGGTGGTGATAAATGGCAGAGGGGAAGGGAAGAATATGAGGTGGGAAGGAGGGATAAGAAGGAATGGGATAGGAGAACGTTCCAGTGACAGTGTTTAAGGATGGGAGAAAGGGATGAGGGAACAGCAGAAGAGGGATAAGAGAGTGGGAGGAGAGAGATGGCGAGAAGAAAGATGAGATGGATGAATGGAGGAAAGTTGGATAAAGGAAGAAAAGGAGAGGAAGAGGTAAAGGAAAAGTAGTGAAGGTAATGTAAATCGAGGAGTAAGGAAATGGAGAGTACAGCGAAGGAAACAGAGGAGAGTACGTGCAGAGGGGATATATTTTGAAAAAGAGTAAGTGGACAAGGATGGGGTGTATTTATATTCAGCAACAGGGATGTCATCCATCCGAGCAGTTTACATGGATAGTAAGAAAGACAGTGGAAGCAAGAGAAAGGTGTTGGACAACGCAGACAATGAAATGATAAGGGCAAGATGGCGTACATGTGGCCAAACAAAAGTTTTGGCATGATAAAAAAAATTCAAGTTTAATCGCAATAGTTAAGTGTGAGAATCAGAGTGAGTGTGACACAAAATAAAGTAATAAAGAAATGTTTGATGGTCACAGGGAAACATGGATGTGACAGGAAGCAGGGAGAGCAAAAAGAGAGGAGGGGGAAAATGGAGGGAAGGATAGAGAAGCACACTCTGAGCTGTGGTCAGGAGAGAAACATACACACACTTCTACAAGGTCTTTACGGGAGTGCAGATAATCTGGAATACACACAGAAAGCACACTGCCATCATGCTGTGTGCTCTGCGATTCCAGGGTGCTGGGGTCTACTGTTCATATAATAAATAGAAATAGAAATATGACTGAAATATAAATAGAAAAAGAACAATTTTCCTGCTTCTTAACACCTGTATTGCATTCTGGCCATCATGCCAAAAAAATTCACGTTGAGACTGACATCTCATTTTCAAGTGAATTTTTTCCAGGCCTCATACAATTCAGCTCTTATGGGTCATTTATCGGCTGCACCATAGAAAAGACTATTTAACATCAAACAGTGTTTAACAGCCTTAACAATTCCACCTTAAGACGAAGCACAGAGATTAACTTAAGCTTTAACTCAACTTATGGTATAAGTTAAATGAAACTTATTATGACTATATTCACATAGAAATAACTTATCCACATATTCTAAAAGATGGTGACATTTAGTGAGAGGTGTTTTCATGCTTTTACTGGATAGGGCAGGGTGGTGCAACGGAGCTGGGTTTGCAATGAATGACGTGTGGATATAGAGAGGAGAAGGCTTAGGTGAAAGGTGTTGGAAGGTGCTGGAGAGAGTTCCCAAACTTGAAATTGTTGCCACACGCACGCACGCACGCACGCACGCACGCACGCACGCACGCACAGCAATGTGCTCCTTGAGCTTTGTGGAAGGTACGAGTCTCAGAGGTACATGGGGCGGGGGGGGGGGGGGGTCACATAATCTTAGGTGTAATTTTGGTGTTTTACACTTCATAGAAATATTGTTTGAGCAAATTCAAACAGGGTTTTGTGAGGAAGGAAGTCACATCACTGGGGGTAAAGATAGAGTTACTGACCGTGTCCTTCAGGTCTGAGGGGTCTGGACCTACTGTATGTAGCTCACGGACAGAGGGGGCCGACAGCGGTGCCCCCTGGTTGCCATCTAAGGAAGGGACAGTGGGAGGAAGGAGAGGACGAGGGGGTGCTAATGTTTGTCGTGACACTATTACACACACACTAAACGTTAGGGGGGGTATCGAAAGGGTAGAGTTGGTATAAATGACGAGAAGTGAAAGAGAAGAGTGAATCACAGATGGTCAGTTGGCTGTCTGTGAAAGGAGACTGATGGGTAACTGCGAGGAGGGACTGAGGCAAGGAAAAGCAGCAGGGCCTGAGAGCATTTGTATTACTGTAATGGAAGGTGGAATGTTTCCCGCCATTATAACGCCCACTGTATTACAGAAGGGACGTCAACACTGAATCACTCAAATGATCATAACTTATACATAGATAAAATAATAAATCTAAAAGTCTGAAATGTATTTAAATATATATCTGCAATTTATTTATACAAAGGCCTTATTTTGGACAACAAAGCCAAGTTTAGACCACAAAAAGATTTTTGGCTTCATTTTGTAAAATGAGGTTTTTGTAAAAACTTCTATGTTACAGAAAATAAACACTTCATTGCAGGCTTACACCTGCAGCTTTAAAGAGCATGTAACTTTGACCGTCTGGTCACAGATAATGCTTTATTTGCCTCTAGATAGAGAGACTACACCCTCTAATGGCTGAAAGGCATCATTGCACACAGAGTCAACTGGCACCATGCCAGGTATATAAACGATTTTGAAAGAGGAACATTTGCTTCCAGCAGAGAGCTTTGCTCCTCTGTGAACACCAAAGTTTGAGCCTTGCTCCTTGATGTCCATCATTTCTCTTGATACATTATCATTCATATATCATGGCATTTCAAATAGCATCTGTCTTCAGGCATTACTAACCAATGATTTATTTTTATCCTCTATTGTATGTATAACCTTGGGGTGGGAGGTGAGGTGGTGAAGGTGGTCATTCTCATTTTGGGGGCGAGCTCGGAGGGGTTGGTGGGTTCGTAGGAGTGCTGCACGATCAGGGCGCAAGGAATGTCGCAGCATGCTGGGGGCTGGTAATGGGTGGCGGTGGGGACAGTGGTGTTGGCAGTGTTGGGGGTCTGGTTCTGGGTCTGACCGCCCAGGGCAAGAGGGTGCTCGTTGGGGCTGTGAGGGCACGGATCGGCAGCTTGCCTGGCAGATGGGCCATCTGCCTGCGTCTGGTGTGAGTGTGTGATGTGCATGTGGGTGTGTGTGAGAAAAAAGGAGGAGAGAAACAGAGACAGAGAGAGAGAGAGAGGGTGATGGGAGAGAGATGTGGAGTAATTCGTATAAATGTGTTTGTGTGTTTGTGTGCATGCAAGTTGAGTGGCAAGATTCAAACAAGCCAGAAAAAAAAGAAGCCAAACAGACACACAGGCAGACACACAGGCAGATAAACGTCAGACGGGCGGAGACAGAGGAGGGATGAGTGACAGACAAGATCAGGCAGATGGAAGGATGGCAAGGTGGAGGAGAGAGAGAGAGAAGTCAATTGGAGAGACAGACGGGTGGGGGGTGAGCGAGAAGAAAGACATGGCAGTCAGTCAGCACACACAGTTAAGCAGGTCGTTCTGTGTTGTGTCCTCAGAGAGACATTCACACAGTCGTTATATACCTGGAAAGGGGAGATGTTTAAATGCCATTTTGTATTGCTCTCTCCCTCTCTCCCCCTCGCCCGCTACACCCCTCAACACAGAGTACTTATCTACAAAAACAAAACAAAAAGGCAATATGAGAGCTTTGAGCCACAGTGAGACAGATCATTATATAGAGTTAGAACGAGTAGACCGGCAATTCCCATCCAAACCACAGACTTCAAAGACAAGAGGTCAGCTGTTTTTAGGTGTACCAAAGAGGATGATACACAAGGAAGTGCCCGCTCTTCTCATGCTAAATCTATGGATTATGCGAAATATCAGACACGATCAAAACCACAGATGTTACCATTATGGAAGAGTTCTGACAGTGACAATTATTTCTGTTTTGCCAATATGCAGTATCATTAGTTACTCTCAGTTTTGAGCTTTTGGAGATGGGGTTGATTCCAATGACAGAACTCCTCCATACAAACCTCTGGTATAACATGTACAGGCCAAAAAGGGTAAAGCAATACAGCCGCCCTGTTATGAATGAGATGGGCCTCACACACTCATCTGGATTTGGCTTATCAGAAGAATCAAGATGTAAAAATTTAGATTAGCTTCCAAAGCAGTATCAAGGGCACCATTCCATTTGTCCTGAGATATACAGCACTATCATTATGAACATACCCAGGCACTAACCCAAAATGAGTTCAGATGCTTCTGAGCACAGTAAAGGAATAGCAAAACAGAGGAAGATGACTAATTTCCAAAAATGAACGCAGGTAAAATGCATATTTATGTGTTACCAATTCAGGATAGAAGAACTGTAGTGCACTGTACTCATCATTCATTTGATTTAATGTGTGAACGATGTCAAGGCAGCAAGGCTGACTTGCAGGTAGACTGTTAATACACAGTTACACAACCCCTCTTCATTATGCGTGCATATCCTTGTCAAATGTGCTCAATCATTACACATTTCTCATCACTGGTGACCCACATTAGTCAACTCTGTGCAAAGGTGTGCATTTGTGAATGTATGAGTGTATAAGCCCGGTAGGAAGCAAACTGTTTACATCGAGAAGCAGACTCGTAGATAAAGATGTCGGCCATTCCACAACACAGAACCATAGCACAAACACAGACACTGACATAAAGCCCACAGTCAGAAGCAGTTACCACAGCGTTACAGCATACAGTATGAATGTAAAGGCATGTACAGACATGTACAGTATGTAATTATGCATGTTTTAGTACGTGTAAGAAACACAGAGACACAAACACAGCTTAGTTGTACTGGAGTTTGAACAGTGGATTGTGGGTTTTCATGTATGCAGGAAGCACGTGTGTGTATGTGTGGCAGGTGGGGATGGTGTTTTAGTCATACAGTCTGATGGATGAGTGCAGTCATGATCTGTGCCGATATTTAATGGTTTGAAGCGAATCGCATCCATCTTAAGTTGTGTGTCATTGAGAGTAAGATGCTTGGCTGCTGCTGCCGGTGAGAGAGGGGACGGAGATGAACTGAAAACCACCGGGGCTTATGAAGCATGTTTAAAACAAAACTGAACAAATGCAGTTCTTACATTAATGGCTTTCATGGTATGGCATATCTGACACAAAGTCTTAGCATTCGTTATACTGACACAAGCCTGACATGACGGAAGAGGCGAGCTAAATGTGAGGCAATGATAACGCGTGTGCATGCAGGTGAGAGTGTGAGCTCGTCGGTGTGTGTTTCTGCAAGAGTGGCCATATTGGAGAAGCTGTTTGTCATCTTCAGGGAGGACAAATGAGGGTGAGTCTATTGATCTTCTAATTAGAAATGATCAGTACTGTCAGTGTACTTTTGAATCAATAATCCACAGGTCTTATTCAACAAACCCAGTGACAGAACTGCTCTCAATGCACTTCAATCCTTTGAGATTTGAGATTAAGCCAAGGGGAGAGTTAGATCAGATAGTGTGCAAGTTCATTAAAAATGTTCCATGCAACGCCTTGGTTTTAGTGATTTCCACAATCGCCATGGTGGTTTAAATGGAATATTGCACTCAGAATAGTGCAGAAAACCATGCAAATCACCATGAGGCTGATATTAGCCTACACAATAAGTCTATATCTGTCTTTCAGGATACAGTACCTCACTGCGTTGGAGTAGGGCATTGAAAGTAGAGTCCTCATGCCAAGTCTGCACTCCCAGTTCATATTCCTGATGCCAATGCATCTTGCTAAGCCAAGTTTTCTAGACCCACGCATAAAGAGTAGGTCACCAGACTTTCCCATTTTATCTTAAGCTTGCAAAAATGCAAAGAAATCTGCATTATCTTGGCTCAGAGTGACGGTCTCAAGTGGTGCTAACGTTCACTGTGACAGCAAGACAGAGGCCAACGAGTTCTTCATTTAAACTGACAGAGAACGAGGTGTCTAGCGGAGTTAATTACAAGCTTTATGGTTTGCTTCACTTTATTAATTTAACTTAAGGAAGTTGGATGACATTAAATACACTAGACTTACTCCACTGGCCATGACTAAGGCCAAATTGCATGCAGGGGCAGAGTTTTCCCCAGTCGATAAAAATGCAACATATGCAATTTATCTAATTAGCTGCTTTGAAGTTGACTTAAATTTATCTTCCTTCCTCCACTGAGTCAGGACATGCTGCAGTGGTCCCGGCTTGACTCTCTCCTGCTCTCTTCTCAGCAACCATCTTTGCAGCTGGTCGCACACTTGGAAAAATTATGCACAGATGGTTTGAGATTCGAGTTTGGTGCTCCCGCTGTTTTTACATGTGACAGGATAATTTTAGGAAGAAATAAAAAGGAATATCTCAGCCAATTGCACAACTTTGATGAGGTGAGTTGTATTTTTAAGCTGCTTTTACAGAGAAGTTGCCGGTTTTAAGGCCTTGTGGTCCGACCACGTCTGAAAGCAAAACAGCATCAGAAAACAGTATCTCATCAAAGGCGTTCATGTTGTTGCACATGTGAAAAGTGATGGCAGCAGTTGTGTAGAGAATGAAAATAGAGAACTTGAGAGAAAAGTTCAAATCCTGCCTACTTTCTCACCCCCACACACCTGGCCACTCGCTGACTGAGGTGGGCGCGCTTGCCGAATTGTTGGTTTCAGAAAGTTCCAAAAATTGTGGGATGCAGCCAGCCCCAGCCAGAAAGCAGTGGGTGCAAGAGGTTTCAGACGCTGTTTGATGATCCGACAAGCACTTTGTTTGAAGCGTACTGAGCTCTTGATGTTCAGTGGTTACTCTGAGCCAACCTTGAGCTACACCAACAGAAATCAATAGGTCAATGCTTTGATAGGGTGAAGGATAAATGTCAGGGGTCATCTATCAAAAACAACTATGGTTGACTGAGCCAAGTTCATTTTCACCATGGAAGCACTAAAGGGGATACTCAAATGATGAAATATTACTTTGTGCTTCACTTGGATATCCCATTACTGTGCTCCCACTGCTCTCCCAATGATTTGCTTTGATTTGTATTCAAATAAAATCTTGCTCTAAGCATAAGAAAACCAAGTCAACCCATTGTCACTCAATGAATCACTGGACTAACAACAGCAATATCATTGCCTGGAGATGTATTATAATGCACATACATATGAAGTGCACCCTATCATCCATATGCAACTTCTAAATCAATAAGAGTGATTTCCATATGTCAGTAACTGCTTGATGCCTTGTTATGCAAAACCTTGAACAAGATCTACACAGTGAATCAAAGACTATCACCGTTTAAATCCCTGCTGTCCCTCCTGCTCACTGTTGCGACTCCACTCCTGCGCTCAGTCAGGGGCTGATTCCACTGGCTGCTCTTAGTGGCTAATGAAGATGGTGGGGGGCGTGTGTGTTTGTGTGCATTGCAGTTGAACCACACTGTGCTTAACATGACTTTGGGTTCAACCAAAGGTTTGGTGTCTTTGTGGCTGCTCAGTGGCAGACATGACCACTGATCTGAATGACGGATTAAAGCTGGTAACTGAGCAGGGGGCTGGAGGTAGGGGGTATGTGGTGTGTCTGCCGGTGTTGCTGCCTGATCAGGAACAAAACGTTAGCTGGGTGCGAGTGTTGCAACATGTAATGTCTGACCCTTCATAAATTGTTAGAAAAGAAAGATTGTGACCCATCATGTCTAACAGACTTATTTCTGGCTGTCTTGCTGACAGCACTGTGGTTTCACCCAACTGGGTCTCAAAATTGATGACTGTGTTTCTTAATATTGATTGTTCAGACACTGAATCAACTGAGACATACATATTCTCGGTTTTAATCATATTGTAGGATCCCTACATGATAGGCAGTAGCATGCGCAGTAAATATATATAGAGAGAGTCATATCAAAGACACTGTATTAAGCTTAAGAAGATTGAACTGCACTCAGCCAACTGTCGAACGTGTTGCTCTATTGTCATTGCAGCTTGTAGTCAGTTTAACGGCACATCAGGCCAGACGCACAAAGACTGTGCACATGGAAAATTGATTGAGATAGTCTGCATGTGTGCAAGTCTAGCCAGAAACTAATTCACTTTCTAAAGAGGAAAGTGGAATCCACCCGGAGTGCAAGTAAAATTAAACAATTAAATAAATCAATGACCAAACAGCTCAGAGAACAAGTGATCAAATCACTTGCTGCTGTTGTGCAGTTACAAGCATTTGCAGGTGGTGTATTGGCCTGCAGTCAACAAAACTGTGTGAAACTTCTAAGCAGTTTGTCAAACAAGCCTGTGCACGCTACAGTGATCACAGCTGATGAGGCACATCAATTAAGTCACCTGTTTGCCTGCAATAACACACCAATTTCAGTTTTGTTTGTCGCAAACTTACATGTATTTCTGTCTTTCATGTAAAACACCCTACAACCACTCAAGTCACATCATTATGATCCCTCAGGAGAGTTAATTGACAATTTATAAGTACAAGACATCTGATCCAAAAGCTAGAAACTGTAGTGATGTAGTAATGCAATAATTTGTGATGATGGATCAATGTTCGACCAGGAGCTGCTCATTTAATCATTTGGAACCTGTGGTTCATCGAGTTTTCATGTTGAAACTTTCCTCTAAATTACTTTCCAGATGAGTGGTGTTATCGGTCTTTTATCATGAAAAGTAACCTGATCCGACACTAAATCATCCTGGGTAGAGTAACAATTTCCATTCCCATCTTTTTGTCATCTTTTCTAATTTATTCTTGGTGGAACTTTAAATTAGCATGACACCAAAGATTAAGGAGATGGGGCAGGCTTTTCTTACTGGTCAGAGTCATGAAGAGATCACTTAGACAGCCCTAATTAGAGTAATGGCCATCTTTTTTCCTGCATTAAAGCCCCTTTTGGTAACCAGGCACCAATATCTGTAATACATTATGGTAAACCATTCAAAACACCTATTGTCTGATTAATGGTAAGTCAGTGTTGTGTTTCAAAGGGCTGGAGGTAGAATGATTCAGACGGTTGAGAAACCATTCCACATTAATTGTCATTGTCCACAAGTTGAGCTTAGCCTGCCTTTATCAAACAGCTACCTCAGAAGCGGAAAAAAGCAATTTTTTGATTCTGTAGTAATTTACCTGATGGCAAAAGTGTTTTCTGCTAAAATTAATCTGTGCTGCTTCATGCCTGTAAGTCTAATTTGTTACCAACACGTAAATAATTAACTCCACAACAAAAGTGAAAATATTATTTCACACATAATTACATTTCTTTCAGTTCATCAGTGGCATGTTTTGCATTCCAGATTTGCTACACTTTGCTGCAATTTCACACTTCTGATTAAAGTTATTTAGTTGAACACTTTCTGCCTCTGTGTTTTGGTAAACATGGCAGTAGGCATGGGAGGTGACGAGGTGGGGTGGCGTTGGAGGTTGAATTGGAAGCCTCGTCGAGGTTGTAACAGTGGCTAGTTACATTTTGGTGAAAAGGGCCTGAGCTTGTGTACTTACAATGCGTTAACAGAAAAGCAACTATACAAGCTGCCATTTGAGGTTTTCTTTGAAGATGTTACCTTTCTTGTCTACTGTGGAGTAAACAAAGCCACCCCATCACTGCAGGGTTTCAACTAAGGGAAGATGTTGGCAGAGTCATTTTGATTGTTCCAAATGATATCCCTGCTGAGGTGATCAACCGCACATTGGCTGATTGGATATTTCACAGGGCGCTGCTGCTAATTTACAAGGTGGAGTATTTCCACTGTTTTGGAGAGAACGCTGGTATAAACATCCATGTTTAATATTGTGAGTCCGTGTTTCTGACTCTGACTTGGTCAAGGCACACTGCAGCATTCCAACAGGCCCCCAGGCTGTTTTTGTATTCTGCTTTTAACGTTGCCAGTGTCCTCTTTTCTCCCAAACATTCACTTTTCAGACAACAATAAGTGGTTGATTACCCTGCTGACACTGACGCATTTGCCTCATTTTGAATTAATCGTCACCATCAAAGTAGTATTAATAAAACATTAAAAGAAAGAGGTGAGATTATGCAGGGTGCCAGCAGTGGCTGAATGCGTACAGAATAAATGTAGAATAATGCCACTGAATTATCCATATTGAGGATCTGGATTGTGATTATGCATTGTCAGGGTGTAAAGAGATGTAGGAATTTTCTGGGTACGGTGCAAAAATGGTCTTGGGAGACTGAATGTTTAAACTGTGAAGACATGTAGGCACATTAGCTCATTCACAGTGCCTAAATTCTCCCAGTATGAGTGTATAATGTATCTATGTGACTCATGGATATGTTACCCAGGCCATCTAATATTACATCATAGTTAATGTTAGATATCTTATTTGGCCTCAGTAAGCAATTAGAATTAACAACATGACAGGATGCTTTGTAACCTGTCCTGTTTGACCTTTCTTTCCCTTCTTGGATTTATATACATGAAAAATATGCAAAGGTCAATGCCAGTTACATCACTGGAGCTCTAATGTAGCACCTCCAGGATTCTTTTTGACAGAATGTGCGTGTGCTATCAGGTTAGTATCGCTGATGTTGCTAGTGTGCAAATTTGGTTCAGGGGAAGTGACATCGTAAACATGGGAGGATTACAAAGGTTCCGGACGCTGGCAGTGTCACAACTCCATCACGAAGAAGACTTTGCTCATATCTCTCTTCCTCATGCATCCTGACTTATTGGAATTTTTCATCTTTGCACCTCTGGACACAAGGTCTAAAATTTGTATCTAGTCATTGCAACCCATAAACTAAACCTGTCTTCCATCCCATCATCATCTGTCCACTCTTACTTTATTTTACTTGGGATAAACTGTGGGCCCTAAAACTCCCTGTGTTCCCCCTTTGAGTCACCCATCCATGCCCCTACCTCCTTGGAGGGGACCCTGGATCCCTTCCTCCGTGACCACCAGCTCTCCACCATGGCAATGAGGCAGGAGAGCACCACGCCGGCTGCTAGGACACAGAAAACACCAGCAAAGCTGTGGATGTCCAGGGCATTGCCGCGCTGTCGCGTCTGGATGGAACTGTAGAGGTCACAGGGGCTGTCCTTGGGCCACCACTTGAGTTTCAGTATATCCATGTCCCCATTTTGCTGGAGCTCCAAGATTCTATAAGCAGGAGACACAGGCATATTAGCCTACATATCAGTCCGTTATATGTAGCTTCTGTGTTGTGAAATCAGACAGTTTACAAATCTTTGTTTTTTGTAGCTCCAAGTTTCTGGCAATAAAAGGAGGTCAACACAAACAGTGAGTATTTATGAAGAGGCAGGCACACGTGAATTAATGTTAGCTGCATGAATGAGCAACAAGCTAGTACCATTCAGAGGAGTACGATAACACTGTCCACAATGAGCATAGTTGTTAAGTGTGACAATGCCTAAAAACATATGGAGAATGAAAGATATTAGCTCAAATCAACTGCAAAGAACCTGACAACACTGAAGCTTTTACTGCAGTTGCTATAATCCCTCTTCTCCATTTGAGGGCAGTGTTTGCCAGTTAAAATCCTCTCTGATCCCTGACAACCATATTGGGCTGTCAAACTCATTATGGCTAACATTAATATGTTTTGCAGCACAGCGCGAGTACACTGCCACAATGTCATTATGCAGCCCAGCTTTAGTCCCACGATTGATAGCTTCAGAGAGGATACAGCTCAGAGGTTGATGGGGTCCCTCTGTTAGCCTTCAGCTTATTATTTAACTGGGTCGTTCGTTTTGGTTTGGTGGAGAGCTGCACACACACAGACAGACAGGCGTACAGAGGCTCTGCTAGCATTTGGCTGGATATTTAACAGGCGATCTGGCATGGAGGAGAGAAGGACACATGGAAAGGGTGAGACCAAGAGAAGAAGGCACTCTGGGAATGTGTGGGTGTGCATGTTTATACATATACCTCCCTCACAGGCATAAACATACTAACACAGAAAACAAATAGATGCAAATAATCCCTCATAAATAAACTAAGCCACCACACTGGCTAACACCAACAGGGTAGATGTGCATTCAGAAGAACAAAGTCACAAACTTGATTGCATGCATGTCCATGTAAACACACATGTGTACATAGAGACAGATGTTTGCGATTATCAGCAGAACTTCCTGGGGGCAAACGCCTCCAAGTTCGATGACAACATGCTGATATGAATGACAGTGCCCATCTCTCATCGTCGTCTTTTCCCTCATATGGAATGCACAAACAGACTGAAATCAATCAAGAAATGCAAATGAGCCCTGCAGACAGTTTACATAATTAATTTCGTCCAGAATAGCCAGAAAAACACGGCTCATTTCAATGTAATTCAGCTCAACAGACTCAGCACATCCTATAACCACGTCCTATACACGTCACTCTCATTTAGGGACACTCTCTTATCACTTCTGGAGTTCTGCTGAGCTGTAGGAAGTGGGGAACTGGGAAACTACATGGTGGCTGTGGTTGTAACTGATGGAAAAGAATGAAAATAGAGGAGAAAAGAAGATAAGAGAGGAGGAGAAACACAATTAGACAATTATTACACAATTAGAATAAAAAACTCATTCGAACAGCGAGTCCATCAACAGTCATGCTAATAAGAGATCATGTCCGCCAACTGCAAGCTTGATTGTAGGATTGTTTGGCTCAGATCAGCAATGATTAGCTCCGAGATTGGATAAGACTTTATGTAGATGATATGCAATACTGACAGTAAACAAATCAAATCAAACAGATCTGCCACAGTGTGAGGCAGTAGTAGTATAGTGGCAGCACTGGCCTAGTTGTATGTCCTGGTTATTACTCCACTGGCGTGAAGAAGAGGTAGTCAGTGTAGAGCTCCCTCATCTCACATCAATCCTGCATCTGTTCTTTTTTAGTAGTGCAGTGGGCCCTGCTCCATTTTTGCTGCTAAGTTTTTTTTTGACTGTGATATTGTGCTGTATAACACAGGACTTGTGCCCGAGTGCTAGATTGCTAGAGGAGCAATAGCGCAAAAACACTTCACTGTTGCATGCAGGGCACACTGTTGATATGCCCGTTGACATGGCTAAGTCTAGGTTTTTGAGCAGCACCTGTGTATAATGAAAAATTAAACAGTATCCTTACTAGTTTGTTCTTATCTGATGACAGTATCACAGAAAAATCAGTTTATGAAAGTTAAAACAAGCTTTTCTTCCCCGAGAAGTGATGTTCCTTTCATACAGTACTGACCTTTTTATCTGTCACTTTGACAACAGATGCTTCACACACACACACACACACACACACAAACAAGCCTGCGCTCTGGCTGACGGCTTCAGAGGAAGACGGATTACAAGCAGGCTAATGAGATGGAATAAGAGCGATCCAACCTATCAAAGAGGCCAGGCAATGTTTTGTCAAAATATTTCTTGATTTCTTGCTTGGAATTCAGCCAACTTCTGAAGATTTCTTGTCTGAGTTGACGTCTTTTCATGTTTGTCAAAAGAGGAGGCACGCTTTGGAGTTGCCGTCTGTTATCTGTGCTCTGGAGTTGACTGTTCTCATGTGTCACAAATGTCATGTCGCACAGGTTTTTGTGTGGCACTTAAGGAGTGGCAATAAGCAGTGGCATTTTCTTGTTTCGTCTACTTAAACACTTGTGAACACAATTACTATAGACAGTAAATGCCTTTGTGACAAAGATTATACAAAAGGTCTTTACTGTTGACCTTTGAGGGAAACAAACACAGTGTGGTGGAAAAGGGTAATTAACATTTCTTTGCTTGCCAAGAGAAATAGCGATATCACCTGAGCAGACAACCCCAATTCCAAAAAAGTTGGGACTAAAACGTAAATAAGAACAGAAAGCAATCATTTGCAAACCAACTTTGTTTACTGACAACAGTTTCACAAAGTGTTCCTGAGCCCATATAGTAACATCCTTCATACAATCATGTGTTCACAAAGTGGTGAACCTCGCTCCATCCTCGCTTGTGAACGACTGAGCCTTTCCAGGATGCCTCTTTCATCATGATACTATCACCTGTTACCAATGAACCTGTTTACCTGTGGAATGTTCCAAACAGGTGTTTTTGGAGCATTCCACAACTTTCCCAGACTTAAGTTGCTCCTGTACCAACTAGTTTCAAATGTGCTGCTGTACCAAATTCAGAATAAGCATATATTTACAAAAATCAATGAAGCTGATGAGGTCAAACATTAATTGTGTTTGCACAGATTTAAATTGAGTATAAAGGATTAGCAGGATTCGTTATCACATTCTCTTTCATTTGTGTTTTACACAATATCCCTTTGTTTTCGGGGTGTAACTGTCAAATATCTTGTGGGATGCCTTGCCTGATTTTAAATGTGATCTTGCTGCATGTTGAGGGTTACTGGCTGTATCTAATTTTCAATCTGATTTTCAAACATTAATTCAAAGACTCAGTAAATGCCAAAATTTCCCCATCTTATTCTAGACAATCAAAAAGATGCCAAACAAAGCAACAAAGAATATCTAAAAGGCTTACTCCCCAACTTGATCAAAGATCAAACAGATCAAAACACAAAAACAAACATTTCAAAAAGAGTATTTCATCAGAGGAATTTTAAAGATGTGACTAAGCTGTGTGTAACTTTGAGGGAGGACAGAGCAGAACAGATTTGAGATTCAGGGCAGAGTGCTTTCTCTCTCCCCTCTATTACGACCCCGTCTGCCCAAGGAGCTTATCATCTATCATTCTACACTAATTGGCCTATCAGAGTAATGCAAAAGCTGCTTCCCTGACAGGCCCTTGAATCAAACCCTAACACTGACATGCACTCACAAGAACACACACCTAAGTATGCGCACGATAGCTAGATTTACAGTACCTTACATTTATCTCATTGAGGTCAAGCTGCCGTTATCCATCCCACAGACTGGCCAAAAATACACTTACTTTACTTCTTACATCACAATTCTAGACGACACTCGGGTTTGGACAGATGGCACAAACCCAGAGTGAAGAGGAAGATGTTTACATGCATCACAACAGGGACCTTTTAAATGACAGCAATCCAGACACACTAACTCATGTAATTCTACTTCTTTCAATGAAATGTATCATTCCAAAGCTTGGTCACAAAAAGATTACATGTGTCAGAATGACTCAGCACACGTAAAATCCCCAACAACCCTACAAGAGATCTTTATTAACTGATGGCGGCTGCTAGGTGAGGAACACTTCAACTTTGGGAGAAAAAGTGATGATCATTTTTAAACAAGCTAAAGCGGTTACCACTGTTCTTCATCTATCTCTATCCCATGGCTGACAGGCAGGATGAAAGGCCACCGTGAGCTGCCTGACAAAAACATGGGTTGAGTCAAAGGTTTCCTGCAGTACAACATCTGTCTAGATCTCTAATTTGTCTGCCGCTGTCTCACCAAAAGAAATACATCTTCCCTCGAAAAACACAAAGACCCGAATTTACCTGTGCACACACATATCTGCACACACTCAGCAACAAAGACAGAAGTGTAAATGTCTATCCACACCCTCACAATACACTACAATCCTGCAATGCACGATTCATTCGGAAAACAATGACAAACTGACATAATGAGCGCGAGGAGTAGCTAATCAAAATGTGTGTAACACGGTCTTTATGTCCTTATGAAAGATCCACTACATTACACAGAGTTTGATGAAGTTCACGAAAAAGCGGAGGAGAAGAAAAATGACAACTAATTCATTTCCTCACAGCAGCAGTGATTTTTCTTGCACAGTTATCCAAAACTTTTTCTGCTTTAATTCCAGTCTGAATATGTAGAATATTGAACTGAGGGAGTGTACACTTAGATGTGTCGCTTAGCTTTTTACTTCCTTCAGGGGCTGTTAGTGTTTTTTGCTCAAGGCATCATCAGTCAGCACACTGCTGCCTGAGGTATCACGAAATAGATCACTTTAATCACCAAAAATAGCATCTACTATATATCACTGCAGTCTGAGGACATACAATGCAATTATTAGTGTCATGTCCTGCATACAGGGGCTGTTGTTTTGATACCAACTGCATGTTCACATCTAATTAAATGCATCATCGTCAACTAAAATGTGCAGCATATGTGAGGGTTTCAATCTCAGAGTCAGCCACATGCATAAGGAGACTGAAGTGTGCGTGATAGGCTAGGTGAAATGTAATTACAGAATGAATGTAATTTGTGTGTCTATCAGGCTGGCCTTTTTTTTGTCTGCAACAGCTGCCCTGTGACAGTGTGTATAACAGTGTATTATCATATGGTAAGCGTGTAAAGGTATGGTGTATGCATGCATGCATCTTCCTGCGTCTATAAAACAGCTGGTGTGCTGTGAGATGCATTAAAACTGTGCGTGTGTAATGAGTTATCACCTTGCTTTAAGATCATTGACTTTGACTGGGGAGATCTATAATGACTGTAACAAGTCCCACTGGCTGTTAAAGCAAATGAGCAAGGGTTGGCCGCGTGGTGCAGGGCAACTGTTGTTTGTGTGTGTGTGTGTGTGTGTGTGTGTGTGTGTGTGTGTGTGTGTGTGTGTGTTCGCACTCTGTCTCTGCCTCCCTGTTCTCTCCGCAGTGGCCGTTACTGTGCGGACTAGATGTTGCCATGGCAACTCTATGGCAGCAGCCTTGATGGCGGGATGATCACACGTTATTAGTCGACTCAAGCCATCGCCTCCTACCCCACCACACACACACTGATTTGGATAAAGACATGAGAGGCAGAGGCCTTGAAGAGAGGAAGAAGGGGAAAAAAAGTAGAGAGAAAAATGTGAAAGATGGTGTGAATTCTGTCAGGTGACAAAACACAGTCAAGGTAAAAATATAATACTGAGATCACACACAGGGAGAGAGACAGAGAGAGAGAGAGACAGACAGACAGAGGGAGAAAGTGGCTCATTGAGTATCACATGAAAAATGGAGGAACATAGTGGCACATAAGCTTTGAATGAGGACTGCTCACATAATGGAAAACCAGGAGAGACATGGACATGAACAAACAGTGCTCTTTCATTTGCAGTCCTCACTTTTTCCAAAGGGCTGTTTATGAGTCAAGACTTTTTTTTTTTTTTTTAAGGATGAAAGTTGGTTAAAGTTGAAGTTACTGTAACGTCTGGGTTTTGGTGGTCTTGATGGTTTAACTGGTCAGGTTTTGCATTATGCCAGCGTGGGTCCTCACAAATATAGACGAGTAAACGTGTGAGCAGATGCACAAATGATGCACTTCTCACATGTAAGCTATCAAAGTTGTCAAAAGAGAATAGTGTTTCAAACAGAGTGCAGCCTTTCATGGTCAGAACAAAGTTTTGTGGGGCCCTTCTGACTTTCTTTTCTTTCTTTTACTTCCTAAATCCTTCCAAACAAACACTTTGTGGTTAAATATGTAAACGGGGACATATGTTTCCTTATTATCCAAAGAGTGGGCTTTTAGGAGTTCATTTGACAGAAACATCTATTTATAACAGTTTTAATGAACAGCCCCTAATGGCATAAATGACATCCCTACAGAGTGTTATGAGATTTCCCACTGTGTTGCTATGCCACTGCTGGAGTACGGGAGCGTCTTTCTGACTCAAATGGATGGTGGGGCTGTTCCAGACAGAGGCTACAGGCTACAAAGTGAGTTTTGAAAGCCTGTTATCTCAGCACCTGGCAAACTGATCCGTTGACTCATTGGTATTGATCAACTCAGCTATCAACCCCCTCTAGATATATTATGGCTATTTTCTGCTATGGGGCAGTAAAAATTGCACTTATTGCCCCTTTAAATGCACTGTAACTCCATATATTGTGTTGATTCTGCAGTCTTCCCCAGGCCCATCCATACAGCCCCTATAAATGCAGGTTATGTCCCATGCTGCTCTTTCCTCAGTTGCAGGCTTTTACTACAGCTGCAGCCAGTTAAAATCCAGAACCGTGTGGGTTAGATGATCAAGCATAATGTGAAACAGTTCAGTGAATTTCAGAAATGGCTAGATAGACCTCTTAACTGTTTCTGTGAGAGGTGTTGAGGCGTAGTGCGTCATCACGGAGCACACTGCCATCTGAGGAATGGCAGAATGTGTCTGCAGCAACTAGAACAGTCTTGCTCTTTTATAGGAATATTCTTCTCCTGTCACCTCTACAGCACACACATTTTTAAGTTGGAGACGGTGAAAAGTGGAAGTTGTGGTGAGGTGAGAGGTGGAGAGAGAACGTGAAGACAAGAGGGAGAATAGATGTTAGTGAGTCGGAGAATATAGGCAAGATGGAAAATTGAGTGAGGGGAGCAAAAAAATGAAAAACACTGACAGTGTGCTCGGTATGGATGGATGGCTGACAACACAATAATGCAATGTGGGAAAAGAGACAGGATAGGAGGACAAGAAGGCTGGGGAGGAGTAAAGAGAGGAGAAAAGAGAGGAGGATGAAATGAGTGAGATGAGCGAAATGAGCAGAGAGGGGGTAGAGGAGGGGAGATGAGAGACGAAGGTGTTACGCTAAAATGAGTTTGTTGCTCTGAGATGACCGTTGCTGTCAGCTCCTTAAATGAGAAGAACACTGAGTTGACAGCTCAGTTACTAGTTTAACACAAAGCTGGCAAACATCAGTGGTCTCTGGCTGCCTCACTGCTGTTAGCCTCATTGGAAAACATGATGGAGAATGATGTTCATATTATAAAGTCAAAAAAGTATCTAAAAGTAGTTTCGCTGTAGGTCTGATGAATGCAGGGTCAGCGTAGTTCAATATTTTGCTCTCAGAGTACCAGCACGCCTTAGAAAATTTGGGAATTGTTTGTGAGAATATGAGCAGTAAAACACGACAGACATTTTGGCGAAAACTTGAGCGGCTGCAGGGATTTCAATTACACTGGGGTAGGTGAGAGTGACATAGTGATTAGGGAGGCCAGCCTGAAAGTCAGAGAGCTCAGGCACCCATATCAGCAAACTGAAGTATCCTTAGATGCTGAATCACCACAAGCTAAAGGGCTGCTGAACCTGATTTTTGACCTGCCGGCAGAGACGAGGGGGAATCAATAAAGCCTCAGATTATCATCATTACACTGTGTTGCAATTTGCTACTTGACCTGCCTCAAGAAACAAGTCAAATCCGTCAAAAATATGTTACAAAGAGGCACACAATCAGCAACAAACTAACCTGTGCTGCAGTCATTTAGTTTATTTGACCAAATCCATTTGCCACTTTTGCAAGCAGGGCAGTGCAGAGCACTGAGACTCAGCAGCATCAACCCAGTCAGTGAAGAGCACCTGTTCACGATTATTCTCACCCTGTGTTTTAATGAAAAAATAAAAGAAAGTGAGAGAAGCTGAGACTGAAGCACACTGACCCACAGCCACACATCAATAGCCCTACATCTGGAAAGTCTGTTTGTTCAACCACAGACTGCTGGAGTTGTCTCAGACAGAAGAAATATTATTCCAGCACTGGTGGTGCATATTTGAGTTCACTTTTGAGTGGGTTTTATTTTGGTAACAAATATAAAAGGGTGAACCACATAAGTCTCTCCAGCGACCTTCCTAGATGTAGACTGGGTATTTTCACTGCCTCATTTTTGTGGCAGAGATAACATGCTGACCTCTATCTCACAGTTACAGTGTGCACAACCTGGTTGGATATTGAGGAAATGTACTGCTTTTCTAAAGCTGGGTGCGCATTAAAGGAGCGTAGCAAGGATGTTAGCTGTCCCAGACACATTTGAGAGGTATGGTCATATCTTCCCTTCTGTTCCTGAGTTATGGTGTTGAATAATGGCCAAAAAAGTGTTTTTGCAGAACATTATGATGTCACAGTGAAGTTGACCTTTGACTTTTTAATATAAACTGTCATCACTTTGTCCTGTGAGACATTTGTATGAAATTTTGTCATAACTGGTGTATGAATTCTTGAGTTATGGCCAAAAGCATGTTTTGGGAGGCCACAGTGACATTTGACCACCAAAATCAATTCATCCTTGAGTTCAAGTGGACATTTGTGCCAAATTTGAAGAAATTTCCTTCAGACCCTCTTGACATATCATGTTCAGAAGAATGTGATGGACAGACAGACAGACAGATGGGACAACCTGCAAACATATTGCCTCCAGGTACAGCTGTCATGAGCAGTGAGGCATTAAAAGCGAATCCAAGCATTGGATTTTATTGCATAAGGTTTGTCTGTGCCAAAGAGTTCATTATATGCATCACCTCTTTGGTAAGACAAGAAATTAGTGAAAGTAGTGAGAACTAGCTTGAATGGAGATACGACCCATATCCATAGTTCCACAGCTGGACCTGCTGGGGGGTATCCCAACATGCACTGCTTGAAAGGCATAACAACACAAAGAGCACAGGTCACCACAAGGAAACAAGCAGGGCCAATGTTCCAACACAACACCGTCCTACTGTGAGCCACTCACTGCTAATCACTGAGCCAACATCTTGCCCTTTCAATTAACAGTGTGTCACAATGTCGAAGCTCAAGGAACGAGGTAAGGGAGGTCATTTACCCATGAATCTTTGGTCCCTCAAGTAAAGTTTGCAAAGCTTAATTATTGCAATTAGCACTCTCAGGGTTCAATGTCATACACTTTGTCAACAAAGTTTTCAATTAAGCATCATTAAGCTGCAGTGTGTGGGTGAACTGGAACCGATTATCAAGCTGAACTATGATAAACAACAGACAGAAGTTAAACAGTCATTAACCATCATTAACACATCGATAGAGTGAGGGAGAGAAAACCAAAGAGAAACAGAGAGAGAGAGCCACATCCCCATCATTAATTATGATTAATAAAGATTTAATGAATGCACTAAGTGTGTGGGCTCAGCTTTACTGTGATAGATCGGTAGAAGACTGGCAGGTTTTGAGTGAGAAAGCTTCGACAAAGACGGAGAGAGGAGAGAAACACTAGATTGACACGTGACATTAAATCAATTTTTTGTCATCTGGAACAATGTCACTGTTGTAGAAACACTAATACACACATTTGAATGCTTATACACACACACAATCCTTCTTTCTTTGCTCACCACCCTTGGAAAAAATGCATTATTTTTCCCCCATGGATAGTGATTTCCATGGATTGGAAATTGAAGGCTTCAGAGCCTCCAGCTTAACTTGAGCTGACTGCGTGAATGAGTGTGTATGTATGACAGAGAGGGAGAGATGGCGAATCAAATAACTTGCTTTTTAGCTTTTGGCTTCTTCAGCAGGAGCCTTGATCAAGCCTTATTTAGATTGTGCACATAGCTGATGGTAGAGAGAGAGAGAGGGAGAGAGAGAGGGAGAGAGAGAGAGAGAGAGAGAGAGAGAGAGAGAGAGAGAGAGAGAGAGAATAAAAAACCTGACAAGATACTGAAGTGACTATGTTCCTTTCTCCATGGGGTGCCCAAACCAGAACAGCAAGTGAGGCTGCGAAGCAACTGAACAAAACTTTTCTCAGAAAAGTGTATTTTTTAGACCAGAGTCCAAGGACTTGAGTTACTCTTCTAATACAGTATAATAGATTACTATGTAAGCAAACTAAAGCTGCTCAAGGCAACTTTAGTTTGGCTGGCAAAATTCACTGCAGTAATGTTCACAAAGGTGTTATACAAGCTGTGGGCTATCAAGCTCCACTCCACCAGCCGGTGAGTGCTGCTCAGATATCACTTAGCAAATGTGATAAATTACAAACTTTAAAAGCCACAGACACAGCTCTTCTTAGGAAAAATCACACAAATATGATCTGAATTCATTTTCAATTAATCTGCTGATTATTTTATTAATAAAGTGATGACTCGTTTTGTTATTGAGATGTTTTTAAATGTTATATTCAATGATGATATAAGACAAAGGCTTACTGACCTGATTTTGGGCACTAATTATGTCATCAGTTTTGTAGGTACAGTAACTACAGTGAGTTGTCACATGTGTGACTGAAAGACAGTCAGCTAAGCTCCTTAAAAAGTCTGATCTGATTTATTTTCATGATTTTGTACTGGCTGATCACAATTAAGACCTTTTTTTTGGTCAGATCAATATATCTATTGTACTGATTGCTCTTGTCTGGTAAAGACATTTCATCTACAGTAATCCCAAACAAAGTGGCTCTTCAAAAATTAAGAGAGAGACCCAGTACCCCAACACCACCTCTGTTTACAACCCTTCAGCTCGGACTAAAATCTAAGATTTACATGCGCGAAAGCAGCTTTAAAGGCGTTTATATCTGTCCTTCAAAGGTGCAATTTAGTTTATCTTGATCATATACATTTCTGAAATAAAACTCCACTACACGATTCATTAAATTTCACAAGTCAGTTCATCAAGTTTTTTAACTATTGCCTTAAATTTTATTGTCATGAGATCTGCTGAGATAACTGCTTGGCAGAAAACCGAAAGCACCACAAACAAACAGTTTTTATGAGTCGTATACGGTTTACTTTACTTTGTATTCACTGGGACCCAGAGCATTTTAGTACCACTTAAAAAACAACTTTTAGTAGAGGGCTGCTTTCATATTGGTAACACATTTCTTACTGTGGTTGGACTTCAATTTATCATCCGGATAGGATATGAAATAAATGCATGAAAGAGGTAAGGTAAGACTGTAGAGGGAACAATGAAGAAAGGATGCATGGATTGCTGGATTTAAGACTGAAATAAAGGCAAGTCTGCATCATAGAGACTGGGATGGAAGGAAAGATAATTAAACAGTGCTGATTGTTGACACATACAGGATGCATATCCCTTGACCTTGCTCCCACTTCTATGGGTTTAAACTGTGTTTAAAGTGGCAATAAGGGAGACATACTAGCTGAGGTCGAGAGTAAATGACTCCTTCCTCCACTGTCTATCACGTTGCTCACATGAAACCTTCAACAACACAGTTATAAACTTTATCAAGCCCTCTCTGACTCGAGCCCTCAGAAAGTTCCAGTCCCACATAGCTGTCCAAAATTGGAGCTCATTTTCCAAGAAAATCAGTGCTGATGGGCAAGAGTTTTATTGTGGTTACTTTCATTCAACACAGGCCAGGAAATGACAAGCCACAGGCTAACAGGCTAATGTCATTTCTATAGAACGAAGCCAGCATGTGGTGTACGCTCACAACAGCAATCTAACCCATGCTCTCTGAGGTATTATGTGTCTGTGATTGCGGCAATGATTTGTCGCTCTAGTGTACGTCATTTGGGCCCTCAAGCGTACCATTCAACATTCACTGCCATGGTCCCCACAGAAATACAGCGTACCATGGCTCTATTTTAGAAGCACTAAACTATCAGCCCTGAGGCCACCCTTGCCTGCAGCCAGGTAATAAAACAACAATATGAATGTATCTTTGTTGGTGAATTTTATGTAACAAGTGGTGTGACCATGATCAGATTCATATGTTGGATGTGGCCTTCTTTTCTCACCTAATGTGAACCTAAACTGCAAAGTAGAGTTATTAGGAAAACAACAGCGCAGTGTGATAGCGTACTAATGAGCATACAATTCATTTCCTCTGAAATGTTTATTCCCACTGACATTTATCATCTACTTTCACTGAATTTGTTGCACTCCATACACTTAAAATTCTGCAGTTCAGACCACAATCACTAACAAAGAGGCACCTCATCTGTCTTGCAATCGAAATGTAAAACGTAATCGTGTTCGGTATGCGCAACAAAAAGTCTGGCCTGCATCTTATCGTCTTAGACTGCAGCACCCTCAAGATGTCCATCTCCTATGGATTAAATCTTCTATTTTAAATTTTCACATCAACGCCTGCAGACTCACACAGACAAAAATAATATATGCCTGGGAGAGAGGGCTTATTTTTATTTTATTTTTTAACAATCTTGCCCCTTCAGCACTTCAAAACAACTTGTCAGTAGCTGTCAGTTTAAATTAGCGGACTAGCCCTTTACGTTGCTGTTTTCTGACTCTGGTAAATCTGCAGGCTGTCTCCATCAATCACTGAACAGCAGCGCCCACACACATGCAAGTACATACGCAGCCGCACATAATTTGCTCGACAGTACCGACAAATAAACCCAGATCCACACACACACAAACAGAAAACACAGAGAGACAATGGTGCTGCACTTGTGCTCTGGCAATGGCTTCTTCATAATAAACAAAGTGGTAGAAAATGATGAAGCTGTAGCAGTCTGTCTATTTCTACAGACACTGCCCTTCTCTCTTTCTCTCTAAAGTGTCAAAGCAAATAAATTCTTTTTCATCTCTCGTATTACCTCCGGGGACCTGCAGATAGTAAACACTCCTCAAATATGCAGAATGCGCACACGCACGCACGCAAGCAAGCACACACGCACGCATGCACGCACGCACGCACGCACGCACGCACACACAGTAAGTACTCTCCAGAATTTGCTGATTCCCTCTCCAACCACACCACACAATCACTGACTTTATGGATCTTAATAGATTATTGGTCCAGTGTTTATGAATCATCTCAGTCACTCATGTTTGTATTCTCTTTATGGCATGGAAGAATAGTCCCGTCTTTCTTTTCTTTTCAGATACATTCATTAAAAACAATTAGAAATATCATTATAAATCTTAAAGCTCCTCAGAAGTATGAGTGTCTCTAACTTCAAACTGGGTTGGAATAAATGATAGTTGTAAGGTGTGCATAATCCAGTATCCTCCATAGATAAATATAATGGATAGCATATTTGTTATTTTAAGTTTTAAAAGGAGAAACAGAGCTCTATCTCTGTAAAAGCATGTAAACCACATGGCTATTGTGTCAGAGTCTGATACCAAACAATTCTTCAGTGTTTATACTGCTGTAACCATATCATCTACATGACCACAGAGGGCATGGATAGGAGTTGGGCCATCAACAGTTTCCATATGTTGTATTAGAGTTTAAAACAAGCATGGGGAAGGTGGGTTGGTGTAATATAGGATGGCATCATCAGCATAAAAGAGAACTGGAAAATTACTATTATGAATGTCAAGTCAATACATAGGGACCAAATACTGATCCTTGAGGAGCACCTTTTAAAGTACTTGATTTGAAAACAATGGCAAGAACAGTCTGAGAGCAAGCCAACTCCAAAGCCATGAAAAGCAACTTATCCTGAAAAATGTTGCAATACACAGATCTGCACAGATCTTGATGTAGAACGTGTTATAAAACAAAGACAGAAAAGCCTGAGGCCGTAGTCTATATTTTTTCTTCTGCCATGTCACGTCAAGATATGAAGTACAAATTGTAAAAAGACTAAAGAAATGTCTGACAATATATTCTGATGCAGAAGCTACAGTATCTTTACACTGAAACTGCACTGTCTGACACTGTGAACAGACACCTGTATGCATCTGAGAAGGGTGAGGCAGGCTTTTCTCCCCGTCCACCCTGCAATGTGTGTTACTGCTTTAGAAATCCACTTTCAGTGGATGGGATCTGTGCAGCAATCCACTGATGAGAACAAAATCATGCCCATCTCATTTCTGTAGATACTGCGGCCTGTGTCATTTGGTAGACTTAATAACACTCAGGCTTGTACTCTAGTTCCACAACATTTCCCCTCAGTATTTGGGAAAGGTGCCATCACAGCATTCTGGGCATGTTGCTGTGGACAGAGATTGTGACTGACTGCTTTAGAAATTAACAGCTCCCCATTTTTTTAACTGCTATCAAATTAAAAACAAAAATCCTCTCTTCCTCAAGTCTGTATAAACAAGTCCAGTGGAGTATCTATTCAACAATAACTGTGATGAAGCAGAATCCTGCAGAAATGTCAATGTAATCCACAATTCAATCACTGGTATTAAAATTGATTATGTTCTGCTCAAATGCAGTGGTGGGTGGTCTAGTTATTGTGAGGAAAATACAGTAACTCAGTAAACAATTGTTTTCTTTTGAACAAATGGAGGTGCACCAGTCAACACAAATCCAATTGCAATCATCAAGTCTCCAGACTTGTTATGACCAGGCTACCAAAGATAATCTAGCCGAGTGAAATATTCGTCTCTGTGCCTCCAGAGCATGACTGTAAATACAATTCCTGTTAAACCTCTTCTTTGTGCTTCATTAATCTGTATAATACAGATTGTCAGGATGAAAAATCTCAAAATCAAAGCAAAGAAAAACAAAACAATTACACCTTTGTAATTATTTCTTTCTCCTGATAATTTCTGTCTGTTTTTGTTTGAACCGTGGGGACCAGTGTGAGTTTGAAACTGTCTTCCAGAGAGAGTGACATTGCCCCCGAAATAATCAGAGGGAATTGGAAACATGGCCTGTCAATTAATTGCTTGTTTATTTTAATAACAGCCATGATAGGCAATATTCTGAAGCGCAACGCTCCACCGGATATGGAGCTATAAACAGACAGGCCTAGTCATTCTGTAAAGCTCACACAGTTTGGCCCGTGCACATGAAACACACACAAAACATCACTGACAGACTATTTTACATAATATAAATTATGACAGCTTAATGAAGGCATTAGACATTTTTGTTTTTCCCTCCTCTTGAAATGATCTCATGCTTGCTCACAAATAAAACCAACGTGACTCTGTTGGGATTCAAGCAATCCTTATGTGGCCTTCACAGAAACACTTCACCTCATACGACTGAACCGACAATCTGGTAATGTGGCTTATATCGCAGCATTACATTAAAAATGAATGCAAACAAACAAACAAACAAACAAGGACACTCAGCATTGTGAAGCAGGGCGCAGACAGTGGCTCAGTAGCTGACAGGAGATGAGTGAACGACCTTTGTGTGGTTACTGAGCTTCCTAATAGTCATAAGGGACCAGGTAAATAAGAATAAATTCAGTTACTTTCCTGATCCATGAGATACCTTGAACAAACAAAACCTCCACTGCGTGCTCCAGCAACAAGACAAACAGCTGGGATCAGTTTGGATACATCTACACTGTTTACTGACGTCTTATTTGTGAGGCAGAGTTGTCAGACTTGCTTAACCTCAATGTGAACCAGTGGTTTGTGCTGAAGCGAAGCAACCAAGCTGCACGCAAGTTGTGAAAGTGCCATTCTCCTATTTCCTCTGGAAGATAGATGTACAATTTAATCTGCTGTTTTCCTGGAGTCTGACCTACAGAGGAAATTTTGTAAGCAAGAAGAGGGGCAAACTTTATGAGAGTGGCCATTTTTTACTTGGCTGAAATGAATTTGGGGCAATAAAAACTTCCATGACCTCTCCTGAAGTTATGCATTTTTTTCCCAACTTGTCTCAAAAGTAGGGATATTTCTCAACCTGAAACTGAAGACAATATGACTGTACAGAAAAAAAGCGGCGTCTCCATCGGTGTGCATCTGAAACATGTCCTTTAAATATCAAATAAAATACAGTCAAGGATGCTGCTGACTGTTGTTTGCTGTTATGGCACTTACCTCTGGGAGAAAATGTCCCTGTAGGGACTGCCGTGCTGCATGGCGATGCCGTATCCACGGTCTGGTGCGTTGTTGCTGACAGTGTAGAACGAGCAGTCCTCATCATTATTAGCCACGTACTCCAGCACCGCCGCGTCCCACACAAAGCCAAAACGACCGTACTTCACCTGAAAGAAGATATTTAGAGTATTCACAAAGGTGCATCTTCACCTCGGGTCATAAAGATGATCCTAGACAGGCTTCCAGCTTGGCCTCCAGACAAGTGATCTATTAATTTAATTTTACAAACAAACATTAAGTGGAGGCATATTTTACCCCACATTGTGCGACTGTATATCTGTGTGTTAGTACTATATATCCTACCTCATGTAAACCTTTACTTGTGGCAGTACTTTAAATGTGTGTCTTCTTGGGCATTTCATTCCTTTTCTCTTGGTTAAATGTACTAACAGAGCCTGTTTCTGCACTCTCCCTGTGTCTATATTTAGCTGACCTCAGCAGATAGGATATAATATCAGAATGTAGGTATCTGATTCAGTGTCTAGGTGAAGCTTCATCACATAAGAAAAGTGAATGAAAGGTACAGTTAAGAATAGTTTTTATTGAGCTTTTGCTTATCCTTGATCAGTTAAGAAATGCTCTATAAACCTACTGTTTTGTGTATCTTTGTAGATGAGCTGAATCATAGTTGAGTCTATTCAGCACAGACACTGTAGAGGTGGTCTATGAGGACTGACTCACTCCAGAAAAGAGATCTTTCGTAACCATTGGCATTTTTAGTCCAAAAATGCAGTGCAGCACCAACGACTGTAGGATGACAAACTTTACAGCACAGCAGCATTCCCAAGACTGTAGATGCACAAGTGTTAACGGCTTGTTGGCTCGATCATAATTGCACCCTATGTGGGATGAAAGTGCTGTGTGTTGGATATGTTTTACATTTTTCTGTGCATGTCCTTGTTCAGTATGTGTATATGTGGGCAAACTGTGGGTGCGTGTAAAGTGTGTGCTTGTAGCTTGCGCTCGAGAAGAACAAGAGGGTCAAAGTGACTCAAGGTGAGAAGCGCAGATTGTTTTGTAGAATTTAAGGTGCCTGTTGTTAACATGGCTTCTCGTAAACATTCAATAAATCTTTATTTTCACAGGAAAATGAAAAGTGGAGAATAAACAAGCTGGCTGTGATATTCACATCCTGACACCTCTTCTGATGATTCACTCAAATAGGCACATGCACGTACATACGTGTGTGCATGCGCGTGCTTGTGCGCGTTTGTGCGCGTGCACACACACACACACACACACACGTCTTCGAACACATTACTTTGGACTTGGTGTGTCATTAACTTTAATGGAGCTTTATGAAATTTTCAGTCCAGTCTGTCTTTGCTGTGTGTGTGTGAGTGTGTGTGTGTGTGTATCACCTAAGTTCAGCTTATGTGTGATGACTAATGTCTGAGAACCGACAAGACCCTCTGATTGGGTAATTTCACAGTCTGTAGTCTTCTGAAGTGTGTGTACGGTGTGTGTTTGTGTGTGTGCATGCGTATTTCTGTGTGTGCACGTGTGTGTATGTGTCATAATTCACTGCAGGGCATCAGAATGGTTCATTCTGCTCTTTACAACCTTAAAAAGAGTGGAAAGAGCACTTTATTGCTTTGAAGAATAATTTTATGGCTTTTCATTATTGCTTTTGAATTGGAAAGATTATGGGCTTTGTGGAAAGGAAATTAGTAAAAAATCTGTTTCAACAGCATACAATTGAACAGTAAGAGCACATTTTTCTCACTATATTTGGGCGAACAGGGCTGAAAATAATTATTATGCACGTATGTATGCAGCGACCTCTGATGTCAGCCACACGGAGAACACAACAAAAGCAGCGCTAATCTCATGAGCATTGTCATAGTCCTTTAGAATTAGTAAAAAAAATTCCAATAATGCAGCAAAAAGTGTCCATATCAAGTAGACCGCATTATGGAGAGAAGCCTCTCTGGTCCAGTGTGTCAGTGCACAAACACAGCTGCTTCAAAATGTATAATGTTTACATTTTAGCTCAGTTCATTCAGTTTGTCTTGATAGGAAATCAACATTTGTGTCAACATATAAAGTAAATTAAAGGTCTCTTTTACCGCTGTTTACAAAAACAAAACCCTGAAAGAGCACGAGAAAAACACCAATAACATAGATCTACTTATTGTAAAGTCCCTGTATTCTAAAAGCCCTGTCGTTTGGTGGTGAGACATCACAAGCTGATGCCTTCCAGAGGCAAGGACACAGTGGAATTAATGTGTTTCATTGGACTCGTGAGCCATTTTAGACGAAGCAGAAAGGAAAAAGAAAATAATTCGGATATATACTGTTCTCTTCATTGGCCATTATGAAAGGTGTATAAAATGGAGTCTATGCAAAGTGAACATGCGATGGAGAGAGCACTGAACATTATTATGGACATCAGTGGCTCAAAGGACTCAGGGTAAGAGAGAATATGTTTTTAAATGAATTTTGCTTTTCTGCAATTACAACGTCTCCTGCGGTTTCACCGTGTTCTTTTATGAAATGAACAGCACAGGACTTCAGGGATGTAAAACCCTTCACTAGTATCTTCAAAATCAAAAACAGGAAATCATGGGTTTGTGAACGGGTGACGTGATTAATCTAAGACTATTTTCTATTACAGAGTCTTTCAGCTGTGGGTTTAGGACCTCACATGGGACCACTTGATTCCTGAAGACCGGTTCAAATGTACCAGTCTTAACACAGGACTTCTTCAAGTGCAGCGCATCATCTCGTAGCTTAGATCCAATTAAACTGGACTCAATAAAATCATCAGCAAATGCCAACATAGCATACAATCGTATAAAAAGAATTAATCCCTCCAATGAAAATGATGCTGGAGCCTGTGAAGGGAAATGTTCTTGCCTGCAGCTGCAGCTGAGTTTTAGAAACAGAGACAATGTACGTATGTGTGAATAGGGAGCACTTGATTTGATGTGCCAGGACAAGTACTCTACATGCAAAGCACCAGTTTAATATTGGCTCAAGTTTGATTAATTACTGACAACCAAAATCATAATCAGGAACCATAAAAGTGATGTGTTGAAGGTCAGCTCGCCCCTGTTGCTGTGTTACCTCTGATTGTGATCGTGATTGTGAATATTTAAGCAGCTCCCCATTTAAGTTCGCAACTTTCTAACAGCTGTGAACTTTTGAGCTGAAAAACACTGTTATTGGGCAGAGCAGTCTCAGAAAGCCTCAGAGCATGTTACATCTACCCCTGCTTTGTTTTGCCTTTCTCTTTTTTTCATGGCACTTCTTTTCCAACTGATCAACAATGCCTTTGCTTTCCAAGTGTCTGACAGTCACAGCTCATATCCCTGAGGTCTGCAGCCTGCTTCCGTCCAAACGATGCAAAGAGAACAGCCTTGAAGGGGGTAGAGACTTAAACTCCACCTTGTATCTGTCGCCGGAGGAAATGTAAGGTCACTCGCAAACAAAATGGATGAGCTCTCCAGTTTGGTGAGGACTCAGTGGGATTATCTGTGCAAGGCAGCTTTTCATGCTCTGCATTTGTATACACAGTGTGACCTGGCAATGGGCCATACTCCAATTAAGGCGTGATCCAGGTGAGTTTACATGCACCTTTGACACCCTGTGATACAGTTTTCAAATGCTGCATGTTTTTGCTGACACTGAAATCCATATTTTATTCTCAGCTGAGTAAGAAACAAATACACTCAAGAACAGTTAAGTATGTCTGAAACATGCCAATGAAATACAATATTTTGAAGAAAAATACACACTGCAATTTGCAATTTGTGTTTAGAGCTCAAATTCAATCTTTAAGTTTCCCAGAGTAGTTTTATTACCTTGCCAGATGGTGATAGCATAGACCAAAAGTTGAAGGAGCAAGATGTTTACAGGTCACAGTGACTATTCAAATACTGTCATTAAAGTGAGGTGAAATGCTCATGCATCAATATGTATCTATACAGAACCAGGTTACTTCTCAACATGTAAAAATAGAGACTGAGATTTGGCTGCAGGGGAAACCACCAGACTCTGCAATTACTCCAGGGAGTTTTCTGCAGGTACAGTATGAATAGATGAGGTAAACACAGCTGTAGAGGAGGTGGAGGAGGGGGAGAAGAGGAGGAGAAGAGGAGGAGGTTGTGATATTTTTGCTATTTTTCAAATTGGAGTCACTGGTTTACACATCAGCAAACTGCAGATACTGAGGTGGTGATTTGGGCTTCAAGGCTGTATTACCTGCATGAAGAGATTTCATGTGTCACTGGAGGTTTGTGACTGAGGTAGGACCACTGGCAGTAAGAAGCTGGATGGAGGGTCTGATCATCACAGATCAACACCATCCTCAGAACGGATGTCCACAATCTTTGCCCTTGTTATACTCTGGTTTCTCGGGGTACAATATGACCTATGCTTGCTAATGAGGCACATTTCCTCACACATTTCATTCATAGAACTGTCCACTTCATATATTCTTGTTATGCTGCAATTTCAGGATCTTATCAGAAAAAAGTTCCTGTTCTCTGTGCGACAGACAGTGTACACAGAAAACATTATTAGTTCTGGCTCTGAGTTTCTTAAGGTCAACCCACACAGACACACACAAAACATTTGAAAACTTTTGTCTCAGCAGAGATGAATGACTTTAAACAAATGTCTGTTCTCCCCTGCTCAATAGCTGGCTATTGCATCTGGTGCGCTGATCAAATCTAAAAAGGGAAGCTCTTTCTCAGAGGAGGGGATGTCCAACAATAGCAGAGAACAGCCTGTCTCTCACTGTGCTCAACCCTCAAACAAAAGCCTCAATCAACAACTCCAAAAAGACTCTTTATGAATACAGCCCACCAGTGGGCTATGCTCATGAGGTATTTTTGGTGCTAAACACAACCTTTTAAGTAGCATTTCAGAGATTCATAAAACCCCCTCTCAAATGGGGGACAACAGATGAGTTACTGCGCTCCCTTGCACACTTGCACACTATCATTAGACAGCATTGAGAGACCTTTTAGCACACTGATTTGCAGGTGCATTTGAACATTGCTATCACATCTTTGAGTCATGCAAATAATAACCGTGGTTGTCGCTTGCAGGCCTTTTCTCAAGTGAGCTCTTCATTAAATTTGTTCACTCTGAGGTCTTCATCTGCTTGAAAATGTGCGCGCTATGAGATTAGGTTATCATGCACATGCAGTACGTACAGTACATGCATGCAATGTTTACCTCACTGCTACATCTCAAATAAGTCCATAGAACACACACACACACACACACACACACACACACACACACACACACACACACACACACACACACACACACACACCTTTATTTGTCTCCTGTGTCCAGGGTTGTGATTTTAGTCACATCAAGGTAATTATCAGAGGCTCTCTTCCTCACACACTCACACACACTGATTGGCAACAATCACAATCAGACACACAAAAGACACACACAATTATAGGCAAACATGCCTCCTGCCAGACCACACACTCACACACCATCAAACATCCACCGCTGAATACTAACCAATGCATTGGATCTTGTTTATCTCCCTCATGAATGTGACATGGACGACGTAGTATGATCCATAATCTCTAAATTAAAGCCATCTCAGCGTCTCTCTTCATTGTCCTTCCTCTTTTTTCTATCACTCCCTCCTTCCATGGGTGAGGGGGGATGAGTCTAATTCTGTTTCATTGTTTACCTTATGTGTGTCTTGTTTATCAGTTTTTGTGATGGCTGAGCTCCCTTAATGAAGCCATAACACCACTGAACCATGAGCCTAAAATATTTTTGCTGCAGCTCCGATTTGTGTGTTGTTGTTTTTTTTTTTCTGGGCAAAACGGACGGAAAACAGGAAATGGGGAATAGTTAAAAAGAAATTAATTATTCATCATTTTCTTCTATTACTAGCCCTGAATAATCCAGTACAAACAGGGCTGTGACTAGAATGTTAACATGTTGTACGGCATCACTTGAAAACGGTCGATGTGGAAATTTATCAGAATAACCAAAATAGAGCGGGAAAAAAAAGGTACTTAAATGATTAAATGATAAAGTTGGAAATTAGTATACCACTGCAACGATACAACAGTAAGAAGAAGAAGCAAATAGTCTGATATAATGCACACACAACAACTATGAAATCCAAACACAACATCCTAACACAAATGTCTGTAAAGTTTGTTTCGTTTTATTTTGTCTGTAGTAATTTGTTGGTAATTCAAAGCCCTGGAAAAGAAAATTTTGAAAACTTTCAAATTAAGACATTTGAAAACCTAAAGGAAAAAAGCTGCTCGGCAAATAAGTCAGAATCACATGAAGCAACCCTGTCTCCTACAACATTGATATTATTGCCTTGCAGATCACATCAGCAATGAATTTTTCATATCTCCATTATACCTAGCCTCAACCCTTAACCCTAACCCTTAAATTAAAGGTGTTAACAATATTCATAGAAGATATGTTTGGACCACAGCAGGCTTTAACAGGAAGATCTTGCTGTAAAAATTCTTTCAAAAGCTAAAGTGACATAAAAAAAAACTGGCTAAAAAAAGATCTCATTTCAGTAGCATTTTCATTTAAAGAAGGCTACACTACTCTCAAGGATTCTTCATTTTTATCAGCAGTAACTTTGGATCAACAAGGTTGTTCAGAGTGTGAATAACAGAAAAACATTTCCAAATGAGGTCCACTTCCTTCTTGATCAGCCAGCTCGAGCAAAAATGAATGAATAACTAAAAGTTGAAGGGTGAGGAGTGCTTCACTGAAGCCACCTGCACATATATACATACTCCTTGAAGTGAACTCATACGCAGTATGACTTATAAATCTCTCTCCAGACGATGCTTTCCAAATATATTACAGAACTGCCCCAATGAGCATCTTGGTGGGTTTCAAGAGGTCTGTCTATCTCATCCACAGTTCAAACAGTTTGGCTTCAGAGTCGAGCCTGCCTAAACTTCAAAACTCCAGAGTCCACTCTCTCCTCTCTGTCTAACTCCGTCTATTTCTCCCTCCTCCCCTCTCTCAGAAAGATCCCTTCAAGGGTGCCCAACATGCAAACGGAATAGCAGATTCTTCATCTTGCTCTAAGTTTAAACTCAAATTTATCAAAAACTGTATTTTTCCTCATCCATAAATGACATCTTAGATTACAAACACTTTTAAAGTGGCACATAACAAACTCTCCCCTAGTGTAGTCAGTGTCTTAAATGTTCAGTATTTAGCCTTTAAGCAATGGATGTGAAATGTATTACACATGGGAGGTTCTGCGCTTTGTTCTTTCCAGTGGGAATACACTGATGAAGTGACTGCAAAACACTCCAGATGAAGACTCCTGGCCAGAATAAAGACGGACATTTTTGCCAGTTTCTACTCATGCGTATCTTCGTTATTGAGCGTTATGTTATCCACATGGATTTGTTGATAGCTGCACATCTTTATTCTCACAGCAAACAACAGTCCATATTCATTACTTTTAAATCTCTGAGTGAAATAATCAGATTTAAACAGAGCAAAAGCTGCTTTGATCAGGGCTGGAGATTGGAATCTGTAAAGAACTTTTTAAGTGTGGCATAATAAATTGATTGTAGTTGTGGTGTTTGATATTGCATATCTGAACTTGGTACTCATGCGTAAAGACAGGCAAGTTAGGATGTCGTGCAGAAAGCACCAAAACACATGAATGTTTTTTGATTTGGGGCCCCTATGGTTAAGGTTTGGTTAGATTTAAGCTATTAAAACTACTTGGTTATGGTTAGTTTGGGGTCATGTTTAAAATA
The DNA here is from genome assembly GCA_037975065.1 of Chaetodon trifasciatus. Taxonomy (NCBI): domain Eukaryota; kingdom Metazoa; phylum Chordata; class Actinopteri; order Chaetodontiformes; family Chaetodontidae; genus Chaetodon; species Chaetodon trifasciatus. The sequence goes on from JBBMOE010000008.1 coordinate 5,504,190, forward strand.
ACCATTGTTGACTCTCAGTTTTAGGTCATAAAAGACATTTTTATGGACTTCTTCACAGCAGCATTTAAAATGACAGGGCAAAGTAAATCCACCCTAATCTTTGATGTTGACTTCAACTTTGTGCTGTTGACCAGCAGCAAGTCATCTTTACAGTGCTGACCATTAAGGGAACTAGAGAGTCCAAAACAAAGGAAGCTGTGACTTGTTAGCTGTGTGTCACCATTTTCTTTAGTACAACCAGCTCCACAAAATGGTTTGCAGAGAGTTGCTTGAGAGGAGTCGATGGTACATGCTATATACATGTTTTCAATAAACAGTGAATAAACAGAGCAACTACGCTAACTAGTTAGCAAGCTCGTTAGCTGGGAGCACTGTTTTGCCCCCTTCATTAAAACATTTTAGTAAAGTACAATCCAGAGAACAAAACGTCAGGGGGAGTAAACAGCACAGTACAGAGATAACCGAGAGAAGCTCAGGGAGCAAGAAGGCTGTTAAATCACCCTCCAAACATGAAAATATTTCACATCACAGGAACGAGAGTTGGGCTTATAAATTACATGTAGGAGACTTTATGATGTCCAGAGTTACTGTTTCACTGTAGAATATAAGATGGTATAATTTCAGGGTTTACATTATTCTATATATCTATATATTTTCCTGCCAAGTCTCTCTCTTCTGTCTCTACACATCATTTCTATCGGCTCTAAACTGTTTTCTCACACCCTGCACTCACTGCACAACTCTACATGTGTTTTCTTGCATCACTCTCCTTTGACTTTGATTTGTTTGATTTTGAGAAAGGAGAAAGAGAGGTTGATGTGAGACTGACACGGGGAGAAAGAAAGCAACAGCCCAGAGACAAGCTCACATCTACTTCAACTATCTTTACATCTCAGGCCACAAGCAGCAAAGATCTGGGGCTTGTCCCAATTTATAAACATTACTGATAGTCCTCTCTCCCTCCCCCTCACTGTCTGTCCCTCTCAGTGTGTGTCTCTCTCTCTCTCTCTCTCACACACACACACACACACACACACACACACACACACACACACACACATAAACCACTGCCTCGCAGACCTACAAACGCTTTTGTTAAGCCAGCTAGCTCTGTCTCTTGGCTCGTTCCCCCCCCCATGCTCCGTGCCGCCTTTTTGTTTGGGCCTCATTTGACAAATCAGAGAGCGTTACAATGAGAGGCTGCTCCCCAGCCAAATATTCCCCCTCAGTCTGCGTCAGCTGGCTTCCTGAGAAGTTCTGAATAAAGATAAGATTAGTTGCTTGGCATAGAAAAGAGAGACAGCACCTCTCCATCCCATCATACCGCATCAGCGTACGTGAGGAAGGTTGTTTCAGGACAGTTTCTCTTAAAATGTATGAGAATGTGTATGGGAGAGTGATACTACCAACCATGGTAAATGGAAATATCACTTTCTCGCTGAAAGATGATAGAGTTAATACACATAGCTGCCACTTTACGTTTCCTTTTTGTTACTGTATATTGCAGAAATATTAACATTATTTTTGAATTATATCATACTCCTTTGTTTCCATCTTTACTTTGGAGTTTGGAGTTGAGCACACATCAGCAGCTCTATCCTCTCACGTGCCACAGTCAAAATTGCTTTACTTGCCATGCCCTCATGATCACTGATCAATTATTTCCTTCCTCGGAGAAGCACAATACAAAAAAAACAAAAAACAAAACACGCTGACGGCCAGATCTCAGATGATGAACGCCCGGCACGCAGGTGGCATGAATCCCTCATGAGGCGTTCTGTCCGACTGCTTGCTCTTGTGGCACCTCCATCCCCTGAGATGCAGTATGACAACTTCTTCACTCCCTCTCCTCTGTTTTCTCTGCTGTTTAATTATCCTCAGCTGTCATTAGTCCTCTTTGTTTCTTCAGGAAGAGGGAGCAAAATAAAAAGAAATTAATCGCCTATTGCCACGCTGTATGCAAATCTTTGCTCAGACCCCGTTAAGCCGATGAGAGATGTGATAGTGGAGAGGAGAGGAGTAATTGGAGACAGATGTTGGAGAGACGGATCATCCGAGACGGATCAGTGAGCCAAAACTAAGATGCCACCCTTAATAGGATCTGGCAGAAAAATTATTATTTCTCTCTGTTTCCTTTTCATCTTCTCTTTGTTCAACTGTATTTTTCATAATGAAGTCTTATGTTACATTTGCTTGCCTCTCAAAAGTATGAATCATTCCTCTTTTTTTCTGGTCTCGTGCACTTGTTTTCTTAATCAGCTCTCTTGCATGCACACACAAGATGTGCACTTCCTGGGTACCTGCTCTGCTTGTGCCCCATTGCCCAGCAACACAGCAGCAACAGTTGGAGCTATGCAGTCCACAATAAAGACAGCACAAAGCTTGTGAAGCTACTGATCACATTAATTATACTGTACTCTGTTTTCCATGACCTGAAGTACTGTTTAATCATAGCACAAAGATTTCTGCTATGTGTTGAAATGAAATATTCAAAATATTTTAGCAGAAAATCAAGCATATTACAAAAGAAGCTGCTAGCTGGGTGGCTGGTTAAATCACATGACCTGTATTTGATTATGCCTTCATATGTCTGTGTGCTCAGACCAGGACCTCCATTTGAACACAACGTATCCATGCAACCCGAGGAGGTCACTGCGGGTCATAGGTTTAATTGGGATTTGCAAGCTTGAGGAAACCGAATATAATATGTTGAGGATGAAAGCAGCAGGATTAATTTATCTCCAATTATATTTTCTAATTTTGCAACAAAATTATGTTTCAGCCCTCCCCTGTGTTAAACTGTCTATTTCGCAGTTTAGAGCAAATTTTAATTGCATTGAAAGATTTTGTCTACCTGAAAACATATCAATCTGGCATTTGTTGTGATGAGTTTTTTATTATGTTTTTCTTTTTTTTCTTGGGAAGTATTGTGTGCTTTTATTGAAAACCTTGTCTGTGAACTAAAGTCCTCCCAAAGGGGAATAATATTCCAGCTCGATCTATTCTGCGTGAAGCAGCTTATCTGATATGCATTGTTGCTGTTCCCCAGGCACATAATAAAAAGAGCATTTCAATAAATATGGACAATAATTTACTCCTCCTCTGGTCGAAAGGCTAAAAATACATTGGTACAACTAATCACCACGGGAGAGTCGGGAGCAAATCACAGCTGGATTGAAGTCATTCAGCTGTGTCATGTGCAACCAGCATTTGTTGTTCGGAGGAGGACAACTGGGGCAGAAAAGCTTCAGATGGATGTTGCACTGTGAAGTTTCCAAGACGGCTGAACGAGTGTGACACTGGATTCAATCTCGCATTGAAGGGGGCTACAAGGTCAAGAACAATGTGGTACAGGTGGTGTTTATTAAAAACAAAGTCTGAGCATAATCTGTCATTAAATGACTTACTGTTGGCACATGGGGGACAAGGCGAGGCTTTATATTGCTGCATTACTATAATTGATAATTAACTTCTGTTAAATATGGATTTTCATCTAACACACAAAGACAAAGTTGGAGCTTTTCCTGAATTAGTGAAGAAGGGATGTGTAGTTGTTGTACATCTTAGATTATGGCTCTGCTCCACGGCTTTCTTAGCTTTTAGCTTTCTCGGTTTTTCTTTTAGTCTGAAAAAGGAACGAGATTGAGACAGACAGCCAAGCAAACAAGCAGAGAAAGCAACAAAGATGCAGACTCATAGAGAAGTCTTTGTGAAAGCGTCTGTCTGAGAGGAAACAGCTGATCTGTGACCTAACATTTGGCCTCAAACAAATGAGTCTTTTCTATTATAAGTAAAACAAACAAACCAAAACATGAACAAAACAAGAGCAAAACTTTTGAAATACCAAGGCTGGCAAACACATGCAAAATGAGCACTTTTATTTTGCATTTCATTTTCTTTGCTTCTTTGATCTCCTCTTTAAAAAAAAAAACAAAAAAAAAACAAACAGACAAAAAAACAAAAGAATCAACATCGTCAAGATCGCTGCACAGCAGGACGGCCAAGCAGAGGAACGCTACAGGGAACAGAAGCAGCTTGAAAGAGAGAGACGGAAAGAGGAGCGAAATCTGTCCATGACAAACACAGACGGTGACAGAGTGAGACAGACGTGAGCGCAAGTTAAATGTGAAAAAAAAATAAATAAATAAAATAAATAAATACAAAACATGTTGAGCCCTGCAGATAAGCTGAATGTGCAAGTCTCTGTATGGCTTCATCTCAGAGTCATAAGCATATCAATAAGCTCATTACTAACACCTGGAAAATTCAACATTATTACTACAAAAAGTGACCTTCAAAACATTAAACACAAGGCTGTGAGGGTGCCCACAATCTCTGCACAGACACAACACCCCAAACACAGCACCTCTATTTGCATGCAGCCTTTACATGTGATTGGTTTCAGGTTGAAACACAGAAATGAAAGTGGTCCAGGGAGCTTTCCATCTCCACCTCACTGCAGTGCCAGTTCATTTGTGACTGTATAAATGTGTTTTTCGAGCTTTCTCTCTTATCTTCTCTGTGTAGAAAAGAGAAACTAAGACACTCTCAGACACCGCATGCTCTCTCCACAACCATACTGTATGTGAAAACTAGGTTTTTCTGATTCCTTTCCGCCGTACTTGAAATGTTATAGTGAAAAACACAATGCTTGAAATCAACTTCTGAAAAAAAGGAACAATTCAGTACCAGGGAAACATGGCGTAACCCTTTAAGGTCGACCAGGCTGAATAGCCAGTGCAAAATGTTTGTGTCCATCCCTGCATTTTTCATCCACTCATCAATGAGCAGGTCCTACTTCAACTGGTCTGCCACTTTGTCTCCATCCACTCAATCGAGCTCGACGGAGACACTAAATGTGTGATCCGTGTCTGCCACCTTGCTCCTCTCAATGTGGAGGATCTGGTAACCGGCTTTAAGGTCGCCCCTGATTATTGAGCACCTCAGCCTGAATGACTCCAGACACCCTGTGGAGGAACCTCATTTGGCAGCTTGCAAATGTCTGCACTCTGGTAACTCTCCAAGTTTCATTGGTAAGTGTCAGAAAGAATGCGAGTTAATTAAAACTTTTTGCTTTGTGGCTCCCTTCACTGCCACAGTCAATCACATCTCAGCAGTCACTGCACTTGACTTAAACCCTTTCTCTCCTTGTGGAACGTTGGTCATCTACAAGTCTCATCGCGTTACCCACTTCAATTTCACAATTTCATCCTTGTTTGGGAGAAAGATCAGCATCGATACATGAAATCATCCACTGTTAGAAAGGTTTGTTCCTGATTTGGAGGGCACAGTTCCTATATGAATTGAGAAGATTGTCTTGATTCTTAAGATAAATAATCTGTATAAAACCCCATGTTGGATTAGCTGGAAACTGCATTTCCACAAAGATGAAAACAGGACTGCTTTTATGAGCTTGTTGACTTTTTAGAGATATGTGGTTCTCACAGGACAGCAAAGGTACTGAGTGTGATGACTTACAGATATGATGCACAGCTATAGATTAAACTGCCCAACAAGTAAAGTAGCTAAAATGAACTCAACCTTTAACATCTACAGCAGCAAAATGTAACATACAATTAATGTTAATATTAATTAAAACAACATATACTCTATATATAATAAAACACAGAAAAAGGGACTATTTTACTGCAAAATGAGTACTTTTACTTGTCATACTATAAGTGAATTTTGCTAATAATTCTTACACACTTTTTAGAAAGTTGGAATGGAGGCCGTAATTTTACAGTGTGGTATTATCAGAAGAATCAGAACTGGCTTTATTGGCCAAGAATGTGCACGTACAATTTGAATTTGACTTTTTAAACATAATAAGCTAAGAAGTGCAAAAAAATACAAAATAACCAATATATAATATATACAAAGAATGTTGTACTTTCAATTAAGTAAATGATCTGAATACTTCTTTCACCAGTGCTAAAAGCACAGTGCGGCGCTTTAACGACGCCATGGTGAACACTCAGATAGAAAACAGGATCCTGGATGTCTTCTGCCAGTTTAACATCTTAGCTGCCAAAGCAGTTTCGAGAATATAAAGGCCTGATTAAATGTGGGCTGCAGTGTTCAAACCACAACTGAGAAGCTGCTAGTTCTCCTAAATTAAGTTCATTAGCAATGGTTGAGTGGTGCCTTTTGGCGGCAAATGGTCTCAGTGCAGGCCTTCCACGCCACCAAGGAATAATTGCTAGGGAAAACACTGGCACATATTGCAGTCGGATTCTGTGTGTGCACCAAAAGTTGCTTTGTTAGGCTGAATTTCCGTTGAAGCTTTAGGTTAGCACATCACTTGTACATTAAAAAAGCCTTGTATATGTTAATGTAGAAGCAACAGTCTGATTCGGAGGAGTTTTAATTGGAATCCGGGGAAAGAAATGAAGGCAAGGAGAGAAAATGATGACTGATACACTTAGATGCTTTTCCAGCAACAGATTTAGGTGCACAAGTGCTCTCACACCATCAGTCACTGCAGCTCTGTCTACTCCCAAGGGTAATTAAATGGAGTGATTTTTTTTTTCTCAACGTTGCTATTTATCCCAGAATAATTTGAATTTCAGGAGAAATTTCACCTGTCGGATCTGAAAATACGGTCAAATTAAATGAATGTCAACAAGTCTGCCACAGTTGATCAGACATCAGAAAGGAGAAGCTCACTTTCAGGCTGACTGACACACTGCCAATATTTCACAACAGTTCAGTTAATGCGAGTGGCTCCATAGCTGCACTCACACAAAATTAATGAACAGCTGGTGTTTGCTAAAATGAATCTTCCAGATCATACAGTCCCCTCGGTCCTATAAATTTGTCAAAATTTTAAAGCATCTGCTATTGTAATGCTGCCTGGCCATCCTTTATCCACCATGGTCCATTCAAACCAATGGAACTGTTAACACTGACCCCTCAACGTCACTCTTGTGTATGTAAACGTGCAAAAAGTGAGACCGAATGGACATTTTCTCTGTATTTACTCATTCAGGCAAAACAAACACCTGTCAGAGAGACAGGAGAGATCAGACACCAGATTACCCAGAAATCATTTAGTGAAACGTACGGTTCACAGAAACCTGCCTCGGAGTTCAAGTCAGACCTGAGCTGAATCTTAACATTGTTGCTGCAAATGATAGTTTCTGCCATTGCAGGTTGCAGGTACACTCACAGATGCATGCCTTGCAGTTTGATGGGCTCTGCTGTGAGACTGGGAATGAGTTTGCATTGAAGGTCTGCACTTGGTCATTCCAGACACATTTCAATGTCCACATCTCAGCTGTAACTGCCGGGCAAGTCCTTGCGTGTGTGTGTGTGTGTGTGTGCTTCTGCACCTGCACACACATGCATGTTTCAGATACTACCCAACTTGAGATGTGACCTTGACACCAGACATTATTCCAGCTGCTCAGCCTAAAGCTACAACAGTCTTCCCTCTCCTTTCCTCTCTCTGGAGGTGCCTTTCAAATGAAGCTGCCTAGTAATTGTGTCACTGTGGAAAACAGCTATTCAGTACAGTGTTGGAGAGAGAGAATCAAAAATAAAAAAACACAAAATGGATGTCACCATGTTGTGTGATTAGCGAAGATAAAACAACGTTAAAAGCCTTTTGTTCTCTTTAGATGGCCAGAGGTTGTGTTACTGGGAGCTATTGGGCTTATAAGAGAAGTTTTGGAGATGTGGTGCAGTATGAGCAGTGCTCACCCCATGAAAAAGCTGTTCTATTTATGCTCTCTAGGCATTTCTTTTCTTCCTCAGGGCACACTGACTGCAAATCATTAATTTCTTGGTGAGTATCTAATAATAATATTCATCAATTTGATTATACCCCCATGGATCACACATATTTTCAGGAGCTACTTTCAAGTTTTTGGGAGGTAGCATTGGTACCACAGAGGTCCAGATTTTTATAGAAGTTGAAAATACTTCACACAGGCGAAGATGATGTTGTGGATAACATATAGAGTTAAGCTATAGGCTTGGCCTGGATTGTATTTTCAGCAGCAGACGTTGGAGACTGATCATAGGAATTTTATCAGAATACTACAGACAGCAGTGTGTCTCTATGATCCTCTGCTTTCTTGTGATGACACGTTGCTGCCTGTCACTTTAATGATGAAGGTGACACTACTCTATAGAGTATACAGGCTACAATAGTGTATAGTTCAGAGAATATTATGGATCCAAAACAAAAACTCACTTACAAATCTTTCTGCTACTTCAGCACCACGGACAGCGCCATGGATTTCTCAACACACAGCACAGTGAGGCTGCTGATATTTCAGATCCATGATGGGAGCCAGAAGTTCCAACTTGTACAAACCTTTGCACTTGCTTTGCCACCTTGTCATGGAGAGGGGGGATTGCAGATGAACAGGGGGTTGCATTTTTGTCATTTTGCTAACAAGTGAGATGCATCCACCCTCTTCCACCCTCAAATCAACTACTGGAGGCAGTATGAAATTGTTAGGACGGGGAGGGAGGCTGAATCCTCTGTTTCATTTCATAACAACAGCAAGACCCTTATAAACGTTATTCATAATCTATATGGGCTCTCCTCTTAATGCAGAAGAAAATGTATAATTTGGCACATCGTGTAACAAAATAGTGAAAATATAGCCATTCTCTATGTTTCAATAAAGACCCTCTTGATAGAAAATGATCACAGCCACTGAATGAATTAACTGGGCATGGAAAGACTTGAGCACTGCAGTATTTGTTACTGCACTCTATTGACTGGTAAGCTCTTTTACACACAACTAAGTTGGCTTTTGCGCACGGTGACATGAGCAGTTGTTACCACTGTGACTGAATGAGTGAAACAAGTTGTTTCAAAATAATAAGGTAATATTAATACAACATCATTGTTCACTTGACAATTAGATGCAAATTCAAAGCAACAGAGCCACTGTCTGATATCAGCACGGGGACGAGCAAGTTAAAAAAACACACCAAAAAAAGAAATGACACAGTACCCAAGAATCACAAAACTTCCAAAAATAATACGGTTTTTGTTAAGCGGCACATCTTGTTAGCCATCAATGCTGCAGAGATAGCACAAATTCCTCTTTTTTTCTCAATGACACCTCCCTGGCGCTGCATTTGTGTACAAAATGTGTGTTCTATTTTTCCATCTCAAATCTATTTTGAATTGTGAGATTACTCTTTTTCACTCACAAACTTCTGCCTCGGTCATTTCTAGCAATATTTCTTGCTGCCATATGAATTTGTTTCTGGCTTTTCAGCCACATGCAGAAACACTGAATATTACTGCGTCTGTGAGCTTCTTCCCAGTTTGCATGACTATGCCAAGGCTGGCTGACGAGGGCAAATAATGGGAAGCGTTGTGCCGTGTTACATCTTTCAACGAGTGAGAATGGGTTACAGATCTCATTATTGATTACAGCTCCCACAGACATTAGGACTTTTCTCTCCCACTCTTTCTTTTCCCTGTGCTACTTTAGAGGAACCTCTGACTTTAATTTTTTCCTTCACTACCACTCTCTCCCTTGTACGTTTTCTTCCATCTCTCTCTGAAACCATTCTCCCTTCGGCTTTACTCCAAATCCTTCCTCCCTCTCCCCCTAGTTCTCCAGACTGTGATGCATGGTTGTCTGTGTTTTCCAAAAGTCCATTAGTTGCTGGCTCTAGGCCGCCTCCTCTCCCACAGACAGAGATAAAGACGCAGAGCATAGCTGCCCAGCGAGCTGCATGAAAATGAGAGGACAGTGGAGAGAGAGAGAGATGGAGGGAGACGAAGGGGGGACGAGAGAAAGGAGAGGATGGATGAGAAAACATCTCGATACTGGCCAGAGCAAAGGGGTAGAGAAGCCGATAAAGGAAAGGAAGGAGTAGCAAATGGGAAGATGATGAAAATTGGTTAGGAAGAAAAAAGACAAAAACAACAGGAACAGAGAGAAAAGGGGGCAGTAATGAGGGGAAAGGGGTGAGAGAAAGAGGTCAGGAGATTCAAGGGGAGAAAGAAGAAGCTTTGCATTGAGAATGAAAGTAGTGAAGACAAAGTTAAAAACAGCAAAGGATACCAAGAAGGAGGATGAAGGGAGGAATGAGAAATGAAATGTGCTGAGAGTTTGGTGCGGGGTCAATTCTAACCAGATATCCCGCCACCAAAACCATTTATATATGCCGCCTCCTCCTCCTCCCCTTACTGTGTCCCCCTAATTTATCTGAAATCAGTAATTGAACCCACAGCTTCCTACTCAAAACAAAATGCAGGGGAGCTACAGTGATTCATCCTCCATTTTACTATTTTATCCACTTTTTATCTTGGAAACGAAGATGTTATCTAATGGTTAGCTTTAGGTCGCAGATCTGGGCAGACATGACACACACCACGCAGATGAAAAATGTGTTCAAAAAGTTCTTTTCTCTCTCTTTCTTTCAATGGGGGCATTTGGTGCTTTGATTAATGCTGGTGTCTAACTTTAGCAACTTTGCTCTTTTTGTTTCTATTGGCCTAATTACTTTTGTGCTCTCCTCCATATTTCTCTCAGCCAGTCTGGAAGTGCATTTTAATCTCCTACAGGCCTCTTAAAGTACTAATATTGTGTATCGGTCTATCTTGGACTTCAGTAATGAATCAAGACAGTGACAAAAACTTCAATTCTATTGCCTTAAAAAAAGGTGGCTGAAACATTTTAATTGCATGGCCAACAGCTGGTTTAGAACTGAGGTCTGCATCCAAATTCATGGTATTGTCTAGCATGAAAAATCCATATTCTTTTGTGTGTATCTCTGTTTTTCAGGTGATGTAACTGCATTTTGGTTTTTATCTGTTTATGTTCTCTGAGCTATGTTCCTGTTTGTGCTATTATTTTCCAGCTATACATGTCCATCGACCGTCCCTCTCTGCTTTATTAAGGTGAGTCTTCTCATTAGGGGTGTGAGGGATATCACTAAGGACATGAAGCTCATTATTGTCCGTCAAACTAGTGTGTTTAAATCATACAGGCGTCACTTTGGAGCTGTAAAAATAAACTCAACTGAATCCAAATCACACACTGACTCAAAACAAAAAACGTTCTATATAATAGATTACAAATATTGTTAATGCACTGAGTTGCATCTTTGCTAGAAGTTTTTTTTGTTTTACTTTTTAGTGACATAAAGCAAACCCGCAGCACACTCTAAAGCAAGCATTTGTGTTTTCTTTAGATTTTCCTTTAGAGCTTGTTTGAGTTACACAACAATGAATCACTTTAAGCAAGAAAACATGAAGATGAAATTAGCTGCTCGCTGTTTTCCTGTGTTGGTCTGCACTAGATCAAGTAAAGAATGGGAAACATGTTTTAAAGACGAGGGTTTTCTTTAGTCTTTAAGCTTGTCTCTGTGAAGCAGAAGGATAATTAAACTGCAAGATTGCTCGCTGCAGGGGCTGCAAATGTATATGTGCACTGAAGTTGCAACCAATATATCTATACAGTAGAAACAGTTTTAAGACTTTGTCATGGTGTAGCTGATGCAGCTGATAGCCTGTGCTAACCAGTTTAAACAAACACAGCAAAATAAATGATTATATACTGTACTGGAAACCAAGGATTACTTTTGTTGAGGCCATTTTAGATCTCCACTTCAAAATAATGATTTGAAGTGCCTCATAACAGTTGCAGGAAATGATAGGACATCAAGTAACGGGTCAACTCATAATGAGTTAACTCATTATTAAGGAAAGCTTCTGCACAACGGGAAAGGCCCCATTGGTGGAGCACTGCTCATTAGTAGAGCCAGGTTTACGGATGCACTGGAGACGCCATCCTTTAATCTCTGAATTATTTGACTTGTGTTGTAATTTTATTCAATTTTCCAGGACGGTCCCATCCAACAACAGAACTGATAATTTGCTAAAACAGCAGCTTAACACCAGCTTTTTTTTGTCTGTCTTGCAGAGGTTTAATTTCCCACGTTGCTGCAGGTTATGCAGGAGTGTCCTCTAGCGTGTACCAGTACACTATGACATCACTTGGGAGTGTGGTCACAGGCGACACTTCTGACCACACACAACAGAGGGGAAACTTTGAGCCATAGAGGAACACTGCTTTTCAGCCTGCTATTAAAATACCCTGCAAAACAGGTTTATGTAGAGGATGTAGAACATATTATCGTATTATCATAACAGTTTTGATGCAGACCAGTGAAGCAAAATTTTGAATTTCATTTCAATGCTGCATTCAATGTTTCCTTTCTTTCCCTCTGTCATTGAGTAGCCATAGACCTGCTTCCATAATAACTTCTGTCAATTTTTAAGAACGAGTACAATAACAGTACGTCCCTGTAGGAGTACTCCATCCCCCAATCTTAGTTTATCTCAGTAAGACTAAAGGCTGATGGTAAGCACATTCTCTACTGAAAATCACAGAATTGAGACTAAAAATACAGTTTCTGCTGTTAGATATTCACTGTGTGTGCAGGCATGTCTGTCTTCGTGACGGCAGGAGGAGGATGTGCACAGACACACACACAGCCTAATGTACGCGCGCAAGTGCACGCACAAACACAAATGCAAACATGCAACCACCTACACACACGCAATAAAACATCACATTAATTGCTGTCTCCATCCACTGACTTTCATTGATTTCTCTGTTAGCTGCTGTAATTATTACAGACGCAAGGGGTACAGCACAGGACAAAAGGGAATGAGAGAAAAACAGATATTGAGAGGCAGAGAGAGTGCAAGAGAGGAGGAGAGGAAAAGAACAGAATCCAAAGTAAGACGACTGTGTGGGTGTTAGATGGATTCTTGAGTCTTGGCTGGTAGAAGAGAGAGAAACAGATAAAAAGGCAATTAAGCTTCATTATTAGATATGGGGAGATAAGACAATGCAGATAAGAATACAGGAATAGATAATAGAATTATTTCTTTCCTTCCTTATTTCACTCCTTTGTGTGTTATTAAAGCAAACATTTACTATCTCCTCTTCTTACTTCCCTCCTGTCTCTCCCTCTCGTCTATCACATCTCTCGCAAACACGCCCGTTATTAATCAATCGCCACAATTGCCAAGGGTGGTTCTAATCTTTCTTCCTCTATCACTCCACTTTTTTATCGAGCGTCTATCATTCCCTTATTCCAAACGTCTCTTTCAATCCTTACAGTCCCCTTTCTTTAATATGGGGAGTAAATTCTCCTTCTTCTGTATTCCTCTTCTCATCTGCTCTCCCTAAATCTGAGTCACAACACAGAAACACTGTCATCGCACAGGCACAGAATTGTAACAGCAGGAAAATATGTTTGCTGTTTGGGCTTGTTGTGTTGAATCCTAATGAGCTATCAGACTCTGCAGGAAAAGAGCTTTCTCTTATTCCTGTCAGGGTGATTTGCACTACTAGAAAATAGAAAATGAGAGAGCCCAGCAGCCAAAAGGCCATTTTCTGGTCTTAGCAGAGGCTGGGTTATTACAGAGGATATTGCAGCAGTCATACCCAGGCACAGTGACAGATATATATCAAGGCAGCATATGCCTCAGCTGAGATCTCATTCAAATCCAATAAAATACATGACAAACACATAAATATGACATTAATTTTTAAAGATCTAATGAAAATGGTCTTCTAGTCTTCCTGTCACTGCGCTGTGTCATCACACAGGCTAAGGCACAAAATCCCACAAGTACTTCCTGACTTCAAAAGAACAAACCAAGAACACGGGAGGAGGAAGGCAGGGAATTAAAGGGGCAACAGAGAGGAAGCACAGGGAGGATGTTGTATGTTAGTGGGCACGTTTTTTAAGAGATACAAGACACATAGCTCTAGGCAACCTTAAGACCTGAAAGCTTTGTTCGTGAAAAGTCAACCTCCCTCTCTCAAAGAGAAAGCGTGAGGAATCACAAACACAGTCTGTGTCCTGCCAAACCAACACAGCTGGGCCACCCTGCTCGGTAACCTAGGCAACTCCCTGACCAATGGCTGGTTGGCAGGAGGTCTTAAAAAAACTGTGACACTGACACAAACACACACACACACACACACACACACACACACACACACACACACACCCAGAGAGCACTGCTGCCTACAGATCTCTTGTTGACTGTGATTTGAGAGGGTAAACAGGTGTTAGAGAGGCCTCTCCAAGTTAAGAGCACACCGACACACACTCACACACACACGCGTGTGCACACACACATGCGCGTGCACACACACACACACACACAGTGAGACACCCGGGTGGGGCTCATTTATATGCTCTGTTTAAACATCTTTCGCCATCCATCTTGCTTAACATTGCTTGGAGATGGCAGCACAGTGTCAAAATCCTGAGACGCATCTACATGATTTTACCTGCGTTTCTTTTTTGTTTTTTTTCCCCTCCATTAGGGAATAAGGACAGTGGTGAGACAACAGCTGGAGGGAAGAAAGAGATGGAGGAGAGGTCTGAGAAAGGAAGGGAGAGCAGAAAGGTAGAAGATGAAGAGGACAGGGCCCGTGGTCTCTCACCATCACTCTCCCATGCCGTCTTCCCAAAGCTTAGCCTCTCTCTGTTGTGTTTACTTCCTAACAGCTACTCCCTCCATTAATCTCTCTCTCCCTGCGCTTCTGTCATCATTCTCACCAGCCTTCCTATTCCTCTTTCTTCTTCTCCTTGTTCTTCTGTCTGCCTCCCTTTATCACCCTCATATTTCCCGTATTAGTCATTCCTCTCCCTCCTCTGTCTGCCCATCCACGTTTCACCCATTCTTTATTTATTCTTCTACATTTCTCTCTCATCCTGCCTCTTAGATTAATATAATAATATAAGCTGCAAGTTGTGAAGATTTACAGTGAGGAAAAATATGACCCGGACCACTTAACGCATCATTGTCATTGAAGGAGGGGGCTCATTTGTAGTCAGACAAATTCTGCCTCTCTCCGTCTGTCTCCCACTAAATCCTCTCTGTAATGTTTGATTGTGTGTGTTTTTTTGTTTTTTGTTTTTTTTGTTGTTGTTTGATGGCTTTTAGCCCCACTGATTAATGCACCCAAGAATCCATTAAAGAAACAGGAAAACAAACTTTCTGTATTAGTAAAAGATGGTGTTTAAATCCACCCACATCCTCTGTCTCTGTGCTTGTTCTCCTCAATCTCCTCTCTTTTTTTGTGCATTTTACACGTTCTCATTTCCTTGCCTACATTCCAACCCCATCTAGGTCCCTGTCGACAAATTCTGTGCCTCCACCCTTCCATCCTCCCCTCTTCTTTCTCACCCATCCACAGTAGCTTCCTCAATCTCGTGCCCTCTTTTCGCCCCTCGCTTCTCCCTTATTGCTCTCTCTTTCCACCTTAGATCTCCCAATTTCCTCCTTCCTGCTCCCCGAGCACCCATTTGCCATCCATATCATCTTCTCTTCCTCCCTTGATCTCTCCTCTGCTTTGTCTCAATCGTCCTCCAGAGTGCCGTGATGGCCTCACCCAGGGTTGAAAGATCTAAGCAGGCCTTGGTTGATTTACCATCGGCTCTATCTGTCGGAGGAATCAGTGTAATGTTTATCATCATCACTGAAGTCATTATGGCAAATTGGTGAACGCTTATAGGCCCACATTACACAGCTCCTTCTTTCCAGTTTCGAGATGTATGTAGCAGAGGTGAAGAAATGATGGTAATTTTTATCATAATTTCAGGAGTCATTATGCTAAATGGGCAGATGGTGAAAGGGAGATATAAAGTGATGGGCTTGTTACAGAATTGAGATAAGCACTCTTAACACAAGTGAAGAAATTTGCTAACAGTGAGGAAAGCCAAAAAGGTTAAATCCATGTCACAGTGTCGCAAAATTAAACAAATCAAAAGAAGCATATATCAATTGGATATAAGCGATAATACAACCTGAACGAACCCTGTGTGCTTCTGCTGATTGGTGTGACCTTGTCAGATGAGCAGGTAAGATCCATGACAACATGCTCATAAATCAAAACAAATTTCAAATTCAAATCAAGAAAAGGGTTTTTTTTTTAGCTTGGAAAAGGTAGTTTTACAAATGGCAGCAGAAATGCAAAAGCACCTTGAATGCGGTAAATTTCCTCCGTATGGTATAAACAAAATATGTATATATGTATGAGCCATGTAACTTCACACTCACTATTTCTGACACACCACTGCCTCTTTTTTTTCCTCCTGCTGTTCCTCAGCCTGAATTGGCAGTGAGATACGTGCTTGGGGGAAATTCTGAATTATCCATATTTGGCCAAAGGCTTAATTGTGCTGTTTAAAGCTGTTCAGTTCAAGGTTATGTTGGCAGGGTAGTAATTCACTGCTGCCATATTTAGCCATGAAAGTGTTATATGTCTTTGTTGAAGAAGAGGACCTTTACCGTGCTTTCTTTACTTCTAGCCTTGACTTCAGTTAATGTTGCAGTGAAGGTTTCATTACAGGTTTTTTCTCCTTTTTAAGAAGCTCCCATCAATGTAAGACTTGGGGGTAATGATAATATATAGTGCGCAAGGACATGTGGGAAAAGACGCATTTTCGAAAGTGGAACCTTCCCATAGTGCAGCAGAAAGTCACACAGACAGAAAATCATTCAGACTGGCACTCCACTCAACTCTAAAATCACTCAGCAGTCATCAGAGACTCTTGAGGCCTGACAGAGAGTAGCTGTCATATATTCACACTGGGACACTTACATCAACTGAGTCAGGTACGTGTGTTCTTCTGCACTGACGTGTGTGTGTGTGTGTGTGTGTGTGTGTGTGTGTGTGTGTGTGTGTGTGTGTGTGTGTGTGTGTGTGTGTGTGTGTGTAAGCATTCAAATGTGAAAGTTTTAGTGGTTTGTGTGTCTAGTGATTTGTGTGTTTCTACGCATATATACGCATGCGTGTGCTGTGCAGTGTCAGGACTTAAAAGCCACTCAGAGGAACATTTCCATTTCTCATTCCTGTATATGTTTAAGTCTCCTGTGGCTTCAGATAGAATCAGCTGTGACTAGAAAAACATCATCATAGGATAAAACACTTTAAAATGGGCATGTTGTGTATGTGGCCTTTCACACAACTATGTTATTAATAAAAAAAAACTGGAGAAGGGAACTAGATTCTTTGTAGGTTGAATCCAAACATAATGCATTACGATCTATACGCACCTAGTAGCGCATGCACATAAAGTAGTCACTTATTACAATGTAGGCTATATGCTACAGGACATATAGCTACAATATGTATACATTAACTGTATAATGCACATGGAAAAAAAACAGTATGACATAGTACTGGATAAGGCTTTTATATCATTGTAGCTGAGGGAGTTGCCATGTTCTACTGTCACAATATTTTTCCATTTTTATGGCAAATATATGATGGGTCTTATTATTAGCACATCTCATTGTGGTCTGTGTTGGTGATTTACAAGTTCCAGTCAAGGGGGTTGCAGAGGTTAAGTGATTAAGAGGCTAAGTAACTGATACTTAATTTTAGTCATTACTTTTAAGTCAGCACAACAGTCAAATGCTGAGCTGTCAGGAGTTGCTCAGCTAAAAGCCCTGCCTAATAACATCACGTACAAAAAGGACTGGGAGAAAAAACACTTCCCTTTCCCTCTTGAGACTGTGCAAGAATAAGTAGACAGCAAAGTTACGCATTGCCTTAAACGGAGACGCCATTATGTCAAACAGTGACATACAGCACACTCGTCTTTGATATATATGTGACACAAAGTTAATGAGATATCAAGTCTGAGGTGCAACACCTCTTAGTTTATTGAGCGCCTTGATCACTGACTGAAATAGGAGAGATGCGTATATTACCCTGTGACAGGCCTCAACCTGCAGCATTTTCCTGGCCTTGTGTGCGTGTTTGTGTGTGTATTAATGCATGCATTCAGCGCTCATGACTGACGCAGTGTGTCGGTGTATGTGTATAGAGCATACTGCTGCTCTCACACATGAGAATATGTGTTTGTGTGTGCTTGTGTTTCCACATATACATGCTTGTGTGTGTGTGTGTGTGTGTGTGTGTGCGTGTGTTTCCGTGTGTGTATTTGTGCATGAGTGATACCAGAGACAGCTCAGACACTGACCCGTTCTGACATATAATATTATTCTGCTGCAGGGAATCGAAACTGAAAAGGAAGAAAATCCATAGTGCACAGGAGACAACGGTGACAGAGAGGAGCAAGAGGTTTATTGTGAAAGAGAAAAGGCCTGAGAGAAAGAGCGAGAGAGGAAGAGAGAACGCCGCATCGGGAAAGGGAGAGAGAGCATGACACTGAGGGGAAAAATATATCAAGTTCTTCACCTCACAGGAATCAAATATAGCAAAAGGGACTGGATTGAAGGAGACAAACACATCGAAATAAATCAAGTGGAGCCAGAGAACAAAAGATGTCTGACTCACAGGCTCTGTTAATGACATCATGACCTCCCAAATAGCCTCTGGCTTGAAAGTGCTATTCCAGGTACTGTTCACTGGCTTCCAAATATATTTGTCAGTATGAGAAGAAATCATCACAGGTTGAAAGTGTCCACTTTGAAGGAATTTTTTTCAGTGATTGCTTCAGTTTCCTAGCCATTAGAAGGGAGCCCAGGCTTAGTTTATATGTCTCCTTTTAGCAGACCAGAACAAAAGCTAAGAACAAGAGATTATTTAGCTTTTGACATCTCCTTTATACTGGCAAAAATATATTTTAATTTTCTCTGAGAGGAAGATTTGTGTAAGATTTGAGCACTAAATGTAGAGGATTTTATAAATTTACGTTAAATTTGCAGTGATAGTACTATACTTAGAATCATCTAATAATAATCAGTTTCACTGCAGGTTTAAACATACAACCAAACACAGCAACAGTGTCACTGCAGCAGAGAGAAAACATCAGCTGGTGTCACAATGCAGCTAAAACTGAGGGACGGGCATTAGTGTACCACTAGAGTGCACCCTGTAGCCTTTAACACAATGTAGACGAATAAGAGACTGACAGAGAGACTGAGGGTGATGCAGAAAGGCAACATATAGAGAGGTAGGAAAAAGAAAGAGGAAAATATTGAGAGGACGATAGTGTTGCGTAAGTAATAAGAGCATAGAATGACAGATAATAACACAGATAATCGGTGGTGACGTGAAAGAGATGCAGGGGACAAACAACAAACAGAAAGGCAGTGTAAAATAAAGAGAGAGGAGGGAAAAACATCAAATCAAAAAAGACACAGCAAGAGGACAGAAGGAGAGGACGTCTGCCTCCTTCTTGCCTCCCCTCTCATTGTGGATGCTTGCTGCCACTCTGGACATGTCACCTCTGTCATGTTGAATTTACCCATGAAATGTAGCAGTAGTAGTATCCTCTCTCCACCCTGCTTATGACCAGCCTTTCATCTAGTTTATCTCCTGTCACTTCTGCCCGTTCGCTGCTATTGAAAACCTATTTTTATATCACCTACTCATCACAGAGCATTCAGTCTCAGTGGCTACTTAAAGAATTTGCATCAGGTGCTGCATTTAATGGTGCAATATGGAAGAACTGGCCACCTGTTGAATTCCTACTGCAAGCCAACAGGGGGCAGTATATCACTAGCTGCTGTTAGCTGGTTAGCTTGTAAGCAGCGCAGTTTGCTGTTGTAATGAAATGGCAGTCACCTTTAAGCTGCTCTTTTGGCTGCGGTAATGTGGCACTGATGTACATGCAGGGCGGACCTGAGTTTTCCCACCATTCCCTGCAGCCCATCAGTGGAAAACAACAAAGGGCTTGACTTTGGTCTTATTGACCTTTGTGTGACTATGACCTGTTGTTTCATTGCCTTCTGAGCACCAAATACTGTTACCACAGTAGAAGCAGAAATATTAATGTTTTAAAACGATTTTAGAAAATTCAAAAGGATTTTTTTTAATCACTTCACAGATACTTAAAGATAGTTTGTCGATAGTTTGACACTTTTAGATGCTGAATGTGGTCAAGAATTTCGTGAGCCCTGCAATGAAGATACGGACTGTATGTAGGACTTAACATGAAATTTGGATAATAATAATTATATGTGTGTTTTGTCAAGCTGGTGATGTCAAGTTGGATCCACATATTTTGATTTTACATACACACGTAGAACTCTGTTCAGCAGTGAAAGACTGAGTGAATGATTTTGGTCAAACTACTTATTAGTTATATGTGCTCAATAAACACCTCTGCCAACAAGCAATGTGTGTTAGTGAGTGTTAATAGTTGTGTGCTTTTACGCTGTTATGTGCCGCATTTATCTCATCATTTTAAAAACACCACCCGCCACTTTAATTACACCTCCCAACACTTCTAACGCTTCCAATGCTGGCTACGGTTCAAGTCTAATAGGGAGGAGGGATTAAGTGAGACCCTCACTGGAAGACAGAAGGATGAGGCAAACAGAAAGTGGGATGTGTGCAAATGAGATGCAGCAGTCAGGTATTTATGATGCTTGGTAATCATCAAGGGAATTAAGTATTTAACCATGCGCGTGCTATCTGTGTATCATTAACATCATTTAGATAGATTTATCCTCATCAGCAGAGGCCCTGTAGCATGAGCTGTATGTAAAAACAGGACTGAGGCTGAGCTGCGTAAGTAAGGATGCACTATATATCATATAAATACTCAGTCTGCTGTGATCACCAAATATAAACAGTGGGTTAAAAAAAGGGACTAAATATTTTGTTGCTTTTGCAAGAAAACTAAGAAATGAAAGAGGACACTCATGAACAGGCAAACAAAGAAGCATGAAAAGATCTGCTTCTGCGAGCAAACCTAGTGTCTTTTTATTTTAAAATTAAAGAGAGAAAAAGAGCTGGACAAATGAATGTGCTGGGTGTTTCTATTGGAGGGGACATCTTATCTCAACTGGTATCATTACATCAACTATAATGGTTAAATTATCCCTCTGTGCAAAACAATGTGAAGGTATTTACCAGCTGCTCATGTTATTCAGTGACAGCAGCACTTGCACAGTGCGTTGTGCCTTTGTCACATGACTTGTTTTTTGATTGGTTTAGACATTTAGCATAATGCTGGGCAGCAATGCTCTCAAGTGAAATTGCTCCCAGGGAGAGAGAGATGAATCTTGCCATGCTATCAAACCTCGAGACCCATCTGGTTTTCAGGGCAACGGTGAATGTTGATATGTCGGAATTCTAATTTGATCCCTGCTCTACTCATTTGTGGAAAAGAGGTTTAATAAGATTGATTAACTGTCACTTGAATGACAACACTATCTGAAAGATGTGCAATACTGTAAATAGAGCGTGTTTAAAAAGACTCAATATAAGTTAGACTCAAAACTGTAAAACTGTGGAGACTGAAAATAGAAGTTGTGCAAATCACAACCTCAGAGAACCAACGTCATTTTGTCCTTCAGGTTGATTTCACAATATAAACAAATTAAATGCGTTTTAAAAAATAAGAAGGTCAAATTTTGGCAAATGATGGCTTGAATGTGAATGCTTTGCACTGTGTAATGAATAATTGCTTTTGATTGTGCAGCCATTCTGCACCTGGTCCCCTGTATTCAAACCCCACAACAGGAGTCATTGGACTCCACTGTTATTTTTACTAATCACATTAACTTCATGTGTCACCTTACAGTAGCTTGGACCTGACAACTAATCAAAAAAAAAAAAAAGACCTACCTTGCGAATCCCTTCTTTGGACTCCTCAACATTATTATCTGCTCCTCCAGTGCGATTAATCATGCGCCACATCTGAGAGTACATGGGATCTCTCTCAAAGGGGTTCATAGCCTTGGAGCGCACCTGATCATACACTGCAGAGTCCAGCACTGTACCATAAGGTAACTCTGTCTGCTTGGATAAGTCCTGGAGAGACCTGGAGAGAGACAAGCAGTAAAAAGAGTTAGTTTTCCAGCCATCCATTCATTGTGAGCACCATGCAGACTCTGCCTGAATGGTCAGCTTCACATCACACATGGGGTTCAGTTCATCCCCTGGGTATCAATGTTGCGGCAAAACTGCAGTCACCTTCCAGCTGTTCTTTGGTGGCTGTAGTTCTAGCAATGCTGAATGGAATAATGCCTTGTCTTCAAGTGGTGAAAAGCATTAGTATTCACATAGATGCAAGAGTAAAGCAAAGTCTACTCGAAATGTAGACTACAGCAGTTTTGAGGTAATGGTGTGGAATTCATGGAGGTCAGAGTGCTTGTAAGCTTGGTAAAATGGCAGCTCTGATGTCTGGCTTAAGGACAATACAGAGCAGTTTCAGCCTTTTACTCACTCACATTAGTCTGGAAGCTCTACTGTATACATCAGCCTGTATTAAAAAAAGACATAATTTTTAAGTGTACACTCAGGATGAAATCAGGATAATACAAACAAAAAAGAAGAACAGCATTTCCCATTCATTGACCTGGATTAAATCCCTAACTGTGGTGCTCCTAGCTTTGAAACAGCTTTTAAAAGGGCTGAAATTCATATCACATCGCACACGGGGCATGCGCATGCCAGTGTTTGCTGTTTGCCTCCTGTGTATGCAGGCAGTGGCAGCATGGCAAAACACAACAGCTGCAAGGAGATGCAACAAAGATCAGCAAAGTCTGCAATTCGTTATCCATGTTGAATTAACTGCTGGTAGTCAAGGCCCACAGATATATACAGGTTGAAGCACACATCATGACTGACAGGAAGAGACCGTGTGCGTCTGTGTCATCATTCCCAAAGTCTCTGTTTAGATTAGTCCAGACTACAACGCAATCGAGGTTTGAAACTAAAACGAGGTCAGCAGCAATTCCCAAAGTCTGGAGTAGTGTGGACACGAGGTGTAAACATAGCAAAAGTTATGTGCTTTAAAACAAAAATGTATTAGTGTGGATGCAGCTTTACAGTATTTTTGCAGGAGGGAACATGAATGATCAAGGCTTTGTTAATGTAATTTGCAGTGATATCTGATTGGACTGGAGAGGAGACTGTCAAACAGTACACATGACGCATTCACAATGCTGCCAGCTGCACAGTGGTTCATACAATCTCTTCTCCAATAAATGAATGATTTTATCTACAGTAACCTCTCAATGGACAAAATGTGGGGGTTGGTGATGACATGTAATTGACATGAAATAAAAACAGAAAAATGGGGACTGGCCATGACCAACAAATGTGAGAAAAATGGAGGTGGAAAGCAGTTTAGACAGCAGCACTCACTGAGTCCACAGTGGCATGCTAACTAAACACATTTGATATCGACAATTACAGCATGAAAAAGGAGACACGAACAAAGAAATTTAAAAAAAGGACAAGTCAGTCTGTCTTGTAATTTTTTTTTTCTCTCTCCTCCCTTCTCTTCTGCGCTACCCCTCACGCATAAATTGCCACCTCTGGGGGAATACACAAGCTATTGTTAATTATAACGCAACAGTGCTTGGGTTGCCTCTCAAAGAGTTTGGCCGCTGAGAAATGTAATGGAGAACCATTACAGGAACTATTTATGGTTTGTTTGTTAAATAGCTGCTACATGCCACCCATGGATTTGAGAGACACACATTTGTAAAAAAAAAAAAAAAAAACATGCACACAAAAGCACTCAACATATCCTGTTTAATGAGAAACAATGAGTGGAAGGTATCTTCTTTAATTTAGCCGTAATACACCCACAAAGCAGAGGTAACAATGGGCACAAATCTAAGTTGGCACTGTTCGCATTATTACAAGGCTGCTTCCTCAGACAAAAACACATGCACACACAAAATAACACATTTAGACTTTTTAAGGAAGGTCACAGCTCTTGCGGTTCCTCTCACTCTCTCATGCCCTCCTCAGCTATCTCTCTGACCCGCTCTGAAAAAAGCAGCTTTGAAGATTTTAATGAACTTTGCTGTGAACATGAATCTTTTATTGGCGTCAATTAATCCTTGGCCTTAATAATCTCCCCTCTCCACCACTCCCCTGCGACTACGTACGCCTGTCAGCACACTCTTTGGCCAGGATTTCCCCTTTGTGAATTGGTTTCACTGGGTAGTAACTCTGATCTTGTTATTTAATGGTGTGGGCATGTGCAGGAGAGCGAGACAGGGGAAAATGTGTCATGTCTTAAACCTGAGTTTAGATTTTATTCAGACAAAAAAGAAAAAAAAAATGCATTAAAACTGGGTTTATAGTGATTTCACTGATCCTTTAAACACACTGATGTGAATAGAATTTTGTTAACGATGAAATAAGCGAAGAAGAAGATAACAGAAGAAGATGTAAAGGTATGCTGACCTGACGTACCAGATGGTTTGTTACACAGAAGCATCTGGGAAGTCATCCATGGAAACTGACAGGAAAAGGGCAGGCACTTTCAAAAAAAAAATACTTGGCAGGTGATTGGATGAACCACCTGTCCATCCCTGTCTATCATGGGCTAACTTAAACTTCACTTCATTAGAGTAATGAACCATATGACTTAGTCGGAGAGCAAAGCTCTTGCCAGTGCCTGTCGGGAGAAGAGCAAAAACATATTTTCCATGGAGAAAAGCCTTCAGTGCCGTTTTTTGCTCTTCTTTCAAAGAAGAAATACTCTCGAGTTCTGACACAACTGATGCTAGAGCAGAATCACCGCTAACCTCATTAGGAGCAGCCATTGTTGTTTTCGGACAAACAGTAGCTTCTCTTGCTGTCAACGCACCTAAACTATGACCACCCGTAGCTGCTAGCAGTTCCTCACTGGGTGCCGACTGATCCAGCCCACTGTGGTTCAGCCACAGACACATGGTAAGTCTGGCAAGATGAATTCTGGCTAGCGGGATCTCGTGTGATCTTGCAAATCCAGCTGCCTCCCGAGGTAATTTGCATGCAGGATGGAGCCAAATGTCCAGTGTATTCCACAGTGATTGAAACTGTACTGCAGCTTCGGTCAAAATGAGATGCAGAACTGGTTTGATTCACCTCTATCTAAGGAGACAGTTCGAAGCTCAAACTCCGCAAAAAGCTTGACAACAAAAACATTCAAAAATTTATGAGGGGAATTGCATTCTGCAGGTTTCAAAACCGAACAGCGTCTTTCCAAAATGCTCACAATAATATATGTGAGAAAAAAAAGAAATACAGTGCCCAGTGTTCAGCTTCACATAACTCCAAGATACAAAACATCCTTTAAAAGAGCTGGAATTTTGTTGACTTGAAGGGTGCTATAAAGAGCAGCCCCTGCTGTGGCTAAAAAGTACTGGTATGATGTTTACTGCATATGACCTACTGTATTTCTATGGAAATACAGAGGGACTTCATGCCATTTAAAGAGGAGCATTTAGAGAAAAAGTAGACAAAAAGGAAGAGAGGTGTTTATAATAATTCATTTTAATCAAACCACATTAACTCTGTCCGGATTTCAATTTAAAAAACACTGACACTGTTGTCCAAAGATTGATTACTCTGTGTGCGTTACAGAGATATGTATAAGAATTATGTACTTAATTGTGTTTTTGGGTGTTTTGTGTTAATCAAGTGTGTGTGTGTGTGTGTGTGTGTGTGTGTGTGTGTGTGTGTGTGTGTGTGTGCGTTCATTTTGCAACCACTTATATTCCCCCTAAGCAGCTCAATGAGCAAGTAAATGGAGTGAAGAGCAGCTGAATGTATCCTATGACAAATAGTAAGTATGTATGTGTATGTGTGAATGTGTGTGTGTGTGTGTGTGAGAGAGAGAGAGAGAGAGAGAGAAAGCATGTTAATCAGTATATACAACATGTGTGTGCATATGTGATGGTCTGGTCAGCTGAAGTGGTGGTGAAATGCTTTTAGGAAAGAAAACTTTGCGAAGCTAAAAACTGTGTAAACTCTAAATGGAACATTGTGTACAGCTTAGTGGTTGTTTTGAGCTGATTTTGTTTTTTCATTTTTTGCTGGATTGACTTGTGTTGCTATGCCACTTTGGCTCTTAAAATAGGCTTACAGGCAAATTATTCGTATTTAGGAAAGTCAAAGGGTGGAGTTCAGTTTTTTCCATCGTTAAAATGCAAAGATGATCGCGGCTCTTCAGTAGAGAAATTGATTGAGTAAAGCTAGCAGAGCTTTGATCAGTTCGTTGACTTTAACAAATGGCATTTGACAGTACTGCAGACAGCTGTGCAACCTTGAACAACAAGCAGAACTATCCACAACAACTATAACAACAACTACAACAACTGACTACAACAAGCTAAATTCCAGAGCTGCTTTTGTATTATTTGTAAATTTTGGAGGAGTTTGGAACCTGCTTGTTTTCTTTGTATGTGTCATACAATTAAAGCATTTGTAAGATTTCATTTCTGATTATTATTATCTATATTGCATTGTCGTTATGAAGCAATGTCATTATGTGTTGTTTACAGTTATCCAGTTGAGATGTATGTTTATTCTGTGCTTACTTATGCATCTCTTCTGTGAAAATGTCTTCTGCTGCCAACACTGTCAGACACTGCTGTAACGATCCCTTTCACACCAACAGGGGGCGACAAAGTGACAGTTTCACAGCAAATCTTGACTTCATGACTTGCGAGGCTTTACCAATGAGCTGCTGCCAGTATGACCGGTGGAACCACTCTGTTGTCTCGGCTGAACATGAGGAAGCAATGTGTGTGCACACACACAGAACACCAGATCACCAGACTCCATGATGCTCAGATATACATGCGCACTAAAAGCACACAAACACCTGAATGACTTTATTGGCAATCGTTAACAACCAAAAAATATGACATCTTCTGGGTGACATTGGAAGCAGGACAGGAAGGTTTTTATCCTCAATCCATCTTTCAATCTTCCCACCCCGACCAGTTCTTCCGCTCCATCTATTTCCTCTCTTTATAGGTGCCACCTTTTTCTCACTTTTTTAACCACTTCAAAATCCATTTCTCATTCGGACTCATCGCCACGCTGCACACCCTTCCCCTCTCTCCTTTATGTCATGCTTCTCTCCCCTCTTTCCTCTCCCCTTCTCTCCCCTTTTTCCCCCCTCAATCCGCCTCATCTTTTGCTCCATGCCATTCCTCTCTTCATTTCCACTTTATAATGTTTATACCGTTTTGTCTCTCTCTTTGTATCTAGTTCCCTTGCTCCCTCTCTTTGCCACTCTCCGCTGCCATCCCTCACTGTTTTCCTAAAGGATTCACACTGAAATTGAGGGAAAACATCCAAGCGTGAAATAGTCCAGAGAGGGTTCTGAACGCTCACTTGTTATTTCATTTCCAGGATGAAACAAGGGCATTAATACTTAAAAACCCTGTCTGTCCTGACGGCTCACTGAGACAGCAATGCCTCCATCCTTCCCCGGCCCTCTCTTCCTTTCCTGTCCGTGCATTTGCTCGCTTGCTCTTTTCTGTACTTAACTAATTCACTGTCCCTGTCACCCACTCACAAAACCCCCTCACTCTGTCTGCATAACATGTTTTTCAAGTATTTATCAGATAAAAGTGAACACTAATCACAACATCCCAGTCTTTTTTTGACGCTGGGCTGCTCTTCATCTCTCCATTAACGTGTTGTTATGCTTTACAATTACTCTCAGTTTATTTGGGTGTGTTCCTGCTCAGCGCCCACCCCACCACCCATCTTTGAAGGCCCAGGGCCATGCTGCTGTTTAGGGGATAATTATGCCACTAATGACCCCAGAAGAGTCAACACATGAAAGATAATGCATTAAAATTTATGGAAATCCTTAATTAGCTCAATGGATGCTGAATGAGGCGGTAAACTGAGTGGCACTCATTAATGGCAGCAAATTTAAGCAAAAACAACAACAAAAAAAGAAAGGACAGAGAAAGGAAAATAATAAAAGCGCTTCTCTTTAAATATCTTCCAAGGGACGAGACAGAAGGACTAAAGGAATAAAGGAAATAAAAAAGAGTGGAGACAAAAGTAAAGGGAAAAGGAGGAGCTCTGCCAAAGACACAGAGAGACAAACTGACAGAAACAAATTAAGAGACAGATAGTGATGAGATTTAGAGAAATAAATGTTGTTTATTCCAAAGCCAAGCACAATTAACTGTGGCACTGCCGGGCATAGCGGATGCTTCGGCATGCTGATTAGTCCAATGAGAGATGAGCGTTTCCTAGTGCCACCAGGAGAGAAGCAGGCAAACATATTATCACAAGGATAGATAAACAGAGGGCACCGAGTTTAGGGAAATAATGTGTGTGTTACAGCGTGTGTGTGCATGTGCGTGCGTGTGCGCGTGCGTGCGTGTGCGTGTGTGTGTGTGTGTGTGTGTGTGTGTGTGTGTGTGTGTGTGTGTGTGTGTGTGTGTGTGCATAACCGCATGCATACATACTTTTGATTCCTGGGCTTAGATTCCTTTGCATTATGGATTGTGTAGATGTGATGTGCACCTTTAAATTGTAACTTGACATAGTAAATACTGATGACATGTAATAGTTGACGGTTTTCAGTTCTTGTGTCACAACACTGATACTATAATTATTTTCAGAATTTATAGAAATTAAAGGTGTAGAGGCAGATCTTAAAGCCAGCATGGTTACCACTGACAACAGAGGAGTTGGCTACTTACTGTATGGAGTTCTCTATGCGTGTGATGGTGAGGAAGGCTGCTAGATTGGCAGTATACGAGGAGATGACAATAAGAGCAAACATCCACCAAACACCCATCATCATCCTCGTAGCTAGAGTGGTGTAGGGCACCTCTCCACCTTGGCAAAAAGAAAGAAAGAACAGAAAAACAAGGAAAGTTAAAACCCGCAGTAACAGAGAAAAGGTGTCACATCAACACATAGAAGCAACTCTGCTGCAGGAGGAAAAGCTGTTGAAACAGGAAAGCACATCCTGAAAGATTATGTCTGGATTAACAGATCTGATCTGATGCTTTGGCAGAGATCTGATCTTCACATTGCAGCATAAAGTGGGAGAAACTGCAGAGAATTGAATCTATGCTCTTTTAAAAAGCTATCAAAAGAGCACATCTTTGCTGTGTCTTTGGTATATGATGATATTTATATACTGAGGCAAAGGTGGCCTGTGTAAGCTCTCTTTAACTCTCTGGAAATCCAAAAAGGCTTCATGAGCAATCATTGTCAAATCACCAGCAGGCACAACTGTTCGGGACACGAGTTAAAAAATGTAGACTGCTATTGCAATAAATTATAAAATCATCTTCAAGCGTGATCAATCTGAAAAGAATGTGTGTGTGTGTGTGTGTGTGTGTGTGTGTGTGTGTGTGTGTGTGTGTGTGTGTGTGTACATATATGCATATACTTTTTTTTAATCAGGAAGGACAAGTGAATGAAGTAAAGATAATTGTTTATGACAGATGATACGTGATAATTAAGTCTTATCAGAAAGTCTTTCGCTCTTAGACTCCACAGGGAGATTTTCTAATCGAGGGCATTGCCCTGAGCACAGCAAGATAAATCCCCCTGTGGAGCCCAGTCACTGGTAGTGGTGGTGGATGGTGCCTCTGTCAGCTGATGAGGATGATGGACTGAGGCAGAGAGAGAATCTTATTCAAAAAGACGGCAGTGAGATGATCGGCTAACGGTGACAGTGTGTCGCTGTACTATTGGATAAATGTGACCAGCTGATGAGAACAGCTGATATGTCAATTGACGTCCACAGACGATGACAGCAAAGACATTAAGAGTGAGCATGTGTGAGAGGAGTGAATGCAGGATGAGCCCTCAAATGTGGGTATCAAACACTTGTGACAAAGATATGTCATGGAGGCAGGACATATGCACTGACCAATAAACGTCATTGGCAATTTAGTAATCATTAATTACACCGAACATCATCTTCTGCATTGTATGCCACTGTGGAAAAAAAAAAAAAAATCCACATAGACACATATTGGATAATATATACTGATACCAGTACATCTGTGATAGACCAAATATCAGTCAAGCTCTAAATACTTGTCAGGTCTTCCCATTAGGATTTAATACTGCCTGGAGGACATTACAATGAAAAGTGGCATGTCCGTCTTCAAATATAAAACCTCCTTATCCCCGCCTTGTGTTATAAACAGCTTTTGCGGCCTTGTGCTCTGAAAGCTTGTTGTGCTACTGTAAAAAGCTGACTGCCTTGGATTTGTGTGAGCTTCAAAAATGGCTGTCAGTCTAACCCTCACAGAAACAGGATCTGTTTATTTGTACATTAACCAGGAAAGAAATAGCACACATTTATCTCTGGCTTTTCCATTGTGCTTAGATAGATTGTGGGCTAGCCTTTCTATTCATACACAACCTTGCTTGCAGTTATGCAAGCTTACTGACAATCATGCATGCACATATTTAGGTATGCATGCCTAATACACACAGATGCACAGAGCAATGATTGATTTGCAGCCACTGAGATTGTTCATATGTTTATTGAAGCCTGTTAGAAAGTGGTCTCATTCATCCTTGTGGCAGGGGATCACTGTTATGTCTACTCAGACCAACAGATGCTCTCCTCGCTCCCACTTCCTCCAGCTCAGACTCAATAATATATGTGACACCCACGTAATCCCATGTTCCCTTTATCTTGCGCCCTTTTCTCTTTCTCCACTGTATTCTTGTGCTTTCCATCTTCCTTTCAGGCCCTTTCTGCATTGCTTATAGCATTTGATTTAATTCAAATTTCTTATCTCTCTCCCTCTCTCTTGGTGGGTTTACTTTCTTAGGCAATACATTTGTTGTTGATAGCAGGTTTTACCACAAGCCCAAAGGCAGAATAATGTGTAGTACTGTACTCTACATTCAATTCAAATAATCCCTGTAAATGTTTGCTTGTGTCTTATTCTCCCATATGTCTGTTTATGCCATATGCTTTTATGCAGAATTACATGAGATCTTGAGCTCTGTTATATGTTTTAAAATGTGTTGATCTTTTATGGGTCTTTGAGTATTTCCCCTGCAGAGAGTCACATGTACAATACCGTGGTTATGAAATCATTCTTCTTGTTTCATCTAGCATTTATTCTATCAGGTATCCTAAATGAGATTGACAACTCTCTTTGAAGGCAGATCAGAAAAGAACAGTGGAACAAGTCAAATCCAGATTAAAAAAATTACACAATACAAAAGTGCAACTTCTAAACTGTGACTCACTTCACCCTTTTCTCTATATTTCTCATTTAAAATGCCATTCAGTCTTTCACAAAGTTATGTAAGAACTTACATACATAGAAAATAAAGCAAAGTATCTACTTTTGCATCAAACAGTTTTCAGAGAAAGACTATCTACAATACATGCCTATCAATTATAATATAATAAATATGTAAATAACGTTTTTGATAAAGTTCATGCAGTTAACTATTCATGAGAAATAATTGCAGATTTAGTGGTGGGAAGATGAATTGAATCTTTTCCAAGGATGAATGCAACCAGCAGGCACAGATGCTTTTTCTCATAACGTGGTCTGCCAAAAACGTCCAAATATATGCCAAACCGTGACTGCACTATCTTGGACTTCAATAGCTTCTAAAATATGACCTTTGTGAATCATTCCACCCGCAGAAGGTATTTGGGGATTTTGGGTTTCATACTGGCAATATCCATGGAGGACCAATTTAGTTACCAGAATAAACCTATTGTCAGGTCTCAGAACTATTTTCATGTTGATTTCTGGCTGCACAAGTGAGTTTTATAAAATATTTAATACAGTTGGGAAAATGACTGCTGTGTTCCGGCATCTGAATGTCCCAAAACTTGATGGTGGGCAGACTTCTGTCAGGTTCTTTTAGATGTTTTATAGTTCTTTCTGTCCCTGGACAATGTGTAAATCAAATCAAGATAAACTACAACAGACTTTTTGAAAAGGTCATTTTATTTCCTGCTCTAAATATGTGTGTGTGTGTGTGTGTGTGAGAGAGAGAGAGAGAGAGAGAGCGAAAGAGAGGGAGAGAGAGGTACGTCTTTGTAAGATATTGTATAAACTCAGATTTATGAAGCTCAATAAAACTGAACAATGAGAGGTGGGTTGAGAAGTCCCTTAACATGATTTATTTAAAAACTGCTCTGGCATTGATTTTAAAGGCGCCAAAATGTCAGATCTTCTCTCCCAGTTCTTCCTGATGGTTGCAGATATCAGCTCTTAAAATGTTGGTAAAATAGTGAGGTGTACAATAGTTGAGGTTCCTGAC
Organism: Chaetodon trifasciatus; assembly: GCA_037975065.1. Taxonomy (NCBI): domain Eukaryota; kingdom Metazoa; phylum Chordata; class Actinopteri; order Chaetodontiformes; family Chaetodontidae; genus Chaetodon; species Chaetodon trifasciatus. Next base: position 5,536,163 of record JBBMOE010000008.1, read on the forward strand.
ATGCTGTCAGGGTCTGTCTCACTCTATGACCTTGTTAGTGAAGAAAGCGTGCGTGGTTTCATGGTACTTACTTGCACTGTGTTGTATAATATTGTATAATATAGTGACACTAAAATTTTCAGGTGGTGTATTTCCCTATGGTTGACAGCGTTACCATGGGGACATTAACTGCTGGAGAGTTCACGCATTAACATTTCACTGAAAACTTGCTATCAGCTCGTAAATTGCAGATACATATTTTCTAAAAAAACAAAAACAAAAAACACCCAGCTTAAAGGTAGGTGCCAGAATATGTCTGAGTCAGACCTTTGAGTGATAAGTTCAAGAGCCCCTGGTCAATATGAAGCATCCTTCATATTATGCATGATCAAAACCATCTTTCACATAGAGGAATACACCCAGACGTTTGTCAACATTGAGGGAGAACACAGGCAGTCAGCGAATCCTTCAAGTTGGTGAGAAATTGAGTCGTGTCGTGTGGATGTGAACAGGATGCAAGTATGTATAAATACCTTCCATATCTTTTCAGAAAAAACATCTTCTCTCAGTCTATGACTAAGCAGCCCTCTAAAGGCCATGCTGCTGCTTGCACACAACCTCAATATAGTCTGAACTCACAATAAGGTTTTAACTTAGAGAGCAACCTGTCCATCCACTAAAAGGTGATCAGGCTAACTTGCTTAATATAGATTAGAGTCAGAATGCACTGTTGGAATAACTGATTTTCTATATGGGTCCCTTCAATGAGGCTGACCAGGACTATTACTGGTAGCTATGCAGTGACTCCTCTCTGTAAGACTTAGAACAAAGGTGCTTCTCTTCAAGGCACCTTTCAAGTTTTCCTATGGCTGTTCCTGTCAAAGTTAAGTGAGTGTACGTGTGTACGTTGATGCAAGCGCAGCAGCTTCAAAGGCACCCTATTGTGTCCCCTCAATGTAGCTCTCCATTCTTACCACCATGTCTCTCCTGCCTCCCTTCTCATTTTCCGCTGTGTTCCTCTGTGGCTGCGGACAAACAGCATTTCACTATTTGTTCCTGCTCAAACTGGAGAAGCAAAATCACAAAAAATCGAAATTACACGTGATCTTTGGCAGCTAAACATTTTGCAAATCACGTTCAATATTTATTTTTCCTGACTTCAAGGTTGCCACTGTTCTTCATTTGTTTCGCTATTGTTAGCAGGCCCTAATTGCTGGCTTACTTCCTGTCTACCTTCTTCGATCGACAGAGTGACTGGATTGCTGGATGTCGACAGGACTGATAGGTTGATTAGATAGCTGGCTGGCTGGCCAGCTGCCTGGTCCCTTGGCTATGACACTGACTAACTGATTGACTTGCTACATTGCCGGCCTCTAAGCTGGCCGACAGACCTGCTTTCTCATCTCGAGTCTCATGGCTCTGCCATTTCTGCTGCTTTCTCTACCTCTTCCATTGTCATCATCCCATTTTCTGATTGTCTGAAATTATTGTACAATGATCTTTTAAGGAAATTCTAGGGTTTTTATTTCCTCCTATAGTGATCTGCACCTGTTCCTTTTTAATGCTAATTATTAGATGATCTTTCCTTTAGTCATTCGGGGAAGCATATTGCTAAGTCTTTAATGTATTTTCTTAATGATGCTGCATTTCACATAAATACAGTTCTATAAAATCTGATAGCTGCCCCTTACCACGACACAGGCTGCAGTCTCCCACTCGCTGCTACTGAGAAGTTTGGCTGGTAATTAGTAATTCCACCTCCTTCGAATCCTCTCTGTCTTTATTAAAAGATGCTCTCAGAAATTTCCTCAGCCTCTGGTTTTATTCTCATCTCCTATCTTCCTTGCTTTTGGCTCATGGAAAGATAATCAGGAATACTTACAACAGATGACTAATTGAGTCCAAAAAAAAAAGAGAGAAAAAAAAAAATCATAATTAGTTTTAATGAAATATTGAAGTGTACATCGCTTGTTTCAATCATATCACCACAATATAGGTATCAAAGTAATGTGGTTCATAGGATAAAACTGGATTACTGAATTCATTTCCTTTCTGAGATTGTAATTGATACTACATTGTTAAAACATCTGGCTGGCATCATCAACACTTGTTTCTCTCTCTCTCTCTCTCTCTCTCTCTCACACTCACACACACACACACACACACACACACACACACACACACACACACACACACACACACNCACACACACACACACACACACACACACACACACACACACACACACACCTGCTTATTTAGAAACCTGCCCTAATATCTATATAATAAGAACATCAAGGTCTTAGATATATGAGAGCACAGGACACAGCCCTCTTCCCTCAGTCTTGAGACAAGCTAATTAGAGAGCAAAGATAATTGGGCCTTGATCCTCAGTGCATATGAGTGACTCAAAGGTCAGGACATTTGTTCACAAGGTGCGACCTCTCTAATTCGCATATGTGTAATGTTACTCTTACTGTATGCTGCCCCACACTAGAGGATGACAATAATAAGTTAATAATTTGGGGTCCAATTTGCCCCTCCCAGTAGTGCAGGCAGCCTGGCATAGAGGCCACATGTTGACACACTCAGCTGATAGACGCAACAGCATCATTAATAAAGTGTATGAATAGAGGTACACTGGCACCAATATGTTCAGTAACAACACAACACACACTTACAGATGGCAGACACAGCAACAGAAGCATAAAATGCAACTGTTAACCCACAAAAACTATACCTAATAAACAATAATGTTCAAATAGGTAATAGGCTATTGTCCTAAATTGTAAATGAGCCTACATTCGAAGATTACAGCAGCAGATGACGGGGCTCGGAGTTGAATACCGAAATGATTTCATTACAGTTCAATGATTCAGTCAGTTCTCTTTCAAAGGAGACATCATCATTGATGCCCTGATGCCAGTTTTTATCCGACTGACTGCTGAAAAGAGTCTTTCAACAGTACAGCTTGTTATGGATAAGGTGACGTTGGCCTGCAGGAGATGATTCATCTTGGGAATATGTCACAGCGGCATGTGTTGAGCACCTAAACAAGTGATGGAAAGGCCCTGCCAGCTGTGATCCTTCACTTCAGCTGCTGCACCAACACTTCTGCATCTTCCACAGCTATGGAAAAAGTATGTGCACAAAGTATGTGTAAAAGTCAGCATCTGCTTTTCTGTGCAATGCACAGGCTGAACACTGAGTGAAAGAGGGGAGGCTGCTTGCAATTTTGGCATTTCCAAAACATGCTGCCACTCAAAAAAAACTGACCAATCATCATCATGGTAAACAAGGAGCATGAATTGTTTTATCTTTATTGGTCCTGGTCAGATAAATAGAACAGCATTCACTGACTGCCATTCACTGCATGAGCCAGAAAAGGAAGCCTCCTGAATGGGTGGGCCTGAGTGCCAAGTGGGTGGGCCCAGGCCCACTGATGCTCACCAGACACAACATAGAAGATTATTTTGTAGCTGGCTGGTTCTATTCTCACATAATTCTCCTTTGCATCCTGACAGACAATTCGTCTACTGTAGTTAATTGTACTTGTATAGCCTACTATCACAAATCAGAAACTTGCCTCAAGCAGCATTACAGTCTGCACAGCCTACAACCAGAGCTGTTTTTGTAAAAACAAGATTAGGTTGAAACCTAGTGCATGTCCGGACGGTGTGTGGTCAGTGTGCTCCTGAGGACATAAATGAGGACTGTCTGTTGTTTACTGTAAAGCTTTGTTTATGCTTGACACAGTGTCCCTTGCACCAGGGTGCACACACCAAAAGTCACATCATTGTGCCTCCTGGGGCGACCGACACGTCATTGTGCCATGTGGTCATGCATCTCCCAGTTTTTGAGTGCAGGCTGGCACTGCACGCACAGGGTTTTTCATTTCAAAATGAATGAGTTTGAGGGTTTTTTTTCTTTCTTTTTCTCTCTCTTGTTGAATACAAAAGTTCAAACACACATTCATAGAACAGCATGTTAGTTTATCACAATACAACATGTATTGAGACATGAAAACTGTCACAAATACGAATAATCATGTCTCAGGGATTTTATAAAGTCGGCCAATTTGTTTTTAAAGGCCTCAAAAACAGGAGATTTTAAAAATCTACATTTGAGCAAATAATATTTTCCAGCAAAATCTAATTGTTCATAGTATATTCAACCTTCACTTTATTAGAATACATTTGTTTCTTTGTTACAGGGATTGTATAACAGCGATAAAGCATGTCCATGAATAGATATGAGTTTACAATTAATTATAATTCTTCCTTCACACTGAGGAGCTGTTAAGTAGACTGTGCTGTCTTATTCAGTCGATGGCGTTCTTCTGGTAACACTCGTTGACTTCTTGCTTCTTGACAGAATGTTTTGTTTGCATGCCCACTGGCTTTCTGGCGAATACTGCAACAGATACCACGATGGATACTGACAGATGGCTCGTAGCCAACTCACCGTGGGCGGAGGCCAAAGCCACGATGTCTCGCAGAGCATAAATAAAGCTTGAAAGCCTGCTGAGGACATAACTGAGGAGTGGTCTTACCTATTCACTTTGAAAGAGCAACAGCTAACGGGGAAGCTCCAACAACTGAGCGACCAATGGTGTAACTTTGTCAGTTATACAGGCAAAGACTTTCACATTTCTAATGAGAGGTTTATCTTCTCTCTCAGGAAAACATCCACGTCAGTATAAATGAGACAAAGGGGGGTCAACTTCAGGAAGAAGTGGCTGGACAAATTGGTGATAGGGACTAGTTCTGTTATTGTGCATGGCTTCTATACTCTACACGGCATGCTGTAAACAAGCACCGATAGTCACTCATATATTGTGCTGAAGTGCGGTGAGAGGTGCTTGAGGCTTCCACTTGTGCAGACTTGTGGCTCCGTAATCTCATCCCACAATAGCATCAGCAGCAACGTGTTTGAATAATCAATATCCAGCTCTCTGTCTTCCTTTTTACAACTTTAAACAGTGAGCAGGGTTCACCGTGGCTGACCACAGCACTCTGGATCCGCTTCTATCAAACGCAGCATCATTTTTTAAAATCTACATTCCTGCTGCCAACCGCTCTGAGGCTTCTTTTCAAAGTTGCATCATCACTCTCACTCATTCTTGGATGAAAGAAGAGCAGTTTATTAGAGCTTTTTAAATGAAGAAAGGAGAGTTGGAATATGCTCAGCTGATGTCAGCTCCCAGTTGGAATCACTGCAATCTTGCAACAAAATGATGTAACTTTTTTTTTTTTTAACTACAATTTAGACAATTTCATTCTTTCACAGCCCTGAAAAGTAACTAGCCAAAGGACGTTTTGACAGGGTAGTGCAGCGATAGGTTCACAACACACAGGCATGTGACAATCCACTTGCAGGTTGATCTCTGTGAGCAGCAGGTAACATCCACAGTGTCGGTATGGTGTGTTTACACATGAAGCACAAATCAGAAACAGAAACCCATAGATTTGATGTTTTTAAATGAAGAAGAGGAAAAAATAATTTCTCAAAATATAGGCTCTGTTTTAAAAGCTCAACCAACAAAATATAGATGCAGTAGAGCTGGGTGAAAATGGAATATAAATTAGAAACTGTGTAATGATGGACCATTATCCTCTCAATCAGTGACATTAGCCATGTGTTTTTAACAGCTGTACCAATCACAACGGTTGTTGACCAAACTGGCTCCAACTAACATAACAATACTGTATTTCAGGAGGTTCAGACAAGCCATGCACAAACACGAGGCATTAACAATATGCCACCAAAGGCAGATGATGTGACTTTGAATGCTTAATTTACATTTCTGACATCAAGCACATTTCTATATTGTAACTCAATGATCCACACAAAAGCTGTTACTGACAGCTACTGACTGTGTAGGCTACAATAAAATTAAAAGAATAAAAGTAACAAACACAAAAAAAAAAAAAAAAAAAGACTGGAAAAGTGCTTCATACAGGCTACTAAAGCAGCGGTGGGTGACAGATACAGCACTGTTCAGAGTCACTCATTACTCTTTGAGTTGAATGCAGACTGCTTTCCTTTACTTGTATTGGATTTGTAATTTAATGCCAATCTAAATCCGCATATTGGATGGAGAGTTTTACATCAAAATCAATCAAAATCAAAAAAGTATTTATTTACATTATTCAGCATCCTCACACTGCACACAGTGCACAGCACATACATATCAAAGAGACAGGCAAACAGCATGTCAAGGTCAGGAAAACACCACTTTCACTGTAGCACTATCAGAAAAAAGAGCCCTACGTGCAGGTGTTGTAAGAATATTTGAATCTTAAATTATTGTTAAATATAAGTCCATTTCTAAATCATTAGCACAAGTTTCAAACTTTCTTCTGCTGTCTGAATAATCTCAAACAATATACTTTGCCAGTCATGCAGTTTAAAAAAAACTGAAGGTCTTTATATTCTCTCTAAAGCACTGAAGACAGCTTTTCATGTCATAGAAATCTGTAAAGATGTTTTCTCAAAGCCATAAGTCTGAAGACAAAATAACGCTGTCTACAATCTCTCACGCTCTCAAAAGACAGGAAGCTGTATGAAGCAACAACATCTCATTAAAGACACGACTTCTTCATTATCAAAGCCCCCATAGGTTCCATCAAATGTCAAAGACATGAGACATGATTACTGTGTGATCACACGTTGCACTGCTTTGTCAACTTTGAGTGAAAGGCACAACGAAAATAGAGTCAATAAGGAATTCGCAACATAAGGAAAACTGTTTTAAGTTAAAGCCCACATTGTGTGAGCAGAACCACGTCAAGTTGAGGAAAACATGTTTTCCTTTCAAGTCTAAATCAAACAGTGCATTTAATCTGCGCTTTGGCAAATACCATAATCTCCAATATCTGCAATTATGAGTGTAATGTAATTAACACTTTTCCAGCATCTCCAGGCAACATAGCATGCTTGATTGTGATAAGTGTTTATGCATGGCACTTACTACATGACACTGTGATAACCAGGTTCCTGAACTCACTCAAGCTCAGGATAGAAATAAAAGTTATTATAATTACAGTATTACCACGTGAATACCAATGATTTGAAGCTGTAGGACAGCATAGCAAAGAATCTCCTTTGACTGTTCCGAAAACATTTTGCGGCAGTCTGAATAATCTGATGATGAAAGAACTTTGGTTCGTCAAACTATAGGCCGTACTTTGGGTGCTATTGATTTCTTTTTGTTTGTGTTCACAGCTTCAGGAGCTTCACGAGGCAAACAAAATCAAAGCCAAACACATACGCACTTGCAAAAAAAGACACATGTGTACATGCAGTTATTCATTTGTTTTGAGTGAAATAAAGAGGGACAGTCAGAAACAGGGATGAAAAATTAGTCAGATACAGGAACTGCTGTTTTCTGCAGCTTTGGCACCCAAAATTATTCTATAAGCCAACGCATCTGCATCAAACACATTCAGCGTGTTTCTCTGCCTGCCTCCCTCTCTCACTTCTCCCCTCCTCTGCCCCTCTCCTCTCCCCCCCCCCGAGCCTTGTTGACATGCTGCAGTTAAAGGTAGCTCCAGATGAGTGCAGCTTTGAAACCAGCCGAGTGGTGGGCACATCCAGGAGGGTTTTATATGTATGTGGCTTTCTTGTATAGCTTCAAATCTCCCCACTGAGCAGGCACCTCCACTGCCTGAGATTATTCCCCTCCACTGTCTGATGACTTGCAGGAAGCATTTTTTATTTATTTATTTTTTTACCGGCTATTTCTCCTCCAGCACCTCAATCACTCTCGAACCAAGAGTGTCCAAGTGATTATAAACAACTTGGGAAAGACATATTACAGTGTTGGTGCCAGGGTGAAGAGGAAAAAAAAGTGAGAGAAAAGGAAAAAGGATGAGCAGGATGACAATGTATACATCCCTTCTCCAGCACCTCTCCTGCCTTCTGCTCTTCAATCTCTCCATTGTACATGTGCCACCTCTAATACTATTGGCTATCAGCCCAAGCGAGGAAGGATTTTCCATGTGGTTAGCAATTTTTTCAAGCCATCAAGAGATGTCATTATAAGGATCCAGCAGCAGGCCAGTAATGTTGTGGATTTGAGCTAAGATGCATGAAGTTCAGGATTCTGAGGCGTGCTTAATGGTATCTCGCTTCCACCCATGCTGTGTGATTTCCTATTTCCTTAGACCATCATCAAAACATGTGGAATATAAGTAGATAAAAACAGCAGTATGGTAAACAGATAACATATTAAAGATTTATGTGTGTGTTTCTGAATTGTTTGTTTTTTAATCGAGTTTCAGGGAGATGGCTGGGATTAAGATGACAAGTGTGAAGGCAGAAGAGTAATGAGGAAAAGAAATGGCATAGTAATGGCTGTGTACTTATGTATTCTATAATATACATAGCAGAATATTATGTTTGTATTATGTTTATGTTATGTGGAAAGTCGATGTGAAAGTTAGTCTTCGGCTCATGTAATTTTTGGCTAATTGCATTGATCTCTCCAACATCAAAAGGACTTTTAAGAAAGGAAAACTGATTGTTAAATGAATGACATCCAAAATTTTGATTGTGACAGGAGAGGTCTTGATTAGACTTAGCATAACAAATACAAATTACAATCAGCAACTTGGCGACCAAATTTATATCAACAGGATTTCTTCTTTCTCTTCTAGAAACTGATGCTTCAGCTGTTGGCTGCACTTAAATAGCTTGTGCCTGCACACACAGCTCATATAAATGCAACAATAAATATTATTTACATATTTATTCCATTTTGTTATTTGACAGGGACAATGTGCAATATATATGGCATATTGCACCAGATATACTGTAGCTACAAGCTAATTCTCGTGTGGGCCCTGAGTGGCGTACAGGTCGACGCAGCAAGAAGTTTAATCTCTCTGTTTGTGCACATAAAGCTCACATAAAGAGAATAAATATATATTATTTCATGTATAATTTATTTCCCTTAGGTACTAAGTGTAATGTGCGAGAGGAGTGTTGGTATTATGGTAATTGCTTCAATAAACGTATTAATATTCATGAGTGACATATTAATATTTCATATTGGCAATGATTCACCTCTGATGTTGACAAATTGCTCTGGACCCTGTTGGTACTGACATGTTCACAACATACAGACACCAATTTACACTAGCACACTAACACAATAACATGTATTTGAATACACGTCACATCTGCATACACAAGAAGCACGTACACACAACACAGACGCAGAGTTTATGTATGTGCATACATGGTGAAAAAAAGCCTCTAAAGGTTTGCATTTCAGGGCATAGAAACGACTGTGTGTAAATATATGAAATATGAAGAGAAGGGAGAAAAGTGTGACACAAACACTATCACAGCAAAAATGATATGCAAACAGGTTTGGACACTGTTTACACTGATTTCAGGGGCATATTGATGGCATAATGCAAAAAAGCAGGTGCCTACTACTGATGGTTACAGACCAATCATTTTAATAATTATTTTAATTTTGTTTTCAATATCTTTGCATTTAAAATATCTTGGGAATTGAAAACAGGAGGAGATCAAAGAGAAGAGACAACCAATATGTATGTGGGGGAGGAAGAGGTTTTAGAAACAGCCAAACTGGTCGGGAGACCAAACCAGAGATCATCTAAATGGATTAAATAAGGTCTCTGTGTGTGTGTGATATCCTAGTGTTTGATCTAGTTGCATGCTGGGTAAACATGCCACATAATTACTGCAGGACATAGACATTATACTTTTCAAAGAACATCACCTGCTCCCATGCCCCCCTTTCTAGAAAAGTAATGTATACCCAAACTGAATCCACTGAATAAAAACTTAATGTCTCTGATCCCTGATACACACATTATCAAGCCAGCTGTCTATCCGTTGGCATGTCTGTAATTTGATTCTACCAACAACCACTGATCTGATCAACTGATGTGTATTGGTGAGTCAAGTATGAAGCCTTGGGAGATCCAGACCTGCAGTCTTAGCTTTTCATGTGTACAGTGTGTCTTTGGCCCTCATTCAGAGCTGTAACTGATGGGACTCTGGGGCTCTCCGGCTCTGCAGGTTGATAATATTGACAAAGCTGCAAGAAGCAATACCAGAGGCCGAGTCATCGGCTCGTTTGGAACTGGCATGTTTTGAACAGGCACTGCACCACTCTTTACAAGTGATCAAACCTTTAATTAATCTTCAATTTTTTTTTACTGTTTTAATTTTTGTTTTTGTTAAACAAGTGGAAAAACAGCAAATGGGTGAGGCAGTGTCACTGATTCCACTTTCTGTGGATTCAGGGCAATACTTGAAAAAACAAGATCCTGATATCATGGTATCAGCAAAGTAATCAAAACAAAAAAATTAAAAAGAAATGAAATCAAGTAAATAGAATCAAGTCAAAGCTATTACTATTTGAACAAAGCAGTTCCATTATACAGACACAGAGTGACTAATTGTGACTATGAGACGAAAGATAACAGTAATTGTAAAAGTTAGAAAAGCACTAGAATAGTACAATTGTACTCTATTGTGACTTTTTTTTTTTTAAATTAAAAGCTAAATGAAATTCTGATTGTTTTTCTGCAGAACTTAATTCATATTTAATGCATTCGATTAAACTGGCAACTGAACATGTTATTTCAAAGTTTTTTGTTTCATTTTTGCTGCCTTCTGGGCAAAAACCACAACAGTATACTTTGAAGGATTAAAAACAAACCACAAAAGACCATGTTTTGACAAATACCACAGTTTGCAAAGCAAAAAGCTGTTTTGGTACATTTAAGATGCACTGGAGAGATGAGTCCTGCAGTCTATTCTGAGGAATGTCTGTCTCGACTCTTTTTGGCATTTCAACTCCCAGAGAACGAGTTCCATCTGGATTTCCAGAGTAATACGTCTTTACCTCTTTACCTCTTTGCAGAGTTGACATGTTCAGAACATGACTTAAGTTGAAAACCCACAAGAGTTCAATGTGTGTAGGGATATGAGTTTCAATATGAGTTCAACTGGGGAAAAAAAGATATTCAAATTTTACAGAATCACCCTTAGGGGGGACGTTGAAATGGGGTTCTGTACTCACTGCGGTTAGCTTGTGGAAGTCGGCTCAATTTCACAAAAAGGGAGCAAATTAAAAGATTGAAATGCAAATTATTCACCACTTAGCTGCGCTTTGGAGCGTTCTCACCATGCAGATATCAGCTATGTCTGCATGTGTGCAAAATAGGGAAAGACTCTTTGTGCTTACGTCTACATATTGTATATATGTGTGTGTGTGTGTGTGTGTGTGTGTGTGTATTCAGGGGAAACAGATAACACTTTACAATATTTCATTTCACCCTTGTTGTCCCTATGGAAGATAGTACAGTTCATGTTTTACATCAGGACGAAAAGGAGGGCAGAGAGTGTTTTGATGGCCCCTTGCCGAGAATTGAAATTAATTGGAAAAGGCAACTTCGGAAATCGATTTTTCCAGCCGTTTGCTTTGGGTCTCCCTCTCTCTCTCTCTCTCTCTCTCTCTCTCTCTCTCTCACTCTCTCGCAATTTTTTGTTGGCTTTGGAATCTTGCTTGTAATGACGTTATTTTGGAAGGGAACTACATCGGGAAAGTCGCTGGTGCCCAGACAGGAGCGTACTGTGCCCAGACAGCTGCACTCACTCACCCTCTCATCATGTCATAGGCAGGCATGCAAACCTTTCCAGCATTTGCAGCCATAAGACAACCATCCGGAATCCACAAGCCAGTCTGATAATGAAGTCTGCTACATCAATTTTATTTTTGACAAAGTATTGGGTATTATTAAGAAAGGATGCTCTCTCTTTCTGTCCATCTCTGGCTTCACCAATAGCCTGATGAAATGTGTGTGTATGGTTCAAGTGGGTCACACAATGCCAGTCCAAACAAGACAGAGAGTCTTTGCACTGCATTAGTCCAGCTAAACAATAAACAATAATCAGAAGAAATTAAAGAAAAATGGGGAAAAAAGAGAAGCTTACCAAAATCCCATCTATAGTTCTGCTCTTGGTTTTGACTCACCATCAACAGGTACTACGGGTGGCTTATTATTGTCTTGCGCTGGGAGTTGGCTGCAATCTGTGCGGTGTTATGGCCAAACATGTAGCCCAAGAGGAATGGCTTATTGGCAATTATGAGCTAATTGTGCTGTGTGCTTGTTGGCCAGGTGCCAAGTTGTGGGCCTAATGTTGATAATGGCCGGTCACATATTATTTCTTATTAATGAGAAAGCTTTGTGGGTGTTCAAAACGTGCATATCATTCTCTTTGAAGAAGGATTAACTAAAATATACATCAGGTTTTGGTTGGGTTTGCAGCATGCTCTCACTACTATTGGCAGGGCAAGCAAGTGTGTTAGGGTGAGCACAGTTAGTCTTGAGACCAGTTTCAAGTCTGGGCTTCATGCCAAAGCAGGCCACATGTCTGTAGATGTACATTATTAAGAAATTAGTCAGTGAGACCTTACTCTACATATACGGGTGTCTGTCTTTGTCTTTTTTGCCCAGAAATGTTGACTGAGCATGCTTTCTTTCCTCTGCTTTCGTAGCAGATTTTACTGTGCTAAAATAAACAGTGAAAGACTTTCAAGAGGCAAAATGTGCTGGTCATCGCCTCTGAGCAGTTGAGGTGTGACAAAGCATACACTACATCAAGTTTGATTTGTTTTGGATTTTGATTTTTGTTAGTCAAAGTTGCAGTAAATTGTGCTGGCTTACAAGATCCCTTGTGTACCATATTTTCAACAATTTTACTAAATTTTAGATCACACTGACTAAGTATATCAATTGCCAAATTATCCCAAACTTAACTACACTCACTTAGAGAACTTGTGTGTCTGCCCTTCAGAGACAACTTGCTGCATCATCACTTGTAAACATTCATTAAAACTGTCTGCTTCTTGGCCTTGGAGAGCTTTTTCTCATTCACTGGAATGAATGAAGTCAGAGCAGCCAGCGGAGTTCCAGACTGCATCGGGCCATGTGTGGAGACCGGCGATAAACCCCTGGTCTTATTGTGTGTGTGTGTGTGTGAGTGCGCGCATCTGTATGCATGTATGGCTTAGTAAGGTAACTTCCTAATGCCTTCCCAGAATAGCTGGGATAAGAGTACTGCTCTGAATATGCGCGTGTGTGTGCATGTGAGGGCTGCGTGCGTGTACCATATGCAGAAATTGCTTGACATTGAACTTATTACAGAAACGCTCATTTCTCCTCTTCTCTCCTCCTTTCTTCAAGCCTCATCAGCACTTTTGCCTCCTTTTCACAGTTGAAAGGAACACAAAAATGACACAGTCAGCAGAAATTTCTTTGAGCTTATTTACAGGCTGTGTTTCCCTGCTCCCCTCCTATATATGGATCAATACAATCTGTGAATAGTATAAGGATTACAACAGTCAACGGGAAGTCAAAGCTGTGTTTGAATGTGCTTGTTTTTTTGGCACAGCTGTATATGTATATGCTTATGTCTAAAGGACAAAAGTAAGGGCTTTTCCTCCAGGAAGAGAGAAAATTTCACACACCAGTGTGCAGCCAATTCGTAATAGCTGAAGGTTGTTTAAAATGTGGTGATGGATGAAACTATTTACTAATATCTCACCTTGACTTTAAGAGAGAGTAGGAAACATTAGCAACAGGAAACTATGTGGAGGATTTTTTTTCACGACTTCCCACTCTGTCAGGCATGCAAGGCATTAACTTTTTTTTCCTAATGGTCAGAAAGCACATCTCAAAAGAATGACATAAAAAAAGTTGTGCAAATTCAGTTAAAAAGAAAAAACAAAAACTATTCCAACTGTTGTGGGTGTGTGAAACCTACAGTAACTTGAATCTTCCTGTTAAACACCAAACAAACAGACATCAAACAAAGTCAGTCAGATTAGATGCAGGGCGGCTCTCTAATCTCTCCTCCTTTTTCTCACCAAAATACACACTGTGGCAACATGTGTGTGTGTGTGTCCACCACACACACATGCACAGTGAATTCAGTGCTGTGGTCTCACTAAAGGTGACTGCCTTCAAACAGTGTCTTGTTCTATCAAACAAATAAGACCATGGCTGCCTCTCTGAGTGCAACTTCTGACAGATGGCTTGCTCAGCAATTTTCCCTTGACTCGGGCAATCTGTGTGTGTGTGTGTGTGTGTGTGTGTGTGTGTGTGTGTGTGTGTGTGTGTGTGTGTGTGTGTGTTTCCTTTGCACACATACTCAAGTCTGTGAGTGTATTTCTAAGCTCTTTCACTTGATAGTGATTGTGTTTGAGTTGCTCATATTCAATTTTAAGACTGTCACTCTTAATATTTCACACCTCGCAACCCACATTCCCCCCTCTCTGTGCAGACATCTTGACTTGATCTTCCTCCCCCTTCTCTCAAGGGCAGCATGTCCACAAATTTAGATAGGTCTGCAAGTTCAGAGTTTTCCCTTTAATTAACCATTAACTCACACATACCGCAAATGGCAGATTGTGTGTATCTGCCTTGTTTGTCTGCTAGATTTGGTGAGTCTGTGTCCCCTGTGGAGGATTTGACCACATGCAGCACTCTGGAGCAAAGTTTTTGATGAGCGGGTTCCTGTGTTGTTTGTTTCTCCTGTTTTCACCGGCACAAGAATGAATGCAAATGCAGATATGAAACGAGCAGTCGCATGCATACCCACATGTGCAATACACACAAAAAGACACACAGCACATCGGTGCAGAATTGTCACTGATGCCTGTCTTTTTGTACTGGCTACAAAACCGTTTCACTTTTCCACCCCATCTCCAAAACAGCACACGTAGGACAGAGGCGGTAGATGACAGCAAGTCTATCAGCCCATTTCTCGACACCTCCTCCCCACAAGCTGAGCTCCATCTCCACAAAGTTTCTCTCTATCTCACTTTCTTTGTTGCCCTCATTGTTCCCTGTGTCCTTGTCCTCTGCCTGCCTCCACCTCACCCATTGTGTTTCTGTGTCACAGCCATTATTACACTGAGTTTTGTCAGAACAGATAAGAATTATGAATCATGAGCACAGGGTTTAAAGCCATATTGAGTATGGAAACTCAGTTAAATGTCACGTGCACCAATCAATGCTCTGATTGGCTAAAAGTGAGGCTGGTTTCTTTTTTAGAAGTTGGAGTACATAATTGCATTTTGCCACATTTGATTAGGCTGTGAAGTGGCCATCATCTCTTGAGAACAGAAAGGTAATGTGAAAAAGAATGTAGCTGGGTAAGACCTCAGAGAATAGTTTTAACAAGTGCTCTCACTGTTGCTCTCTCTTCCCAAAAAACATTCCTCCACTTGTTTTCCTCTCAGTTTCTGTTGTGTTTATTTTTTTTTTTTTACTGGGGACCAATAAAATGCAATTTACCATACTCTCACCCTCCCCTCTCACCTCTGCAGATGTCAAATTTCCAATGAAAACTGATGTTTCCCCACACACACACACACACACACACACACACACACACACACACACACACACACACACACACACACACACACTCTGTTGCATGCATGGTGCTGCACATTGTTAGTCTCACACATACTAAAGAAAACCACACACACACACCCACCCACACAGTCAAATCTTCTACTGTTCCATGGCCGTGACAAAGGTTACTGGCCTTTAATTCAACTAGTTAAGAGGAAAACATTCTATTCATTATAGCCCATCACTTTCCCCTCACTTTATATTTGTTCCATTTAGCCCTGCAGCAAAAATGTTAATGCAAAGCTGTTTATTATCTTACAGTTCAGTTAGACACTGCTTTAATAAGAGCAAACAACAGAACAGTCACGAAAAATGACTTAATTATTGTTATTACAAACTTCATTTAGCCTAACAGCAGATCTAGTGTCAGCTGAGCACAAAGTTTTACTTACTAACAAAATTAGTCATCTTACGACAAAACACTCTGGTTTAAATTATGATTGGATATCATAATTCTAGCTCTCCTCTTTAATTATAAGGTGGAAAAAAACATCACCCAAGCTCAAAGAGGTTAAGTGAAATACAGTAACCTATTATTTTGAGCAAAAAGTACTTGTTGTATACAAATATTCTGCTACATGAAAAAATGGGACTGACAAAGGCAAGAGTTAAAGAAACAAAAGTGCTATAAGGAAACTTTAAGTAGTTAATTTCATATGTGCATGGCCAATGTTTGATCAAAAAGGAAGCCGTTAAAGAACTATTGTGAAGGATTTTGTGGTGAGATTGCACACTTCAACCATCTGAATACCCCTCATCTCAACCCTCCCCTTCCAAGCGTGTCGGAGAGCCTACGGTGGACGGAAAACCCATGAAAAACTGTTTGTTGCGAGTGTTTGGTGGAGCAACATGGTGGACTCAATGGAAGAGTACTTGTTTCCTCTGTAGACATAAAAAGCTCATTCTAAGGTAACGAAAACACAACATTTTTTTTATTTTTAGGTGATTATACACTAATAAAAACATAATTATGAATATTAAAATCAATTTCTGCCATATTCTGCCTATAGATCCCCCAATATCTTACACGCTGGTCCTTTAAATTATCCTCAACTCCTTTAAATTTTAATTATCAGCCCCATCCCTAAAGGGGGTTACATTAAAATGTATGATGTGGGAACTCAATCAAATATGGTTGCAGTTATTCTGTATGACAACAACCAATCGTTGAAGGTGGCATGAAAAGCCAACTGTCATGGAGATTAAATGCATTGCAATAAACACAGTAGCAAAAACCAAAAACATGTTTTTCTCAAGAGAAATAAAATATGACAGCAAAGTGACCTGATAGAAGATACACAAGCTTAAACAGACAGATGTGTGCAGTAAATACATGTTGCAATACCTAATTTCTGCTACAACACAGATGTCAAACAGGTGACACATGTTGCACAATGAACAGAGTTCTCCACTCTCACTTGAGACGGGGACACGTTTCAGGACTATAAAAATCTGAGGAGACACTGCACATCACACAGAGACTGACTTCACACATTAACAGCTCCAACTATCTGATCATTATCAGACTTGTCAATCAGGAGGCAAGTGGTGTTACTCCTTCTTCGCATTTGAATCACATGCTATTCCTTTAAACTGCCAGTGTGTCCCACAGGACTGATATAATGATGTACAGCAGTGGGTTATCACGTGTTCTGGTTTCTTCTTGCCCACAAGAAGTCCTCTGCATATGCCTCCTCACCTCCCTTCTCCTCTCTCTAGCTTGTAATGTTTTTATTTCCAGTCGTAACACCAGCTAACACGTTGGTTTGGCCAATGTGAAAACTTGTGGCCAAACCGACCTTCTCTGTTATTACGTAGTCCTGCCTCAGCAGTCACTATAATGACTGACTGAGCACTAACAAGGTGTCTAACAAGGTGTGCAGCACTCTGGTCTCCTACTGTTTTATCTCTTTTGACTGACTATTCCTCCTTTGGTCTTTCTTCTTCCATCTGGCTGTGCTGTTTTGGAGTTTTGCTGGGGGCTGGTAGAGAGGGGATTGCCTTGTTAACATAAATGACCACATAAATCTTGCAATTATCTAGAATCACTGAGGGTTATTGAGGGAAATCAGGACTACATTTATTGCAGGCCTTTTGTTGATGAACAAAAGGAACCAGTAGATCTTTGTCTCTATTGTCCTTTTGACAAGTGCTTGTTGTAGGTTGCATCATTCTTCACGTCTTATTGATCCGGAGTCAGTAAGCATCTTATACATAATGTGGAGTTTTTAAATATATTGTGATATATTGAATATATCTGGGGTTTTTTTGTTTTGTTTTTTTTTACCCCCAGGTATCTGTTTCTACATTTACCTATCAGCATGTACATGAATTGAAAGCCTGCGAAAGTTACTGTGAGCATCAATCAAGAACAAATTAAATCTATTGTTCATTCCACTTGCAAAGCCTGACCTTTACAACACATTCACTGGAATAAAACATAATTCACTTGGTCTGTTTATCAGAGGCAGTTAACAACAGAGGGCCCAAAATAATTATGCCTGTATTACAATTAAGCTGGCTTCCTCATTACTGTCCTTGCCAGCTACATCTACCTTGACTCCCTGGTGAAAGAATCTGGGTGGAAAAAGACCGGCCAGTTTCAGTGTGCTTCAGGGATGTATATTTTATGGGAGGTACAAATCTTCAGTCTGCATCACTACAATCTGCACAGTAAAACACAGGCGAGGATAAGTCTTATACGAATTCTAATGTTTGCGGTGTATCTCTCAGTCAATCTGTCTCGGTCTCCAGCTAAATGTAACATTTACTGTAACAGAGCAGCAGGACACACTTTGTTCATGCAACTTAACCAGCATGATAAAACACTTAATGTGGAGAGAGAGAGAGAGAGAGAGTGAGTGAGAGAGAGAGAGTGAGAGAGAGAGAGAGAGAGAAAGAGAGAGAGAGAGAGAGTGAGTGAGAGCATTCACAGCATGTGAGAGTCAATACATACATTACACCCTGACACGTATAACGCATGCATGCTGGGTAATATGAAACAGATATTTTAGCCAGTGCCTGCACCTTCTGTCACCACCAGCAGGAGAGAAACAGAGTAATTAAAGTTGAAGGCTAAAGCTGTTGGCCTATGATGACAATCAAAACACAGAGAGGAGGCCCATTTCCATTTTCTCTCTTAGTACAAGGACTAAACTGTTGAAAATCACATTGTTATGCATATTGAATCTATCATGTTCTCTATTATTTTGGCAAACGTGCAAATGTGTTAAACCACCCAAAATCCATCTTTTGTTTTATTCAGATCTTTTGTGATCATATTTTGGCCATTTCACATCACCTTATTGTCAAGAATTATTGAAACTGGACAGACGAGAGGTGCTAGTGGTGGAGGAAGTATTCAAATCCGACTATGACTTTAAAATCCTTACTGCTAATCAATATTCCTTCATTAACAGTGGATTGACTTGACTACTTGTATGTGAGAGGATTGCTCATAGGAAGAAATGTAAAGATAGCTCCACCAGCTTTATCCACCAGGCTGTCAGGATGCTGAACTCTCTCCCCTCTCCCTCACATCACACACACACCCATATTCAACACCAGCCATGTCGTAGAAAGAGACTAGAAAATAAAATCTGTTCTTGCACCGCGTACAGAGCGTATTTGAATTGCATCGTGTGTTTGTGTACATTTTAAACACTTGTCTTGTTTTATCTTCTTTTTTATTTTGTTTTTATCTTCATATTTTTGATCAGAATGTGAGAAACAATACTTCGATCCCTCTGTATATCCTGTGCATAAAGGGAAATTGACAATAAACTTAACTTTGACTTATTATTGCTAATGCAATAACATGTTAGCAGCATTTTAATGTTGTAGCTAGTCCAAATGTAGCCAAGTATAATATACTGTTGCTCAATCCTTACTAATGTATTATATTTAAAATGTTGTCAAAGTAAAATATTTCCTTAGTTAGGAAATACTAGTACTATAAGGAAGTACTATAAATGAATAAATGTACTTAGTCCCTGGGGTCATGGTGGATGGATGAACAGACTGCATGGGGGCCAGAAGGGATGAAAGCAGGTTTGAACGGGATGTGGCTGAACTAGTAACAGCTGGACCTCATCCCATGTGAGCAGTAAGAAAGTAGTGGACAGAGGGAGGGCAAGTGGGAAACGGGGGAAGGAACGGAAGCAACTGTGACAAAAACAAGAGAGCACAGAGCGGAAGAAAGAGCAGGAGAGAGAGATGCATTTAATGGAACTGCTGAGAGACGGTCTCTTTTCACAGTGGCACATCTCTGTGGCCAGAAAGAGACTGAGAGGGACAGAAAGAAGAAAAGAAGGACGATAGATGGAGAGATAGTGGGGCACCGTCAGGAGGGACGCGCGTCCTAAAGTTGAGTCCACTTCACAGCAGCACAGCAGAGTCGTTAGAGAGGGATAATGGATTAGAGGGACTCATAAAGAGAGGAAGAGAGGGAGGAAAGGAGAAGAAGAGAGCAGGAAAATGATGATAACGTTGGATTCCCAGCAGTATGGCACAGCAGAAGCAGAGATAATGATGGAGGGAGAGACCCATAGAGGGAAGAGAGAGAGAGAACGGAGAGTGCTGAATGTGAATGCAACTCACATTGAGAAAACTCAGCAGTAAGTAGAAAGACGTGGAGAATGGAGAGAACTGAGGGATGAAATACAAAAGGAGGGAGGAAGGAAACAGAGAAACAATTGGGGTTTTTTTTGTATATGGTGCTCCAACAAGGCTGTGAAGAGAACACACTCTTCCTCCCTCTCACACACAGTCATACTCACTCATACAGACAGATAGATGTGCAGCAGGGGACAGTGGAAGAGAGGAGCTGCAGAGTGTGTGAGAGGAAAATAAAAAAGAGGGAAAGAGAGAGAGATATTCAGAGCAGCAGATGGAAAGATGAAAGTGCTGATTATGGCCTATGGCCCTGACTGTGTGTTTGTGTTTGTGTGTCTGTGCAATTTTTTTCATACAGTGAAAACTAGTAATTCACAGTGTGCATATGCGTGTGACTGAGTGTGTATATTCCCCACTAAGTTAGCTCTAATTGAGAGACAGCAGCTCTCATGCTGACAGTGGGGCTGCATGCTAAGATAACACACACATTATGCACACACACCCACAAAAACAGTCTGTTTCTCCTCTGTGTCTTTTTCCTCCCCTACTGGTTAGGACATTAATTAGGGGAGAACACCAGAAAGCGAGACATGGAGAGAGCGACTGGGAAAGATTTGTGAAAGACAAATATTCAAAGTGACACCAGAGTTTTGCTTTTGACTGTTCTGCTTTAGCTCAAATATTGCTGGCAAAACTTAAGAGTCAGGACAGGGCAAGGAGGAAGTGGAGAGATGGTGAGACAGATGGAGGGAGACAGGGAGGTATTGAAACAGGAAATGGGATGGCAGAACAGGGTAACACGTCCATTCTCATATTCTGTCTGCCTCAGTTTAATTTTTCTCTCACTTCAACAAGTCCGACTTGCATAACAGCACCTCTCTCCCTCCTACACAGGTTACACGTCAGCAGAGATGCCTCCATTGACTGCCAGCTTCCGTGGCCTGTTTGCACATTTCAATTACAGCACAGTTCACAGTCCATTTGCTAACTGTGGCCACTTCAGCTTTCTTCTCGCACAGAGAGTGCGGCTTTGCACCAAAAATATATTAAGAAAAAAAAAAAAAAACACTTGAGAAAAAAAGGAGAATCGCTGTTGTTGCTGCTTCCAAATGTGATCTGTTGCAGATGCTCTCTGGCTGTGGCACATTGAACCAAAGCAACACCTGAGGGCCCTCCAGACGCTGGGCTTTTGGTGTCAAACTCACCCAGACACCTCTCTCTACAGCAAGACGTTTTTCTTTGGACTGCAAATTATCAGTCCACTGCTTTTACTGCTACTTCTTGGCTTTCTGGTGCTTTATCTTTCTTGCCTCCTTCTTAGAATTATGTTTTTCTTGCAGCACTTTGAGGTTTGCTCTTAATGAAATGGATCACAAATTAATTGCATGATTAATGCATTTACTTGGGATATTCAATAGAATTCTCCAGATGACTCAAGCACAGTAACAAATGGTCACTTTAATTTGCCTTTGGTTTTATTCTGCCTCCAACATCCGTAGAAAATTATGTTTAATCCACTTTACAGGCTGTATAATTTGAACAGCATTATCATCTTCGATGATGAATAACACTTTCATTCCATGCCATGTACTGTATGCTAACAAAGGCTTTTATTTATTTATTTTGCTTTCAAACACATTCCTCTGTTCACGTTGGTTTACAATCAGCCAAACCACAAAATGAAGCACACACTTCCTTATCAGCACTTCTGCTCGGCTTGAAACTTCTATCTGAGGTCCTGCAACTTTCTTCTGACCACCCTCCCCTCAACTCATCTAAACTGCTGCAGGCGGTCTTGTTTTATATCTTCCTGAATTTTTGCATGTCACCCTCATCCTGCTCCTCCCAACCTGACTGCCTATGGGGGTTCTTTTCAAACCAAAACTGGGTGTACAAGACTGTAAATGAGTGCATGTTGCCATCCCTCTAGGCCATGGTCTGTCCAGACTCTACATACTAGCCAGTCAATGCCCTGCACTATGCTAATGTTGTCGACTTGGCTCTTCTAATAATGTGACCTGGTAATCACTCATCCCAGCCTTGACTCTCCTCCCTCCTGGCTCAGAAAAATATTGGAACGACCTTCCCACCTCAGCCAGGGCTAAAGAGCAACCCAACTGAAGCTGAAAATTAATCTCCTTCGGAAACATTTCACATCCTCTTTAAATCACATCCTCTCATCGTCTCCTCTACACTCACTACTTACACACTTCATCCCGTCTCAAGTTCTTATTTAAATTTGTGTGATCACCTGCAAATTATTTTCCCTATACTCCCCATTCTCTCTCTGTCTGTACTCACTGCTGAAATGCACAAATCACATTTGTGTTGGCAGCAGTGGAGATGTGGTCTGCTCTAAAAAGAAGACCAAAACCACAATCAAGTTGTGAACAACATCCAGGACAGATGTGTGCTGACAGATGGTGTCTCCCACTGGCCGCCTCAACTGCATGTTTTGGAGTTAAAGTTGTGCAGTTGGTATTCAGTACAGCAGGAACAGCATCTACCTGTGAGCTACATGTAAATGCTGAACTGTATTTTTCAACAGCTTATTCATTACTTTTGGGACCAAACACCACTTGACCTCACAGTTCTCTCCGTCACTATGGTCTATTGCTCTTCAAACTGTGTTCAACTTCTTGCTGATGTGTTGTCTGACCTTGTTCTGATGGAGTGCACTGTATATCCACTTTTTAAAGCCTTTACCTGATGGTTGCTTGTAAAGTTAGCATTGTATAACTTTATGTTCAATCTCCTTTTCTGCCGCTTTCTCAAAAATTGGAGGTAACCAATCACAGGATTTTGTCAGTTTTAATGTTGGCTCAATTCCTAAACTGAGCTTGTAATTGTGACTTGTGACTTTCTAGTTTTTCTTTCTGGATTCCTGCTGGACATCATTAATAAAATTTCTGTGAACCATTGTTTAATATTTGTTCTTTGAGGTGTTTGAAGAGATTCTGTATTATTGTTAAATAATAAAACCAAATCCCATATTTCTACCAGGCCTTTGATGTAGCGGTTAACAAAATATAGAGCCGACCAGCAGATTTTGTCAGATGCAGTCCTTCCCATTGTGTCTCTCTACCTCCTCCCCTCTCTCTCTCTCCCTCTTTTTGTGTCGCTCACTCTCCTTGAGACCAATTAGACATATTTTATGGAGTACAGACATTTTTTCCCCAGTATTCCCATTCCCTCTCTGTCTCCCTCTCTCTCTCTCTCTTCTTTTATGTGTCTCTTCCTCCATTAACACAAAAACAGCAGACTGGGAGACCTACAGGTGAAGTGTCAACAGGTACTTTGGCCCTGATAAGCAAGAGGTGAGGATGGCTGAGGTTAAAAAGAGAGAAGAATCACCGAGATGAGGACAGAGACGAGAGGAGAAGGTTAAAGAAGGGGACACGTGAAGAGAAACAGGAATGAATGACTGGAGGAAGGCAGAAAGGATGATGAAGAGAAGGGCCGAAAGGACACAAGAGATGAAAGAGAGAAACAGGAAGTCAAAGAAAGGGATAGCAAGAAATTGTGAAAAAGGAGAGAAAGGGGGAAGAAAAGAAAGAGGGGAGAGAGGGGTTGAGAGAAATCAGTGTAATCCCTCTGCACCTCCCACGTTCTCCTCTCACCCTCTCAAAGTGATAGAGCCAAAAGCAAAGTTCTGGCGTCATGTTTGAGTATTCGCTCTCATCACTCATCTCCAGCTCCCTCCTGCTTTGTATGTGTGTCTTTGCATCTGAATCAATTTTCCCTCAGGGTAATATTTCAGGGTGAAGCACACAGGTCTGGGACATTATACAGGTGCTGCGAGAGAATTGCTCTATGAATATTCGGCGTATATGCGTGTGTGTGTTTATACGCCTTTGACACTAATTTTATGAACCGTCTTTGAACCTGTATTTGCAGTTTTTCATATTAAGACTAATTTGTCAGTCAAGATATACAACCCCATTTCCAGAGAAGTCCTGACGTACAGCGGTGTGTGGGCTCAGAGCTCAGCTTGTGAGTTCCAGCCAAGAGGCGAAGAGACTCAGTTCAAGTGTTGGATTGTTCAGTGCCACACTTTAGTCTCACAAGCACTCACACACACTTTGTGGAAGTAAATGTTTGTTCACTGACGCATCCAGGCACACAGCCATGGGTGCAATGATACAATTTCTCATAAGAAAGAAACATAAACACAATAGCAATACATAGTGTTTTCTCTTATAACACTGCCTTCCCAAGAGTGAAACAGTCCAGCTGCCCCGAGTGTATTCAGCCCATTCTTATTCCAAGAGTGTCAAATACCTTTGTCACGCCCCTTGGCGTCTCACACAGACAGGCACAGTATTCTTTAGCGTCCATATGAGATGCACTGGGCTTTCAACTCACTCCACTGCAAATGCATCCATGGCAATATTAGACACCAGAGCAACTGGTCCAGCCTTCCAAGTTTAGGCAACGAAACTACTTGGTTAGATTTAGGAAAAGATTTTCCACTTTTGGTTTCTCACAGGACACAAATCCTAGTCTCCTGGGTGAAAGTCGTGTGTTTGCTTGACCCATACATCCACCCCACCTTCCCCCATTTGTGACCTTTCTTGCTCTATATATTACATCACCTTTTTCTGAGCATTTTCTGCTGTTGGGTTAATATCAGTTAGTCAAAAGCCTGGTACACGTAAGGTACCCTTTATTGTTTGTATGAGACGTCAAGGGGCATGACAAATTGGCTGTATTTGATGCTTTGAGAAGGAGATCAGCCTCATGTGCAATTCCACCCTGGTGTGTGGACTACTGTCAGCCACCCAGTGGCAGAGTTGTGCAGCCAAAACACGTTCCCAGCAATACTGGGGTCTTCACTCTCCTCTATCTTTATGAAAGGAGAGTTGAAAAGCATGCATGCATCAAAATAGGTTTCATTACTTTCCAAGCACAGGCGGAGTCAGCCTAGGTGTTACAGGAGGAAATATTTGTCTGGTTAAAAGCCATATGAATAGTGCCACACAAGCAGAGGCTAGAGGCTTTCTATTCGTGGCCTTTCCTGGTCCCAAAGAAATGGGGAAAGGGTATACAATCCATCTTCAAAATCTGTGCCTGAAACAAGTATCTCAGGACACACATGTTCACAATGGCTGATGTTTTGTGGGGGAAAAGAGCATGTTAACACCAAGACATAACATTACCTTTCAGGGTCTGACATTTATTTGGTCACTTACTTGATCTGCCTGTCAGTTGAGAGAGCTGTTGGTAGTGTTTATAATTCTAAAACAATTTCTTCCGTTACTTCAGGGGCATCATGACGGCTGGTGAGAATGGACAATACAACTACAGTGGCCTAGAGCACCTGTCAGGGAGCTCTGAATTCCTGACAGCTGCACAATCTAGTATGCAAACGGATATTGTAATATTCCCTCTGTTACACAGTGACCCTCCCTCTTGGGCAATTGTGCAGTTTACCTCCCATCCAGAGCAGCTCACCCTATGAGCCTGGCCTGTGGTTTAACTAGAGAAGTACTGGGCTGTTACAGAGGGTCATTATTACAATGCAGGATGCCAGAACATCATTCACCAGGCCTCCTTAATGCTGTGAGTGCAGAGTGTTTGAGGATGGTGAGCTGAGTCACAGGAAACTCCCTTTCAATGTTCAGTTAGTGTAATTCTGTCCTTCCTGTAGTACTGAATTGACAAAAATACAGCATTTTGTACTATGATGGTAAAAAGGTAGGCAAGCATCCTTTTGATTGTCAGTTTATGAAAGGTGCACAGAGATACCAGTTCCAGGCCAGTGTCACCTCCTTGGGATTTGACTGTAGTTCAGTTCTGAAGGTCCTCACCATCCGTTGCTGCCACTCCAAGGTGGCTTTGCTGTTTGTTTAAGTCACTGATAAACGTGTGAGTGATATTCATGCTCTGTGAATCCTGCTTGCATGTGGTTCCTCCCTGGGAACCTTGGGGTGACCCTGAGGCCTAATAAGGTTTTCATGCCAAAGGTGGCCAAACCTTGCTCACCACTGGACCTGGCAGGTTTTCAGCTGCCATCTCATGGGTCTATGAGACCAGTCCAGTATGCGCTTTGCATACTTCTGTGGAGAGAGCGAGGGCCTTTAGGAGAGGGAACCAGTTGTTAGCAAGCTAAATGGTCATCACCCCACACATTTGCAAGGTTTTATAAGTGGGATATCACATCTCCAAGCCTTACTCATGCCATCCTGAGCCAGGGCTTCTTGATGGACTTGGCTAATCCACACTCTTTTGCACAAGGGAGGCTGGCAGACAGTCATTGAGATAAGATTGTCTAGCATTATGGCATGAGTGAGATGTCTAACCAGACCGTCCTTTTTCTCGCTGAGGTGAAGTGAGAAGATGTGTGCTCCTTTCGAATGATGAGTGACTGCGTCGGTCATATATAAAGATGGTGGGCCCTGACACAAACCGATAATGACTGTGTGTCTGACAGAGGAGATCTCTGCTTCACAAAATGGTTGATGGGATGGAGGTAAACCACATTCCAGGTGACTTTTAAAGCTAGTGAAGGTCAGCCCACTTAGCCTCGTGGCAGTAATCTGGTCATGATTAGTTAATTTTGCGAGAGAGATTTCAGGCTAGCCAAAGCAGAAAGATATTACCTGTGGCTAAAGCACAGCTCTTCTCACAGGAAGATGCACCTGACACCACACACACTTAAACATACTTTCCTATACACACACACAGGGCAAACCCACCCTTGAAGAATTAGATCCTTTCTCTCTCTTTTTTTCTCTCTAATGATGCCATGACTAAAATGTTAATTACAGCTAAAAAGAGAAACGATTGCGAATATCAAACAGCAATTAGCATGTATCATCATCATCATTACCACCATTAGCCGCAGCACAAGATGGAGGATTATTTACCAAACGGTGGAATGCTCATCAGTTGCTTATTCAGGGCCTGAAATGTTTCACAGGCAGCATTAAAAACAAAAAAAATTAAACAAAAAAAAAAAAATCTGCCCTCCTAAAATTTGCATAATTATTGTAGCTTAAAAAATTAACTATTGCGAGTCCCGAAGCATGATAGCAGGAGCACATTGTGCTCATTGGAAGAAGGCAGTTATTTATTTATTAAGCTACAAAAGACACACACGTTCGGACAGATGCAAACACAACAATGAGCCTATGACTGTGAATACATTTAGCGTCTCTCTTTCATATTATAATCAATAGACATACGAACACTCAATGAAATGCACTATCCAGTTGGAAAACAGACATAATGTGATCTTATTTTTTCCCCCTTCCCATTGCCCTTTCCTCTCCCCGTCATGGCTCTATTCCTGCACTGATGAAATTTAAATCCTCCCCTAGGTGTCAATTGTGTGATCTGCACACCTGAGCACAGCCCAATGGATTCTGGAAAATCTTTGGCTGGATAATCAGGATGGCTTCATTATCCTCCACTCAATCCATGTGAAACAAAACCTCTCCTCCCTTTTACTCTCATTTGACTATACTGTGCTCAAACATGAAAGGTCAGTCCACACTTATGACACCCAGAGGACAGCTATTAAGCTCAGAATTCACATTCTTGACATTGGATTGCTTTGGCAATCACAATTTTTCTTCTGTGCTTCCCTTCCTTCCCATTATCTCTCTATTTTTTACCTTTGTGATAGACCATGCAAATAAAGTATGTTGCCGATGGGTTTGCAGTGGAGTTAGTTGAAAGCCTGGTGCACAGGGGGGAGTCAGCCTGGGTGTTACAGGAGGAAATATTTGTCTTGTTAAAAGCCATACAAATAGCGCCAGACAAGCAGAGGCAAGATGGTTTCTACTTAAGGTATTTCCTAGTCCCACAGAACAAAACAGTATACAGTTCATACTGGATATGGGTGCCTTAAACAAGTATCTCAGGACACATATGCTCACATTGGCTGAGGTTATGTGGTCAACTGGGAAAACAGCATGTTAACACACAGACATAATGTTGCCTTTCTAGGTCTGACATTGTATTTGGTCAAGACCTGTCAAGAGCAAGAGCTGTCAGTTGAGGGAGCAGATGCATTCAGGACTTGCACTTTACCACTGCAAATGGATGTCTTGACAGGAAAGTTGTGACCATTGATGCGAGGCTATTGGTGTGTTTTAGGGCACAATAGTGAACAGGGTTTGGAGCATGCATCTCCAATACACCTATAACAACTATTTGTAGCTATTAGCTGTGTTTCTCACCCTAAAACACTTTCCTGTGTTACTTCAGGGGCATCATGTGCTAGTGAGATTGAACAATACACCCGGTGGCCTATATCAACTGTCTTGGAGGTTCCTGACAGCTGCACACTCTGGAATGCAAACTGATATTGAGGAGGGATGATTATCTTCTCTCTGTATTGTTGCAAAAAATTAACAACTCAACTGTCCACCTTCTGATTGCTAAGCTATGAAAATCTACAAGTCACTGTAAATGATTCTGGAACCACAGAGCTTGACTGACTTCATTAAAGCAAGAGTGAACAACACGCTGGTCTCACTCAGTCCATAGCTGACCAAGCCATTTTTAGTTAAAGATCACTTTCGGCCACGTGGTGAGTCATGTGACAAGTACAAAAAAATACTTTTCCTGAAACATTTATATACTAGTTTTGACTAGCATTTTGGAGAACAACATCATTGTCAAGTGAATTATGTTCATTGTCAACATTTTTCTCAGAAGTCGTAGGGAGGTGATCAGGCTGGAAAGTGGGGATACAATGTCAAGGACGATGACATCAGGACGATGGTTTAGTTCCTGCATCACATGTGCAATTAGGTAAGGCTGCTAAAAAACTTTGGCTAGCATAGGTTAGGGAAGGATCCTTATCTTGGTGAAACATGTAAAATGTGTCCTTATCTGAAAAGCATTTTTCTTCCCAGTTTCTTTCTCAACAGGTTTGCTGTTGGAAAGTAGTAGCATACAAATGAGATTTTTGGGAGTTATTATGTAAAACCATGATGTCCCAGTTCACTTTCCAAATGCAGTGTCATCACAACTGCATATTTTTTTATACGTAGAATCTCCAATTTGCACAAGGAAACTAGCCTACAAGTGTGATATATAAAACCACCAGTATTTACCATACTACCACAGCCATCAATCCTTTATCATCAGTTTATGCCTGATCTAACCATTCAGAAATTCATCCATACATTCATCAGGCAGTCCTCTTTTGCATTCCCACTCCTTCCCTACACTCTCTCTATCCAATTTCTTCCTTACCTTGTTGTACAAAGGAGCCGTACACAAACCACATGGAATTGTACAGTGTTGTCGAGGACACAGATCCCATGGGGAGCCGGGGTGGGTTGAGCCAGTTGAGCAAGTACACCAGGATGCCGATGAGGAGCACGGTGCCAGCAATGCACGCCCACAGTGACAGGTCAAAGGGTGCCAGGCAGGCAAACATGTCCACAGTGCGTTCGGCCTTGCGCAGCAGAACACCCACAGAATAATCCATGTAGCGCGTGGTGAAGTCCACGACGCTCTCTCGCTCAGGCGTGATGGTCAGGGCTGAAAGTCCCACATCAGCTCGCTGCAAGAGGCGGAGGGTAAGAGAGGAATATGAAGTATCAACACTGTGAAAATGTGTAGGTGAGGAACACGGCTTAAAAATGTGGACTTTTGTACCCAGAGATAGGTAAGTGCTTTACGTCCCACCATCTAGATTGATGCACTAAAATACTCAATACAAAGGAAGTTTACAATGACTTGGAAACATCTGAGCCACTAGTAGATAAGAAAAAAGCCTTTTCTGAGAACAGAGCTTTTGTCAACAACACAAAGTTTTTTGTCCAAAGTAAATGCAAAAATAGCATTGTTAGATGTGTTCTATTTCATTACAAGACTTTCAAAAAAAGTTGCCCTAGCACGCATGTATACAGACAAATGCGTAGGAGATAAAGCTATGGTTCAAAGTAAAAGAATCAACTCCTGCACACTGTCAACACTCTGAATACAGATAATATATTTTTCCTCACACAGACTGACAATGATCTTCAAAGTATCTTAAATATTTTGTGTTTCTTTTCAAGTAAATGGAAGTCTGACTGACTGACTGACTGCTAAACAAAGAGAAAACTAAGGTCAGAAAGAAGTGCATACCCAAAAGTAAGCATGTGTGGATACTCTCATTATGTACATTATGCTCCGTTTTGCTTCTGTACTACACACAAGTATGTAAGTACTGTCTTGTCATCCCACTGTGAGCCCAGCATGGACAAGGCGTCTTTGATGCATGACTTCGAATCATTCATTCATTACTCATTCACTGATCTGCTTTTGTGTCAGTATGCCTCCACAAACATTTAAACCATTTCTCATCACTTGGAATTCTTGGAGACAACTAATGATTGCTTTAATTATTTCCGTGTAAAGACTTTAAGCAGAAAAAAGCTTTCAGTGAGTATGCCAAGAAAAATGGGCTGAGCTCAGCTTAAATGTGGAAACAATGATGGCTAATTAAAATGTTTTCAGTCCCCAGTGCTTGGCTAGCAGCTGTAGACATCTGCTTGTACCATAACAAGTATTTAAGATGCTGTTGTGAGCGTGTGCATTTGTGTTTGAAATCCGTACTGTGCCAGAGATTGCACATTATGAACTTAGTTGATAATGATATTTTCTTTGTTGCTAGAAACAACTGACAGTAGCAAGTTAGGTGATTCTGTAGGCAAATGCTAAGCCCCACAGCCATTGCACACACAAACACTCGCATGCTTACCCACCACACACCACATTCATATCCCCATATGCACACATAGACAAAACAAACAAAAATTTTAATCCACTGTGGGCAAAAAAAATCTGCTAATTTCACAGTCGAGTGAGGAAACAAAATGCTTAAATGTGCAGAAATTGTCACTTACACTGCATAAGAAGAATATTGGGATAAACCCTGCAGGATGCCTGTTGGTTGAGACAACATGACGATATGCATGCAAGTGTGTGTGTGTGTGTGTGTGTGTGTGTGTGTGTGTGTGTGTGTGTGTGTGTGTGTGTGTGTGTGTGTGTGTGTGTGTGTATGAGTACAGATGAACTGCCATGCTGACTGCTGTGGTCAGTCAACAGGGAGACGTCCAGAGGGCATTCTGGGTAATAATTACATGGTATAATTGGGTTTTTGGAGAGATAAACCTTGCTGCTGACTGATGAGGAAAACAAAATTATTAGCATGTTCAGTTTATTCACAACCCATGCATGTCTGTGTACACATAAATATGCATTGTGCTTGAAGCATTCTTCTATCATTTTGTGAGCTGTTTGTTCTGGAGGGGAGTACAAAGGCTGAACACATGCACAAGTATACAAGGTCAAGGGAAGGAGAACAGTCTTAAAAAATGCTTGTCTGACATGGAGCAAAAAGAGGATAATGAAGTAAAGGCAAGGAAGTCTTGTGGGGAAACATTGTTGAGAACATAAAAACATCCTTGACCTATGGAGAGTAAATAAAATCTGAAGCAGCTTAGTACAATTCAGGAAGGACGCCAAAGAGCATGTGCACACATGCCGAGGAGCATGCACTCACACAAACACATAAACACAGTGGGAAACATGATTAAGACCAGCTTAGTTTTTATTGCTGTAACAGATAATCTACTTCTTCAACAGTAGCTTTGTTTCCATTGTTGAATTAACGTCTCAAAGCGTGCTCTATTTCGTTAAAGGGATATCTTGCCAACGGCCTTTTATGTGAGAGATGTTGAATGGCTTATTACCTTGCTGCACTGACCTCTATCAGTTGAAAATCTGAACTCTGACCACACCTTAAATTAGCTGTGTCTAAAGTTTTGTAGTCTGCTAGATATTTTGTCTTCCCTCCGTCTGGCAGAGTAAGTAAATAAAATTCCACAGAACAATTTAATTGCTACGGTGATAGCGACTAAAGTTTTGGCAAATGTACTTTAACTAACTTAACTCACTTACTTTGAGATTAAATGAAAAAAAAAAATGTTGTTATTGCTGCCTTGGTCTTGTCTCATCCCATTTTAGGAATCTATAAATTATTTTGTGGACAAAGGAATGGCGTGACTGTGAGAAACTGAGGTGAGCTCAAGGCTTATTGCTGGCGGGCCACCACATGACAACACTCGATGAATGTTTTAAGGAATCAAGGCCCCACAGGAACAGAGAAGGTCTGAGTTATTTGGTTTATTCAGATGCTTCTTGTAATGTTTCCATGTGTTTGCTTAGCAATTGTCTCCATAGCAAACAATATCTCATCTGCCTTTTCTTCAGAAAAGGATTAAGTATGACCATGAGTGCAAAAACCCTACATGTGCTGGGAGTTCTTTAAGTTTTCATGGAGATATTGATCCCAAAATATTTGACTGATTGTGGAGTAATAATTTCAACATATTCAGGACCTAGACAAAATAATCTTCAATACTCAGAACTATTTGTCAATGCTACTGTAAAAGCTGTCAATGTCTGTGTTGGGATGCATATATAACATGTTGGACAACAGAGAGGTTTGGAATCTAAACTGAAGACACTAAACGTTCAGCAGCAGTGAAATTGGTACACTGTGCTAATGGACTACAAAGGTGGTGCTCCCTCAAGTAACCTGTATGCTACAGCTGCTGTGTTGTGGTTAAAGTGCATCCAACTGCACCAAGTTATTGCCCTCAAGCTAGAGGGCCTCGCTCCAAATTTATAGCTTCACACTCTCTTGAGAAACAGCATCGCTGCTTTTCCATTTTTCATTGAGGAAGTTCAAGTGTCTGTCAGCAGTTATGCTACAAGTACTTGAAGATAGTTGAAGCTAGTCAAACTATTACAAAGTTGCTGTGTTTTCACCACTATGCAATATTGCATCTCTGAACCTTTGAGGTCAGCCCCTCTCGAGTCAACGTCTGACTACATGCTGCAGTAGAAAGTAAAACAAGGGTCTGAATTTCTCTCTCCAATTTTTAGAAGTTTAAACTAATTAAATTAATTAGCCTACTTCAAATATTTGCTTTTGTGACATGATTCTAGTGGGAATGCTGAGATGGGACTCGAGAATGTGCAGGATCAACCTGAGGGAGGTTATAGTCCTACTTAGCGAAAGCGATGGTTATGAGATGTGCCTGCATACTTCTCCTTGTGTATTGGTATAGTGTGTGTGCACAAATAGGTAAAGTATGTCCCTCTGCATATTCTCTCTGCTGGGTAAATCCTCATTTATCCAACCCATGTCATTGTTCTCCAATATTCTATTTATTGTTCTTGTGTGTGTTTGTGCATATATGTAGACTATTTTCTACTCACCTTGAAGACCAATTCACCCATCAGTCCATTCCACTGACCGTCAGGCTGCAGGCTGCCATATTTGTGGTCTGGGGCAACGTAGATCTCGTACTTAAAGCCCAGATAGTTGGACAGAGCATCCAGAACGTCAATGGAATAGCCCTGGTACTTCTTCGGTTTTCCCAGGACATTCTCTGACACCATTACAAACGGCTCCTCCTGGAGAGCGAAGATCAATCAGTGCGTCAGTAAGTCAGTCAAGCAGCCAATCAATGCACAAATCATTCAAGCATTAATTCACTCAATTATGTAAGGAGCCATTACACCACTAGAGATGCTCACCCTAAGGTTGGGAGAATGTCTGAGAGAGCCTGCATTACACACAGTACAGAAAGGTCATTTTCACAGTTCACAACCATCCCTCTGGAGTTTACATTGTTAAAAAAAAACAATTTGTAAGGTTGAACACATTTCCATCCACTGACAAAATCAAAGTCTTGTATGTTTTGCATGTTTCGGACAGCCGTGTTCTTCCTTTTTACTGACGCATTACTACCTTTGAAAGCTATCTTACCGCCCCCAACTCTTCATATGCAGTACCATCGTGTGGGGTTGTGTGCAAATGGGATTTGTCACCCCTCTGACATGTGAAATGTCACAGTCGGGGTGAAATCCCATCCCTGTGGGTGAAATGTGTATCACACCCCCCTCTCACACGGCATGCATGTGCATCCTCATTCCCTGATGGAATATGAGATGCGTGGGGAGTCATTAAAACATTGCTCTACAGTGCCTCCAGTGGCCAAAAACTTGACAGAGTGATGAGCAGTTGAGCAGTTCCTACACTCTACATAATAACTGGAAACTGTAGAACACTAAATACCACTGGTAGCACATTTTTCTTTTAACCAGTGTAATAAGAAAGAGCACAGAGTACAAAAAAGAATCAGTGCTGTGGCCAGAAATAATTCTGCCTTCGGTTGTTGCTGTGAAGGCAAACCAAATGCTGACAAATGTACTGAAAAAGATACAACAACCTGCTGTAGTTAATATCTGTCCATGTGTTTAAATTCTTAGCTACCGTAAGCACTTTCTATTTTTTATTTTTTTTTTTTTTCTGTTTGGGATTTCAGGAGGAACACAGCAAGAATCCCCCGATCTTGTTTTGGCTAGGCTCCCAAAGTTCCTGACTCAGCTCTCTTTTCATTCACAGGGGGAACCGTGTTTAGTAATTTATTTAAAACATGAGCTATTTAACATTTTGAAGTGAATTAAAATGTTGGAAATCAATAATCGCATCATGCAATTCAGCAGATGTGTTTTTTATTGGTTCATTTTTA
Source organism: Chaetodon trifasciatus (assembly GCA_037975065.1). NCBI lineage: Eukaryota > Metazoa > Chordata > Actinopteri > Chaetodontiformes > Chaetodontidae > Chaetodon > Chaetodon trifasciatus. The sequence continues at coordinate 5,570,784 of JBBMOE010000008.1, forward strand.
AATGCAGTTGGGACGGCTGAACCTCTTGTCTATCGATATCACCATGGCATTTAAAGGGCAGCTTCCTGTTGAGGTTAAATGACATCCAACAAAGCTGGCATTTTAGCCAATTAAGTGAGCACAGCACAAGGAGAAACAAGGAGGGCAGGAAGCTAGTGGGATGTTTACTTTGTTTTTACTGTGCTTGGATTGAACGTTTCATTGAGGTGTTTTCTCTTCAGCTCTTGTCTATTTCATGGCCCAACCTCCTTCTCCCCCTCTCACTTCTCTTTTTCTCTCTTCTTTAATAAATCCCTATTGATGAGTGAAATGTTTTAGGCCAATATGTCTTGCAGATTTATGAGGGTCTGTGTGTTATTGACTGAATACTGGCTGCACATTAAGCACACACATCCAGACGCGCACACACACACGCAGGCTATGCTACGCATTAACTTGGCTGTTTCTAATCCTTGCTAGCTGCTGCTGTTCAATAAGCTATTAGGCAGTGAGTGGACATGCATGCCAAGTCCCTCTCTCCCCACAAGCATCCATCAATCAAGGTAGGAACACCCACAAGCACACACACCCAAAGATACTGAATTACTCCCCAAGTACCACTGATTGCATCCCTACGTGGGTACCTTCATAAACAAACATAAACACTGAGGGGGAAACCCTGTTGTACTCTGGAACAATAACACAGTCGACCATTTGCCCAGGCCTTAATGCCTCCAAAAGGTGAATGTTCACATTAGAAGCTCATTTCCAAGGTAAATCATGCATTACATAGCTATAATGGTGTTTCTTTAATTTAATTGGTACTGGAGAGCACAGCATGGAATTTAGATATCAAGGTTTCATTATCAAGCAGCATACAGGTTGCAAGAATATTTATACGTGCTCAAAGTTGTATGAGTGTATCCAGGTCCTTGTTCATGGCACATTCTACATCTGAAGAGTTGGACAAAAGAAGTCTTAAGAAATCTAATAAGCTGGATAACTTGAACTTGGGGGGTGTTACATCTTTATCAAGCAATGAAAGAAGAAAAAGACTAAGACTAATTCAGCCACAAAGACGTGTTTGATGTGTCTTGTAAAGACGGAAATTTGGGTTTTACAAAGTAAAGTAAAGTAGTGAATACACATTGGTTTCACTTGGCACAAACGGCAGCATATTGATTGAAAAACTGAGCTGTTCCTTAAAAAACTGTAGAGATTCTCATTTCAAAAAACACTCAACTCATCCCTCCTCCCTTTTCCCCATTTCCATTTCCTCTCCATGTTTTCAAAATAAGATTACAGCTCATGTTCATTGATTGCTTTCCAATTTCCATCACACACGCATGCACACAAATCCATACTATGTACATGCATGCAGATCCATACACACATGCCCACCCACATGAGCTTGCAAGCGAACCATTTAACACGCAACCAATAGCAGCAGAAAATCAATAAAAGGCAAGAAACTGTGCATGTGCAACTGTGTGTAGGTGTGCGTATGTGGGTGTGGGAGTGTTTGAGAGTACTGAGAGCATGTTTGGAAGGTAAAGGACTGGGAGAACAGAATATATAAAAGCACCTCGTGTCTCTCTAGTGTCTCAAAGCAAACCCACGATTTCAGCTTAGCTCACTGTTCTCTGGCAAGGGCACAGGCTGTTTGACACAGATGTCATTTCAAGTTGGCTGTGCAATACATGCTAGTTCTCCCCTTCACTTAGACATCAACATGAACCACTCCTACACATGACTACATGAATGCAGTAGTTGCTGGACCATCACTGGTTGTTTCTGCTTTTTATCTCCACTGGGTGTAAGCCTGGAAGATATCATGCGTTTGGTCGGGTGTGTGTGTGTGTATGTGTGTGTGTGTGTGTGTGTGTGTGTGTGTGAGAGAGAGAGAGAAAGAGAGAGAGTGTGTGTGCGTGTGTGTGTGTGTCTCGCTTTTGACTGGATCCATCAGCTTAACATTTTCAGTGTGCAGGTATGCCTGCATGTTCAAGGACCTCTCATGGATGCTGTGATTCACAGTGTTTGAAAAACCTGTTTTATGAGCTGCTCTGTTTTATACCACTGTTACACACTGCTGAGTCCTCACTCCTCTTAACTGGTCGGTTGGGACTGCAAATAATCAACAACTGCTTCAGTTTGGAATCTTGTTTCCGCTCAGGACAACGTAGCAAAAAGCCTTTCAGCAATAGGTCATGCTAAAAGAAAAAAAAAAGGTGTACCTATTCTGCTGCAGGACGCATTTTGGCCTTTGTCATGGCTCAAACTCTGACATCCATAGAAGAGTTTGGTCTTATCTTGAACCGGAGTTCTGCAGATTAATTCCATATCTGATATGTTATGATACACAAAATTAGAAACAATTAACAAATGCCCCTTTTTGTTATTCGTGCCACCATCTTAACTGTATGCCTGGTGGAGATCTGCAACTCTATTGAGAGCAATCTCCTAATTTCACTTGGTAAAACATGGTGGCTGTTGGGGAAACACTGTCAAATCTCTGTGAAACTATCCAGCCAAATCATTTCCTTAAAGAAATCTAAAAGATATAGGCTATACAGTTTTCTAAAATCTGGTTTCAGGAGTTGTTCAGGTTTTGACTTTTGAGAGGCAACAAGTCATGTAATCATCTGAACATTTCCTATAGCTCACCTGCTGGTCTGGCTTTGAGCTGCCGGGCTCAATCGATACTCAGTCAATAGTTTCCAGACTAAAATCTTGTAACGAAAAATTACCTTGTGAGATGTAGTCTGGCTTTGTGATGCAAATCTGTCTCTCTCGTCTCTTTTCTCTCTCTGTTGTTATTTTGCAGTCCCTTCCTTTCCCCCTGGCACCCAGCAGCTGTGATATACACCATTTGGCATCTTTCCACACTGCAACGTCTCCCAGTTCCCCTAAACATATGTCTGAGACACCTCTTCTCTCTCTCTCTCTCTCTCTCTCTCTCTCTCTCTCTCTCTCTCTCTCCATCCATCCATCCATCCATCCATCCATCTAGGATACAACACTTGTCATCCTTGCAATATCATCTAACCTCCCTCTATATCCAGCAATCCCTCTCTCTGTCTTTCCAGTATTGCTCCCATCTCCCATCCCCCTCCTCCCCCCTCCTCTACACTAATGACACTAACAAGTTCATCCCCTGTCTCCTCTTGACTGGAAGTACCACATGTGGTCTCAGTGCTGCTCGGGTTTTTTTTTGAGACATGACTGGGATCGGGAACAGCAATTTTCCACAAAGGTAATGTAATGGTTTTTTGAGCATCCTCTGAGGGAATGCTGGGAATGCCAGTCATGTGGTGATTTGCAGCAGTGAGCAGTTTCAAAACACTCTGTGGCTTTGTCTGTGAAATTGATGTAAAATGTATTTAGAAAAGCTCTGCCAGTCTCTTTAGAAGATTAGATTTCATATTGTTATAAAAATGCCTATTTCCACCGTCTCTGTTGGATAAGGGGTGAAGACATATGATGCAAATGACAGAGAAGCCGTCCAGATTGGAACTCAGGAGCTACATCTTGAACTTTGTGACATGATTTATAGACATAGATGGTGCACTGCAGATTTTTTTCTTCATCACTCTTTCAACATTTCAACAGGTCCAATATTTTTATCAACTGGAACACACTACTGTTGTTAAAGTCTCTGCTGTGTCCTGCATGCTGTCACTGGTAAAATTGAACTTTTTGTGGCGTCCCCATGGTTTAGGGATTAAGATAGAGACCATGAACTGCAATGTCCCTGGGACCTTTGATGCATTTCTCTCATTTTCTGTCATCTCTCCACTTTTGCTATCTCATAAATCTAAAAAGGCCTTTTTAACAGGGGTAAAAACTTCAAGCGTCATATTGTTTCTTCTACCAGGCCTCACTGTGATATGGCACATTTTTAATTGTAGTATGAATTTGTCTATAATTAAATTTGTGGTTCCTGTGTTCTTTATCATCCTCCAAAGTAAAACTTTAGGTTCATTTGGGGAAAACACTGTAAGCGCTCTTTCATTATCTCCAAAAATGTGAACTCAAGTTAAAAAGGGACATTTTCTGCCTTCGGCTGCATATTTGGGCTGCAGTAGCTACAGTCACAGCTTGCTACTCATAAATGTGGAGTAAAACCAAGGAAATGTGGGTGCACCCTTGAAAAAAATTAAGGAGCTCAGAAAAAAAAAAAAAAAAAAGCAAAAGATGAAAACTCAGCTGGCAAGATGAATCAAACTAAATTGGGAACATGCGCAAGTCAGTGAGGGGTAATTTATAGCCGCTCTGATTTTGCACCTTCAGAGTATTACATCTAAAAACATCATGTTCCCGTCTAGAACACATCATTTTAATGTGACCGTTTAAAGGCTTCAAATTAAATTCCCAGTTGCAAAATATCAATTTCAATCACATTTGTGACCAATATGGTAACACCACTGAGCCCACTAGAGGGGCATCAACACATAATTATAGTGATGTGGCCATCCCTTGGTAACATCCATTTAATAATCAATACAGTTCCAGCAAATCAATAGCATTGATTGAGAGTCATTGGCCCTAATAGTGGTATGATCTCATTGCCAATTAACTAATCGATAACTGGTCAGCAGTCTGAATGACAGAACACAATGAACACATTCCATTACAGGTTAATGTTTGTGTGTGTATTCACACACATGCTTTCTTCTGCGTGTCACAGGGCAAGAGTCACTAAGCATACTGTGTGAGACCACTGCACCGTACAGACAGAAAACAGTTATATCAGAGTAGAAACAGCCCAGGGCATCACAGAACAATCTGTTCCAAAGGTCCCCTCAGAAACCGCACATCATGCACACACACTTAGACACAAAAACACACAATCAGGATGTGCCTTTCAACAATTCTCGCATAAAACAAAAAACAGTACATCCGGGCAGCACCCGGCACATTTCACACTATTTCTATCTATTGCTGTCTCCAGGCCCTCATAGGGCATCAGTCACCGCCAGAGGTACACAACATGAAGGGTAGAAAGAACAAGGGAACACGGAAAATAAATGTGCACGTACATTACACCTACAGGAGCGACCCTACACTGATGATGGGGAAAAGGGTGATATTCAAAAACACAATCCATATTCTTCTTCCCTTTAAGGATGATGAAAATCAAAGACTGGAAAAAAAACAAAGAGAAAGAAAAAGGGATAGCCACAAAGATGTCTCGCATTATCTCTTTCTTCTCTGCTCCTCACTTCAAAGATGGGATATGAAGAATTTACAGCAGTGAATCTTTAAAGCACTCATGGGATGTACTCAAATCGATGCTGCAGGCAAGACAGACCAAGCTGGAGTCTCACTATCATCAAGACTCCAACGGTCTCTCTTATCTAGCCGTCAAGTGTCAAAATGGAAGCTAATGAAATGATGACAGCTTGGTCCATTACTAAGCTCACCTTGTTACATCTTATTTGTTTCACCTTCTCTGACTTTCCTCTTTTCTCTCAACACTTTGTCTCATAAATGTTTGCCTGCCATTTTTATCCCTCACACAAGCCCTCAATCTGTCCCTCTGTACATCTCTGCAGAGACAGTTGAGTGATGGGCGGAAAACTAGACAAAAAGACGGATTTACAATAGAGCAAAAGGTTGAAGTCTGACATGCCAGCGCCAGTCACCGCAGTCTGTCTTTGATTCTTCTGGGTGAACCGCAGGACAATTTTCAAACAGGGAGCGCTGAAACAGGACTTTTTTTTTTCATATGGTCGATTGTAAATCACAGGATAATAAAAAAACACAGTGGTCAGCTATACTCACCAGAACAGTGACAACTCGTAGCACCACACCTCTCATGTTATTTTCCAGTTTCCTGTCGGTCAGAGTGCCGTTCAAGCCATGGACTGGGTCCCACGTTGCCAGCTACAATGTGCACACACAGAAACATACAAAAAAGTCAGATTCACAGAGATCGTGGATGCTGCGATGGGTTTACTGAGCGAAAAACTGTACGAAAAAAGCTTGCTCTAAAAAGTCAGGGCAGAAAAGAGAGGTTAAAACACACTTAGGACAGTAACCTGAAAGCGTGTAAACCACAAATATCTATCTACCAACTTAATATTTTCTCTTCCAATGTCCTACTTTCTATCATTTTAGCACATTCTGTAGATGTATGTCAAATTATTTCACTGAACACCCAAAGGTTTATCCCTGATGTACTGTACCTGTGAAAATGATGGCGATTTTCTTTCATTCAAATCTGCTTTATGAATCTGAGCCTGAGTTGCATCATGAACTTCCAGTCTTTTCCCCCAGACCACATTATTTCATGTCCCCAACCCCATTTTCTTCATCTATGCACTGCCCTCTGCTTTCAATAAAATTGTTTTTTTAGCTTCAAAGATCAAACTAGCCTGGTTTCCCTGTAGAGAGCGAGGCAGTTGGGGGAAAAAAAAGAGGTGATTTAGCTGTCTGCTATCCAAAGACAAACACACACCACAACCACACACTCACACTGTAATACATACAAAATTCCACACCGTGATTTGTGCTTAGAAGAAAACACAAACACACCAGAGAGAAGCAGAGGGCATACTGCAGAGGGAAATATGGGATAATCCATTTTTCTAAAGCCTGAAGTTACTGTTGAATTTGCAATTCTCTGCCAATTCTGATCAATTCCCTTTTGGGACCGATACTTACAATAAAGCTTAGCTAAAGTGGTTGCTTCTTCACGCCCTGCCATTTAGTTAACATTTCATATCCTGTTTGAAGCATTGTTAACTGAACAAAAAGCAACAGTTTAACTCCTCTGGTAGGATTACTTTCCTTAACGCAGTCAGGAGCAGGTGTTTGCATTAGAGGCATGAAGTCAACTGCTGCCTGATTTCACTGTTCATACCCTCTCTCGGAGTGGTTGATTGACATCTCCATAAACTCTGCTGTTGTAGTGGGACAATTTTCAGCTTTCTTGTTTGTACATATAATGTGGTGATCTCTTGTAATGTCCTGCAGAGCCCAATTTCAACTTGAGCTAAAGTCTAATCAACCACAACTAAAAGCACAAGTGTAAAGGAGCAGGACCTTTAAAGAGGTTGGTTCTGAGCAGGGTGTTATGTCCTTTGAGTCATTTTGCTGCACAACCATAATCCAATGTATCCTTATATTTCTTATTATGTATTAGTCTAATTACCATTACAACATTACTTTGATTTCAAAGATGCTCCTTTTTTCTGCATTTATGCAACTCATATATACTTTCAGGTAGATTATACTGCATATTATTCTCTTTTCAGCCTGGAGGGGGAGATGTGGAGCTAGAATCTGAGTGTGACTCTTCTCCCACACACACAGAAACTGAATTTCTTACTTTTGTTCTTTCTCTATTTTTTAACATGCAGAAAACAGAGGCATTTATAATCTTCTATTTGTCTGAAGATGAGGCGACTAACCTTTATTCTATAACAAAGAAAAAAACTACTGCTGTATTCTTCTCATGACAGTCCTAATGTGACTACAGCCCTTGATCAAAGTGAGTGAATGTGTGTGCACAGTCTACTCTTCACTTACAGATGCTGCCTGTAATCCTTGCTTGCTGTATATATGTGCTGTGTACATGGGTGTGTGCCAACAGTCATAAAGAAATCTGAGAACGGGGGTGGATGTAAAGTGAACAAGATATAAAGGACACACAAACAAGAAAGACTGGACATACATGAGAAGGCGAGAGATAACCAACAGTAAGGCAGAGAAAAAGAGAGACATGGGGATCAACAGAAAAACAAGATACTGATGTGTGGTGAGTCGTGATGATGAAAGACATTGTAAAAGGTGAATTTACAGCACAGCAGCTCTTCTAAGTGCTTGTAAATACATGAGCGTGTATAATCAATATAACATTAGTGGCGCAGCCAAACGCGAGAGGCTTCACATTCATATTTAATCACATGTGCAGGAAATAAATCCTGCCATGTACTCACACATACCGCACAACCACCAGTAAGAACCGATACAGGCACACGTGCACATACATAGTAAGCCAAATAGATAAATAGCTCAAATGGATGTTAAACATAGGCTAAAAAGGCACATAAATCACATAATTACAAATCATACATCAAATGATGCATTGGAAGTATTTTTCAGCAATTATTTTTGATCAGCAGCATCAACCATCGAGCTGACAGGCTAAATGACTTTACATCGCTCTGACTGCCACGGTGTTGATTTTCACAATTATACTGTTACATAAGATCATCAGAAACAGGTGAACATGAATACAAAAGAATGCAAGCTTGTTAGCAAAACAGTTTAGTTTTATTAGTGTTTTCTGTACTACTTCTGAAATACAAAAATTGCATTGCCCTCAGCCATAATTTTACCCTAAAGCAAGGCACTTAATATTGATTCCTCTGGACTGCATTAATAAAATAAAAGTTCCTATAAAAGACCACTTTGAAAACTATGTTGGCCTCTAAAGCCTGTTGCTCCAGGTATCAGTCAATAATAATAATAATAACAATCATAATAATAATAATAAACATCTGTTTTATCACTCGCTGGGGTCCTAAATCCCTTAGCCATGCTGTTTGAAGTAAAGACTTCACTATGCGACGGTGAAAAAAGGACATGAGAAGATTCAACAATGAATATTCTGCAATTCTGCAGGCTTTGTTTTCAAATGTGGCTTCACTCAATCATTCTCAAGCAGACACACACATACATACATATTATGTATTAAAGGCACATTTAATTTTACTCTCCCTCTCTCACTATGGATGGCCCATGGGGATTTTAAATGTTGTGATTAAATGATGGTTAAATGAGTCATTGAAGCCTAATATCTAGAATGGGGAAGGTAAGTGTTAAGATTTTTATCCAAATTGCTCATTGTTATGTGGTGAATAAAACGCTATCACTGATAGGAATGATGGCCTGAGGAAGGTGTACAATACAGAGTTACCAGAAATTTTAACAGAAATTATCATTCAGGGCTATTACATACCACTGGACCTCTTCACTGAACGTTACTTTTAGATCTTTACTTTACCACACGAATCCTTCCTATTAGAAAATATTCCTTTTATTTTTCTGTTCATTACATGTGAGTGTAAATTGTGCAATGACTTATCAACACTGCTGCAATTTCTTTTTAACCAAATGTTAATAAAAGCTACAAATCCTTTAATTTCCATAGTTATCTGATAAAGTTGCATTTCATACACCAACTTGCAAACGTGATTGAATGAGAAAGAGTAAAGAAGGGCACAGAGGGAGAGGAAAATAAGTCAGAATGAAAGCGCCTCTCTGCAGTATTACAACAAAATTGGCTATGCTACATTATCTGAATATCAATATATCCACTCTATATTTATACTGTTTTGACTTTCATATAACAGGAGAGTGTGAAGGCAGCCTTGCATGTGTGCGTGTGTGGATGTGCACATGTGAGTCAGGGGCTGAAATGGCAGCCTGGCTAGCAGAGTGGCCTACTGCCTCTGCTTATCTCCACAGCTCCAGATAAGGGCTCATTTCCCCCCCGACAGTATGAAATAAATGTGCATTTGTGAGTGTGTGTTTAAGTGAGTGTGTGTTTAAGTGTGTGTGTGTGTGTGTGTGTGTCTGTGTGTCTGTGTGTGTGCATGTTAAGTGAATGACCCACTGTGCTCAGACCGTTACCATGTAGACTCAGGCTTCAAAACAATGCCATTAGCATCGCACAATGCTTTTCTTCCAATTCATCTCGCACTATCGCTATTTTGCTTTCTTAACTTCCCTCTGTTGCTCATTTACTGCCCTCTTTGCTTTCTTTCCTTTCACATTTGACACAAGTGCATTCTATCTCCTGGTTTTGTCTCAACCTACCACCATTTTCTCTGCATCAACCTTTTGCTCATGTAATCACCTAAATCACATTCTTCTTCCAGCACACACATAATGATAGATGCAGAACTGGAAACAAACCTCAAGGCCTAATAATCAGATGCTGTAGAGCAATACTGAAATGGGAGAAAATGCTATTTGCTAGCAAATGACAATATCAATAACCTAGCAATTTCAAAGGCAGCTAGCTAGCACTACACCTAAACTTCACTCTCAGCTGAGATGAAACAATTGAAAAACCAAATGTTATTTATATAGCACTACACAGTTTATATAGTACTGCGCAGCACTCCAGACACACAACTGTAAGCTAAATTGTGGCTAAGTTAGCTAATTAGCCAATTAAGATAACACTATGGTAAGTGTTTCATTAGCCACAACAACTGAATTCACAAACAAAGTTTAAAAATCCAAACAGTAGAATGCCTCACACACTCACAGACACATGCCAAATTACCCAACTTACCTCAAACAACAAGTGAGCTTAAAACTGTCTCCGGCAATGCTTTGACAAGCCAAGCTACCTTAGCTACCTAAGCACTGAGCTTCTGCTGCTAGCTTCTATATTAAGATACTCAAACTGCTACCAGCTATGAACTGACGGCTTAAGATTTGAAAATGTATTATTAACATTCAAGAGCGCCATATTAAAAAGAAAAGAAAGCTCATTTACAGGCAGTTCTACCAATTAATACAGTTCAAAACTCTCCCAAAGCTTCAATTCAATAAATATTAATGTATGTAAAGTCATCAAGAAATAAGCCTGACTATTAAAATGTTTTTACTGTCGTCTATTGTGTTCCTTTTTTGCAGTCATTAGGATCGTCACGACGGATGTGATGCCAATAAACTGAAAGACAACATGTAGCATTGGTAAATTGTAGCTTTAATGTTTTATGTGGTTCTCAGGGGGAATCAATGTTGGATCTGTAAGAACAAACAGATATTCAAGCAAACAATATGATATAAATAAGTGCTGATTTATTCATCTCACTCTCACTCGCAGCCGATGTTGCCATTTTGCAGAAGTGATAAGTGAGATTTTGTATATCTCACAGCGGGGCATTATGCTTTTTCATCACGGCTTGATGTTAGTTCACATTGTTTCCTCTAGTCATTCGTTTTCATTAACTTTTTCTGCAAACTTTGCAGCTAGGATTCATGTTTTTCTTTTCTTTTCCTTCAGGGAAGTCAGGGAATCATGGTTTATACCAGTGGGGTAATTTGTCCACCTGTGTTTTCTGGCTATATACAACACCTGCTTTTAAATATTGTTTTTAATTAAGCAAAACAGTCAATAATGCTTGTCTTGGTAACTCTGAGGGGTGTGTTTATTTCAGCATTGTGTATCACCCTTTCAAGCATCCTATGTTACTATAGGCTAACGCTGAAAAACCTGAACACACTTTCGTAACCTTTCCACCATACACACTCACAGACACCCAGACACACATGGGGACCCCCAGGCACTTCAAGGGATGTGTATCCACACACATTTAAAAGTAATTGGACCATCGACCGGTGCTGTGGGGGGGCCAGAAGAATCATTTACTGTTACAACAAACGCTTGCACTCTATAGAATTCACCCACCCATCTTATACACACTCGTAGATGAACACAAGCACATGTGGACTCACACTCACACAGTATGCAGGTGTCCCGTAGTCTGAATGGCATCTCACAGTCAGTCAGGATTATTCCGAGTCTTCATGTAACTCTAAACCATCATGTGGCAAACACATCAAAGCACACTGTACAACAAACTGTGGCTTTTGGTCTGTTTGTTACATACATGACTCGTAGCGATTCAAAACACAATCGATAGCAGGTGACATTTTGAAGCAATGAGGCTGGGAACTGTGTATAAAGCATTGACAGAGAACAGCAGCTGCAACAAAATCAATATGCACAGGAAGTTGTGAGACGTAAAACTATCAGAAAAGTATGAATAAATGTCAAAAATCCGTCCTCAAATTGCTGCTGGTAGACAAAAAAGCAGCTCCCCATGAAATTGGACCTGGGCAATTGCTGTATTAGCCGCCGCACTTCCTCTCACCCCACATCATCAGCTCCACCAGTGGAGCGAGTGGGAGAGATTTGATTTTGGGCTTCCTAATGCAGTGCAATATTGAATTGTTAGCGCAGACTACTCTTATCTCCTTGTAGTTTATCTGCTTTTCACCAACAGCTAGGAAAATATGAGTTTTTATCCCTCCATTCATAAACTGTTTTCTCTGTGCTAACCTTATTTCATCTGCCAAGCACTGGTGTGTCGTTTCCAGCCTCTGTAGCTCTGCAACACTCCTTCTGTCATTTCTGCCAAACACTCATACGTCTGCCATTGCAGCAAAGAGACAGTAGCCAGGCATGGACATGGACAAGCTGCTGAGCAGTTTCACTACTCCTGTTTTCCACTCTCTCCTCCAGTGTCCCCCCCAAAACCCCCCCCTTTCTCCCCTGCTGATGAGTAACATGTGTGTCCGTGCAGCCTGCAAACAGCTTGTACACCAAGCTTCCCTTCTGTCCTCTCCCCTCTCTTCCTTTCCTTCGATCCCTCTTCCAATTCTTTTCAGCCCACAAACCCTTTTCTATCTCCCCCTCCGTGTGTCTACCCGTCCCCCCTCTCTCTGTCTCCATCGTCGAACAGAGAAGGGACAGCTTGTTGCAGCAAGCAGTCCAGGCTGCACTAGTATCAGTGCTCTGCACCACCGGCTGCCTAATCTCAACCTTATAGTGTGTGTGCTCATCCATCCTGCTCCCGTGGAAAAAAATAGTTCCCTTCCAAGCGTATTCTATTCTGTGTGCCCACGCAGGTCTCTATCTCTATATCTGTGTCTCAAACACTTGCACAAAGTCTATTCTCTTAACTCCTGCCCTATTGACTTGCTTTTTTTATTTGATAGTTTCTATTCTAAATTGTTGATGATGAAATTAGAAAATATAGAAAAGGACATCCTATTACAATCATTGTGTCCTTGATAATGAAACTACTACCCGGAAAGCAATTATATTTGAAAAAGCTACTTAGGTAAAATTCTGCCCAACTGCCCGCTTCTCTAATAGAATTGAATTTCAGGAAAACAATTACGACAACAACAAAAGAAAAACTGTAGGTAAATTACTGATAAACTGTGTAATATGTAAGCTAATGATGTAAATGGAAACATGGCCCATTAGAAACAGCATTTTTTTCTGTTACATTATCTCCTCTATTGACAGGCAAAAAATGATATTGTAATTTTAAAAATTATTTTACAACTCTGAAAAGCTATCGGTGGGCTATTTTCTGTCTGTCTCACTCACTCACTCAGTCACCTTTGGGGACATTATGTAGTCTTACATTCATCTTCTGGAGACTTGCCCTAATCATACCCCTGACCAAAACTTGCCTTACCCTAACCTTAACCACTAATCTAAAAATCAGCTGTTTTCCAATGAGGGACAAAGGCTTTCATCCCCAATTGGACAAGCCACCCCTCATTGATTGGTCTTTAGTTTGAAATTTGACCCTAAAAATAGCCTAAGTGACAAGCACGCACACAAACATTTTTCAAAACAGCCAGTAAACGACAGACAGAAATTAAAATCTCAGTATGGGTTTCGAATTAAAAACAGTCCATCAGTATGGAAAGCATCACGCCACCTCACAAACTACCCAACACTATTGTCATACACTATTGTCATACACATCAGCTCATTTCCCAAACATTTGGGAGACTGGCCTTATATTTGTGAACTCAGTCCACACACTGTATGTTTCTCACTGGATGTATGAAATGCATAAAATCCGGTTTGGTACCGTTGCTGTCACTCAATCATTGAGCTACCTTTGGAGGAGCTTCACAAGGTAAGAATATCAAACCAAATGAAATACAGGATGAAACTCTGCTCTCATACTTTAGAGTGGTACTCATATTCTCCAGGTCTGATTGGATTGCCCTATATGAAAGTCATTATGAGCTTGATTTGTACTGTGTACATTATGAGGGTATGTTTAAGCTGTCAAAAGCCTGAACTGAATTTTTCAACATCCTCCCTGAATGTTTGTAGATTACATGAGCACATTCCAATCTAAAAGCCTGCTTACACTAATTGTCTTTTCATAAAGTCAGAGAGACAAAAAAAAAAGACCAGCTAACAAGCATTCACCCTTTATTCAGTTCTGCCAGCTCACAAAGATTATACTGGAAATTTAAATATAATTAAAGGCAAACTTGCTTTTAGGAAATCATTTCTGAAGTAGTTGTGATAGTCAAATATTCTGTACTATGAGCATGAAAAAGATTTTAATGAGAAATTATATCTTTAATTATATCTATCTGTATATCTGTATCTATATATTACTGAAGATAACCTAATTTTTCTAAACAGTTGTCTAAACACCAGTGAACTCCTCCCCTGCTGTACTGGTTATTGCATTGAGACACTGTGCAAATGACAAAGCCCAAATGAATATTTATGTGTTTTTGTCCTTTACGTTTGTTTTGGCACCCTGATGAACAAATGAACAGCTGAGCGCACAACAGCATTTCTTAATTTGATGCATAGTGCCATATCTGAACACATTATTTGCTATATCCGCTCCTGCACTCAAAAATCTGTTTTTTCTTCTTGTTCCTGCAGCTGAATGTTGAGTTTCACTGCACATAGTTCAAGGGCTGTCTTCATATTCATGTACTGAAAGTGAAAAGTTTCTCTGTGTTCACTGAAGACCCAATTTTAAAGAGGCGGGCCTATGAGGATGATTTGTGACATCACAAATAATTCGGTCCAATTTTCAACTTTCACTGGTGTGATGTGGAAACTTGAGGCCTCTCATCACCAAAAATGGACCTTTCAGCAGAGTAGGAGACATCTCCTGTGAAGTAGTTAAACTTTTGAAATGACATATATTTGCATAATCATAGAATCAGTCTGTTTTTTAAGGAGGGAGAAGACGTAGATGTAGTTTTAAGGATTTTAACAATAAGGCAGAACTTTTTCTGTGTAAAAACCATATCAGAAACACATTAGTCAAAGTACAGTGTTTTGTGTACATCTTAAAACATGTCCGGAGGGGATCTTTAATAACTGTCAGACTGCAGGAAAAAGAGATTTGAGATGTTTTCCCTCTGCCTCTGCACATTTAGTTGACACAGCACCAGTCGTCACAACAGATCTATATAAAATGCTGGACTGGACTGGACTCGACAAGTCCGCTCACTATAGCTCAGCAAAAGATCTCTGGCACCTTCCTTGCCCCTATTATGTTTTCTGGTGATCCATTAGAATAGATGATTTCACTAATTCTGACTCCTCAGAACTACTCCTCAGAAGGGCTAATCCACTGTAGTGTTTGATTGTAAATTAACTGTACAGCTTGAACTGATCAACATCCTGCATACTGAAGGATTTTGTGCTGTGAATCTCAGATTTTAACTTCCGACTAAGACTGTCACAAAAATGCATTATTGAAAAGAGGGAACAAGAGAACAAATTCAGCTGCCTTCAAAGGCTATTTTTTTAGAAATATCTTGCACATAAAAGTCAGAACAGCTGAGCTTTTCAAAACTGTTGATTTTAACAATAGTTGTTATTGTTGTCACTTAATGTATGTGTGATATTCTTTGGTGTTTTAGGGAAGTGGATGTCTTATCTTATACTTAGAGGGTTTTGGTTGTGTATGGGAGGGTTCATGCAAATGACAGTAGGTCAGTGTCTGGATTTGTAATTGGCGAGACATATTACAAGGTCAAAGGGTTGAATGGGGAATTTCGTGAATATCTACTTGGTATTACCCTCATGCACAGCAGTGGTGAGAATATGAGAGCAGTAAGAGTCGGCAAAAAATATGGAGGATGAAAAAACAAACACAAAAGAACAGAAGGAGAGCTGGAGCGCTTTGATGGTAGATGATGTGTTCAGGACTTAAAGTAATAAATCGCACATTTGGCTCTGGCGGATCACTCATATGCTCTCTCTCTCTCTCCCTCGCTCGTTTACTCACACAAACACACATGTACATGCACGCAAGCGCACAAACACACACACACACAACAGTCTATACAAACTGATCATTACAATAGCAACAACAGCAAGCTCTGTTCTGATTTCCCTGATGAGCTGCAAGCTGTTTTATTGCTTGCTTGAATTGTTGGGAAGGTGTGTGTGTGTGTGTGTGTGTGTGTGTGTGTGTGTGTGTGTGTGTGTGTGTGTGTGTGTGTGCGTGCGTGCGTGTGTGTGTTAGGGAGGGATCGATGCTCTTTTGGCTTGCGAGTATATACAACTCAAACTTTCTGTTCCAACATGCTTTTAAACATCAAACTTCAAATGATTAAATTACAAAATAATTAAACTGCATTATCATTTAATATATTGCCTCTCTACTTTTAATTGAATAAGAAGACAGTGTTTTATTAATATTGCCTCAGTGGAGTTCCTAGAACATCTCTTTCAAATCAATTAACCTCTGTGTTTGAGATATGTTTGGCAAATGAGAACATATTTGTTTGTGTTAAAATTAAGCTACATAAAAAAAGAGTTCCATTGGCATCTCATTAGAAAGAAATGCATTGACAATTAATGATAAAGTGTTTACATAAGCTGTTTGTTCGTCTCTGTACGACTTTTATGTTTTTGTCTTTTATGTTGTCTTGATGGGAAATTGAGAGTAAGAATAAGACAGACAGAAACCAAATGACAACTGGAGGGTGGAGAGAGAAGGTAAGAGAGACTTGGGGGTTAAAAAAATAAAAAAAATAAAACAGGGGCAATGTCATTTAAAAAAGATGTTCTCTGTCACTGCTTTCACTTTCCCCCATAGGAAAATGAGGGAAGAGGTGTCAGACTGTACGGTGTAGCGATGAGGAGACTGATGGAGGACTGCTGAAAGTTGGAGGATCCGGCAGGGAATAAAAGTGTGACCTGACAGGGGTTACCTGAAAAATTCTTCGACAGTGTTAACAGGAGGAGAAGTTCTCAACTTTGTCTCTTTCACTTTCTGTCACCCTCCCTTCTCTTCCCCCCATCATTTCTCCATGGCTGTCTGTCGTTTGGGATAAATGCAGGCAAGGAGACACATGTCTCTATTTACGCTTCTCTCCTGTCTTTGCCATCAGACTCAGCATATATAAATTGCTCCCTTGCTCTGGCGTGACTGTGTAAATATCTACACCCATCGCTTGGTAAGTGCCGTTTCTCTCTGGTTATATCTGTTTAGCAAGACTTCACACACATATAGCTAAAGAAGCATGCAAGCAGAGACGGCAAGCGGCTGAAAATATATGAAAACCTACTCGTGTACTCATCACACACACACGTAAAACACATAGAAATGCATGTACAGATGAAGAAGTAAATCCATAGGGAGTGTTAAGTGAAGATAAGCACAGCAGTAATAAGCCAAAGTCATTAAATACCACTGGGTTATAAATAATACATGCCACATACATGTGGGGTTAGAAATTATACATGCACATACCCACTGAGATATAATGGAGTGAATGTAAAATGTTCCTTAGAATTGTGGTTTTAAATCATCAGAGAGGCGACACGTACAACATGATTTTACTTTTGTCTGCATAACCTTTTTCAATCAAATTCGTCAGGGTGGTATTTGAAAAGGTGCCGACTAATCCGCTATCATGGGCAGGCTTTCATTCAGCCTACCACAGGCGATTTACATCTTCAGACGAATTAAAGCACCTACCTGGATCATCTCTAAAACTTTGTGAATCACTATCTTACAGAAGCAGAGAGCCGTAATCCTGCTGAAACCGCTTTTGCAGGTACTACATAAAGCTCAGTGACAAACCTTGAAGTGGATGGATTTCTGTTTAATAAGTGGGACCACACCGGGCCAGTTTTACTGTGTTAATGTCTTCTTCTTTTACCTCTTCTTCTTTTTCATCCTCTTTTTTTTTTTTTTATTGCCGCTACACCAGTTGATTATATATTGGAAAGGTGCTTCACAAAGCATGCCACAGCAGGGAGAATTCATAAAAAACTAAAATTAAAACGTATACAACCTCCACTGCTTTTATGCTTCACTTATTTTATTGAAATAAATAGTCCCTATGCAACATTTCTTTACACACAGTCCAGCAAATACCGTGCGGTATTGTGGTTTCCAAGGGACATGTAGAAACAGGAAAAATATAGGGGCAAACATTAAACATATGCACGCTTCAGAGGAGTATATGTTCAATGTGAAATGTCTAAAAGCAGAAAAGCATACTACTTCCATTTACTCACAACCAATCCTCACGTAAATTGATGGCAAATTCAAGAATGCACCTCTAATTATGTGGTTGCTTCCAGCAACTGAATTACTTTTAATTGCATCTGATGTTGTATCACTTTTTCATACAAGTGGATACTGTGCAACTATGCCTCCAGGACACACAAAGTATTCACAGTTAAACTTCAAATTGCAGTAGATTTGTTGCATGCAATCTTAATACTAACGCCTACAAAGTCTTGTATTTGCTGTGACTCTACTCTAACTACCTGTTTATCATTTTATTTCTCTGTTGAATCCTGTAGTCTTGCTGAAAAAGTGGAAAATGACATGCAGCAAGTCAATTTCCACAACGTCAGCTGCACTCCAACAGTTAACCAGTGTGTCAGTCAGTCTGACAGCCAGTCAGTACAGTCAGTGCTGTGGACTGTAAGCCAGCTAGCCAGTAAGCTGGTCACTCAGTCAGTCAGTGAGTGTGACTCAGTTGTTAAAACCTTGACAGGTCTGGTAGACAGCTGACTGCTGGACGTCATGTACTGTACCTCTGAAGAAACGGACACTGACATCTTCGGTCTGTAAGAGTGTGACTGTGTGTGTTGCACGTGTGGACAGTTAGGGGCTGTTTTGCAGCCATTCTGGCAGGAGGACACACTTGGCGCCCTTCACGTCTCAGCTGTCTAGCCCACACACACACACACACACACACACACACACACACACACACACACACACACACACACACACACACACACACATTCAGCTCTGTCACACGTCACTCTGATTCCTGCTATTCACCAAGGGCCTGTCTCTGAACCCAGTATGTCCAAAAGCAGTCGTTTTGCTGCATTAACACCTCTCTTGACCCTCTGTAAACTGACACTTAGCTAGCAGGAAAAGACAACAGGCACAGCACAGAAAGCAGAGATTAGTATGTCTGGACAGAGACACGAATGAAGAGATGATAGATGATCAGAGAAATGCAATAACAACTTTCACAGCAGTAGACACACGTGCACTGAGGGGTGACAGTAAGATCAAGGGACAGTCAACAAGGTTAAAGCCACTTGCAACAGTGGTCACGAGGCAGCTAGGAGATTATAAAGTTGAGCTAATGTGGTATTAAGGGGTAGATCCACCTTTTCACATCAAAAAAGAATTAAAATTCAGGGCACATAATGCTCTTTCCTTTGTTCTCACTTATTCCCTGCCTAAGGCCTTCCAGCCCAGAAAAACTAATATATATTTTCAGGTGTGCTGCCCTGGGATGGGCAACTTTTACCCATTCATATTATGAAATGTTGAAGCAGTAAATGTTTGAAAAATGCTCTCTGTGACACTGATGAAATTTTTACATGTGAAGTTCGTGTCCTTAAATAAAAAAAAAAAAAAAAAGCACCACGGTGGATTCCAAACCCTGACAAAGACAGTAGCATGTTTTGACTCACTCAGCTACTCAAGGTCATACGGTATCTACTCAGGATTAGGATTGTGTGTAGAAATGATCCTGATGGCATACAAAAGACCACAATAACAAAACGTATCTCCATTGTGTTGAGAAGAGTGTGCTTTGCTTTAGGCAACAAGAGCTTATCCTCCTTAGGTTCCTCCTCTAAGTCCCGCTTCACTTTTTAGTTACAGCAACTTAAAAAGTGCTTGACCACTTGCTATGCTTTATTTGACCACAGAAAGATGTTCATATTCACACAGAGTTATAAATTCACATGGGGGAGCTGGCTACAACCACAATCCATTGTGCAGTTTCACTGGAGCATTTAAGGTTTAACAACCCTGTCCTCTAGAAATTCCGTTTATGTACAACTAATTTGTTTTGCTAAATATGTTTGAAAATGTAATTGGTATGTGGATTATGCCCAGCACCAATGTTTTTTCCACAGAACAGAATACTCTGCACTTTCATGCTACACAAAAGTCGCAGGTAAGCAGCTGGGATGTCAGGATGGAAACAAAGCGCAGGACTTTGACCCTGAAGACTGGGCTGTCCAACATTTGGTCGGGTTTAGGCACTAAAAACACTTTGGTTAAGGATCAGAAATGATTTTGATTGCAGTTAAATCTTAGAGCAAACACAAACTCTTGTGCTTCAAGTCAAGACCACAATATTTCCTTCACCAAATGCTGCCAGTGCCCCTTTTATCATGCTTTAATTGCTATGAGCAGATAATGCATTTCAAGAGAGGAAATTATAGAGAAAATTGAAGGTAACACATTGTCAGACAAAGTTTTACAGATACTGTGTGTTCAGTATGTTAAAACTTGATAGATGCATGCAATGAAAACCATTAATCATTTGGAATTTCTAGGAGACAGGGTTGGTATAGATACCTTACTCAAGGGCAGCCCAGCAGGAGATGTTGACAGAGCCCTAACAAATGTGTTATCCTTACATGTGTCCTTCACAACCTGCTTTGAGCAGAGGGAGGTAGCCAGCAAGTACATGGAGGCCAGCTGGGGTAAACAGCAGAAATAATCAGGAGAGAAGTTAGGTAAACACACACGAAGTGAGGGGACTTAATCCTCTAGCGGGTTAGCTGCGGTGGCGACATGGGGAAGAGGAGGGAGTTAAATAACTTTAGGTGGAGTTGAACGGTGATGGTGTTTGTACACAGTAAGCTTGAGTGTGTGTACGTGTGCTCAGGCCATTTTGTGTACACAGTATGTGTAAGTCCATGTGCTATGTCCATAAGTCTATTTTCTGTCTGTAATGATCATGTGTATCCACAGCTATGTAAATATCTTGCATGTGTATGTGTGAGTGGCGTGTGGGTGGGTGTGTATTCACACACTTGTGTATTTGTGATCCACAGAGGCATGCAGTGCTAGGCAGACTCTGGCTGCTGTAATCCGAGGTTTACACGCTGTAATGCTGCCGAAAGCCTGCAGGCCTAGCTGGCAGAGAGAAAGAAAAGGAGAGCAACAGAGAGCGAGAAGGAGGGACATTATAGAAGAGACAAGAAGGAGCAGCTATGGGAAGGGCAGACGTAAGAGTCAAGAATTCGACTGATGAATGGAGGAAGTCTAAATGGACAGCGGAGAGAGGGAGGGACATAAAATGTATAGTTACAATGAATGCATGCAGCAAGATGCATTTGAAAGGTGTTTGATGATAAGACAGAGATACTAATAATAGCACTTTGTTTCTGATGGGACAACAAACGGCTAAAAATGTGACAATGAAGAAAATAAAGAAAGATGGGAATCAATTCTGGACCCAAAAATCCAGGTTTTGTGGGTCAGGTTCTTCACTAAACATCATTCACTTCTAGACCGTGTCCAAGATAATTTTCTACAGACTCCATCTGCTGAGTGTATCGCAGTGACTGTGTTACAGTGCTTTGTTCTATGCAGTTCCATTTAAAATGGTCACTAGCAGAAACAGTGCAAGATCAACAGTTTAAATTATTAATGGTGATGCATTCCTTTGGTGTGTGTGTGTGTGTGTGTGTGTGTGTGTGTGTGTGTGTGTGTGCATGCGCTGTTAAGCCTAACCAGATAAGGAACAGTCAAGAATTAATTGTGACTGTTTCGTCCCCCCCAACTTCCGACTTTCTTTTTTAGGTTGCAGGAGTTATGTGAGTTTACCTGTCGGAACTTTTCTACCCACACATCATCAGGCAAAGTGCTTGAACTGAAAGACTATTTTTACTCTGTAAACTTCTGTTCTGTCTGGCCTGACTGTGTGATCTTTCACCTTTGTCCAAAGTAACATCACGTTTCCCCTACACATACAACAGGAGCATGAATTTAATGAATTATTAATGAAATAAGTAAAGACGTGAACATTAATAATTTGATCAACCCTTAGTTCCTCGGCTGAAGTGCTACTGAATAATTAGCAATACTAATGCACAAAATAAGTGAAAGTAAGAGGTGCCAGACAGTTGTCTTCTTAACATTTCTGCTTTGATGGCCTGGACTGGACTGGAATAAAAACATGGGCCAATCTCCACATTCACTCCATTCAAAACTGACCGTGTATTCTGTGAGCGTTTTGTTGAAATGTTTTTTCTGCCTACTGTTTATGCCACTAACAAATCTTTCACTTTTAGTTTTCAAAAATAAAATACATCCACATTTCTTAAAAATAGCCAATGTTTTCAGTTCAAGAGTTAGTCAATTGCACTTCCACAATTAAGGCAACAGGAATAAATATTTAAACCGTGCATCATTTTGTGCATGTTTGTTTTGTACTGTAATTTCGTCAGAGCTCACATTCTATGCAGGTCAAGATTACAGCCATGCACACACATCACCTTCTTTCCTACGTAGTATGATTCAGCATCAGAATCAACCCAGCAAAGGTAGTTGTGATATGACGTGCTGAGGACAGCCCTGCTGGTATGCTTTTATCTTTTTTAAACGCCAGCCACGTCTCTTGCTTGTGAAGATATCTGTAATTTTACAGCATTGAGCGGCACTTTCCTCGCAGGCTTTTCTCCTTTTAATGCACTCCCTCTCAGCTCTGCTTTTTCTCTTTCTCTCGTGACCAATTGTGTGTGATGACAGACGGAGATCATACCATCAGGTTAAAAGCAGGAGGCACAGTCTACAGTTCTGAGGGACTGCAGCTGCCCTGTGTTGTTTTGTCTTTGATTTACCCATTTCATTTAGGATTTTTAACACTGACACTGGAAGTATTTCCACTGCCAGGCCAGTGGAAATACTCCCAGTTCTCCAAATGGCCAGTCCAGGTCTAACTGCAGCATTAAAACACTTAGGCCACAAGTGCAAAATGCTGACAGGCTCCTGATAATACGTCTCTGTTTTCAAAGACCTCAGTTTTCATCCTTCACACTACAACCTGAGGCTTTTCAAAAGTGTCCACTTAGGACAGCTTCTATGAGGAGCAAATTTTGTGGAATATGCTGACTTGTTGTAGTGGAAGCCTAAATGCAGAATAGGATAAACAGAATAGGATATGCAGAATAGGATAAAAAGAATTACCACACAAGCATTAGTGTGGACGTGGTCTGAGACCCGAGGCTGGAGGATTTAGACAGAGATACACAGGCTATGGGCATAGCATTGATAGTCACACCTTTAATATAATTCAGTGAGTTTGAGTTGGTCCTAACAGGGCCTACTGCAAAGTCGAGATGACAAGAGAGGAGATGAGAGGAGAGGAAATGAAATGAGAGAGGGAGGGCTGACAAGAGGTGGAAGAAGAGGAAGGAAAGATAGATGGCATATCAAACCAATGCAAATCTGTTCCCCCTACTGTAATCACTTCACTATGTGTAGCACATGTACACACACACACACACACACACACACACACACACACAGAGAGAGAGAGAGAGAGAGAGAGAGAGGAATGTACAAATCCTTCTTGCTTATGCTTATTAAGCCTATGAGAAAATCTACTGTAGGCATGTGGTGATTCACTGCAAGATTATTCCATGATGCCATGATTGTTTGGTATCAAGTCCCCTGATAGACTGAGATAGGCTGCGGTGTGAGTGTATGTCAGGGAACGATGGAGAGAAACCAGGGGCAGCAAATTAAAAAAGCCATCAAAAAATAAAGAGAGATTACTTTCCTTATTTTTCGAATTGAACACAAATATGTGAACGTGTATTTAAGAGATATTTTGAAATAAAGTGAGTAATACCCAGCAGTGGAGCAGTACACAGATTGTATTTTAAGGACAAGGTGTTGCAGCAACAGACTGGAGCAACTGCACATTTTGATAAATAGATGCATGTATTCAGTATTGTTTAATCTATTGATCTTTTTAAGGGTCATAGCGTTTGCATGTTATCCCAGGATACACTGGGCAGAGGGCAAGGAAAAGTACCAAGGACTAGTACCCAGTTATATATGTTTGTGCAGACAATTGTGCCTACAGTATAAGCCCTTGTTTAAGGTCATGCTGCAGCTTTAATGAGCGGTAGATGCATGCTGTGTACCATATATTGCACCATAACACTATGGGTGTTTCCTTACTTATATTTTCTTACTAAAGTGGCTCTTTGGGGGTTAACTGCTGCCCGGGGAACTTTTATTATGGTAAGCGCATGTGCGATAAAAAAAAAATGGAAAATGAGGGCTTGGTAATTATGAGGGGAATAATTGGCTGGTGTTCTGAATAGCTTTGGGCCAATATTTACTGATTATTCAGTGGAAGAGTGAAGGGGCCATGATTGGCCTCTAGAGGCAGGATTACACCTAAGAACCGAGGTCATGCAGCTACTCTTTGCTTCTCTAACCCTCTCTTTACTGCACTTGAGTGTCTCAAGAGTGCAGTTTTGAATTCTTGCTGACTTTACACTTTTAGCATTATGAAAATCTATCAAAACATTACTGTTTGTACAATGTATACAGTACCTAACACATGGACAGAAATACTGAGAAGCATTTTCTTGAGTCCCAAGTCAAGCCTTTCCTGTGGTGAGAAGAGAAGAGTTTTACTGATGAATTGGTGACTAAAACCTCTTGCTTGTTCATTTTCGACAGGAGGATTACGTGCCTGGTAATGTAACAGAGCTAAGGACAGGATGTTGAAACCGAGACTGTGTAGACTGTGTGAGACTGTGATGGGTCCCATCAATTTACACAGCTCCTTCATCAGTTCCATCATTGCAGCAGCTTCTGCCGGTGCCGTCGGGAATACCTGTCAAAGAGTCTGCACAGATTTAGCTCGAAGAAAAGGAGGGAAGTTATGGGAAATTTGCCAATTTCATGGAGAAGTAAGGTAATGTCACCTAATGCTATTCACTCATTCCTGAGTGAAGACACCTGTCCAGTCCACTGCAGTTTCTCTTTACACAGCTCAATTTCTCACTGTGCCTCTTTATTTCCTCGCAACCTTGCCAGTTTGCTGGTCTCTGGAAGATTTAATATCAATCAATTTAATATCATAAAGCTGCAGTTTGTCTGATTTGAGTACCTTATTTTCAGTCTCATCAGTGCTGACGCAAGGAATCCTTCCTTAATACTGTTTTACTTGACCCTCGCAGCTCCTCTGCCTTATTTGACTCATTGTTCCAATTTCTCTTTGTCCCTTTCTCTGTCTTTCTACCTGCACACTGTTATTGTCTACACGTCTACCTGTTTGTCTGCCTGTCCATCTCATTAGTATTCTTCAGTTGCAGGGCAGTGTAAATATTTCTAGCTTTGGCCTGGCAGTGTCCTTTTCCTACATAGACACAAGACCATATCCCTGAAAAGCATTATGATTCACCAAACCTCTTTTTGCCTTTTTCCTTGCTTGAGCATTTGCATTAACATGTGTTCTGGCCTGCTTCTGTGCCATATAACACTCAGCATTCTGTCCTCTACCAATTTTATCATTCACCTCACTTAATCTCGTTCTTGTTCTGTTGTTCTGTAATCCTTGCCCAAAACCTCTGGCCCTGAAAATGCTCCTTTCCTCCCTCAAAGTTTCGGCTGAGTTCCCCTCTCCTTTCTGCAGGCTGGTTGTTTGCCCCTATTCACAAAGCCGTGGTGTGTTTAACATGAGGACACAACCTTGGTGTCAGATACCGCTGCTTTCTCTCCCTCATTTCTTCTCCCACTGATCCCTCCCTCATTCTCTGCTGCCACCTTTGTAGTGCTGTGTTTACAACCAGGTCACAGTCAATTAGGCCTCCCCCTTATCTCTCCTTCACATCCCTGCTCCTGTCAATCTATTCATCCATCAATCCATCGCTTCAGTACATAGCAAAGATTAACCTAAGGACTGACAGCCCACCTCATTTCCCTATTCCTCTTTTTTCCCCTCTGTCCATCCATCACTCCTCATCCTTACCCATCCATCCATACATGTCTCTGACTTGGCTTAAATAAAAACATTAGCTTGAGGGCTGCAACATGACTGCTCCTTAATTTTTTCTCCTCCCTCCCTGCATCCCTCCTCCTCTCCTCCCAGCATTTCACACAGCAGTCAGACCAAGGCCCCGCCACTTTCTTTTTATCTCCCTGAATCTTTATTCTCCCATCCTCCCAGAAACGCCTGTCTTATTTTTCTCTCAACATAACCCAAAGTAATGTTGTATTAATAACACGACATCCCTGAGATGGAGAGCTTGGCTGGATTTCTTCTCCCGGCCTGAATGTCAACAGTGTTTGTACGCCGTGGTCTGACTGGGTCCACAAGTCATCAACAAAATTCTAAACAAAATTGGAGATGTATGGCTGTTTTTCTGTCTACATGGCTCAACGATTCTCTTAATACTTTATGGTTTTAAGAAAGGGCCTGTTCCTGTTAAAATGCAGACAGGGACATCCCATACTTCACCACAGGACAGTGGAGGAGTAAATCAACAGGGTCAGGGTGGGTGAAGGTGGCTGGCATCAGAGATTTATAATGCTGACTTCTTCAGCGCTGTTCAGTATGCTTCTCTTTTCAGACACTGGGTTTACACAGACAGCTGTGCCTACAATATCCCAGAAATAGGTAGGAAGCCAAATGAAACCAGACGCACTGCTACTCTTTTATCCATTCCGTCTTTCATTCCTGCTTTCTTTCTTTCCACGAGACCCTGGAAGCAGTTACACCGCATTGACTCCAGGATTGTTTGAATGGTAATACCCAACAGCACCTTATAATATGCATGCCCCTATACCGTGGCAGCATTTTCTTAAAAATCTGCGTGCTTAGGCTCGGCTTCCTTATGTCACTGCACAGAATCTGTCTTGGCTGAGACATGAGACAGGATTGACAGTGGAGCATCTGGGGAATAAAACTTCTCCTGGCTTGTCTCAACAAACAGAGAAGCAGACGAGTGGCTGCCGGGCTAGTGTTTGGTGTTACCCATACTGTTTACACAACGGGTGTTTTTGTTTGGCACCACAATGAATTTCCCAATGGGGTTTGTGTGACAGCAGGTAATAGTTAAAACTGCTGTCTCCCACTCCTCTGCGTTTTCATATTTGTCTGCTTCACTTCTTTGCTTCCTTTATTTCTCTCTAACTCGCTTCCCTCTTCTCTCGGTCTCTCTCTAGGCTTTTTGATATCTCTCTTCTCTCTCACATATACTGACAGACACACACAGCAAAAATTTGCACGCACTGCCACACTTAGCTGATCCAAGGACACCGGAGGCAGTTTGTCAGCTTCAATTAGTGTCCGGTGTCCACTGCACTGTGGTCATCCAGAATATAACTTGCTGGTCAGTGCATGTGTGTTCACTCATGATTGACACGACCTTCCAGCTAAAACAAATCGTTGACATCAATCAAGCCACGGAAGAAGCCTGCAAATACTCAAGTATTCATGAGTTCACAGAGGTAAAAGCTGTTGTTGCAAAGGTTGTAAGAATAGCTATTTAGTACTCCTGCCCCAGCCACACTTCAGAGAAGGACAGGATAAACGATAAGACTGAGAAACTGAAGCCTTAAAGGGAGACGTCAGCATTTTGGGAAATATGCTTGTTTGCTGTCTGACTGGGAGTTAAATGAGAAGATCAATATCAATTTAATCTCTGTGACTTCAGTAGCAAGATTGGTCCATGACAAAGCAGGGGGAAATGCAGTCAAAATAAAAACAATATATCTCGCCGCCACAACCAAGCATTCAACTGGGTTTTGCTCTGAGTGTTTACGACATGAAAAGTCAGCAACTTCAGTATGAGACTAATGAGACGCTGCCTGCTTTCAGTGGGACGAGCTGTTGTTAGCCCCGATAGGTAAGCTAACTGCTGTTGTTTGTCTGTGTGTATTAATGCAGAATTTGTTGAAAGTACCTGAGCTATACAAGATGTTCCTCTGTACTTCCATTGTGCTAAGCTAAGCTGCACATGTCTTGAGCATGTTATTTCTGTATTGGAAACAGACGGATGAAATTAATATCAATCTTTTCATTGAACTACACAAAGAAAAGCATAATTATGTTAGTCACTGCACATCAAACCTTCGCTGCTGCTGCATTATCTTTGTTCTGAAAATGGCTTTACTAGTATTTATTCAGTTGTTAGATGGCAGGGGTTCCAAATAAAATTAATGAAGGCTTTCTATAGCAAGCAGGAAACACTGCAGCTCAGTGTTGCAGTGAATGTAGAAGTACTTGTTCTTTTCATGGCTGCAACATTGTGGCCTGGTTGTATTTAATTGAAGGTTATTCAAAAGACCAATAGCAGTAGGGAGCAATGAGTTCTTAAATCTGCTGGTCCTGCATCTTGGCAGATTGTATCTGTGACCAGATGGGAACAACCTGAAGTCACTGTGCAAAGGGTGACTGGCAAGGATTGACAGGGCTGTCTTTGAAGCTCTGACTTTGCACACCTGGGAGAGGTCATTTAGATTTGTACCTGCAATTTTCCAGCACATTCTAATAGTTCCGTCTAACCTGTTCCTGTTTTCCAAGGTAAGTGACCCAAACCAGCAAAAAGAAACACAAAAAAACAGACTCAATCAAACATTCTCAGAAGGGTGGTATCCACATTAAAATTTCTGAGCTTAGAATGAAAGTATATGTGCTGATGGGCCTTTGTACAAACAACGTCAGTATTTGGCTCAAAGGTTGACTCATCATCCATTATCCTCCCCAGATACTTCTACCATCGAGCAACTTCAACAGCCTTGCCATCATTAATAGCAGGAAGAGTGGTAGGAGGCTTCTTCAGAAAGTCAGTTATCATTTCCTTTGTTTCAGACACAGCTATGTCCAAGACGGAGTGTTTGTACCAGTCACAACATTCATCTACGAATAGACTATGGTCAGTTTCATCATTGCTGAGCAGCAACACATCATCCACGAGCTTGATGAGATGCCTGCCCTCATACTGACACTAACACTCATTTGTATATGACACAAATAAAAGTGGTGAAACTGACTTTCACCTTTTAAAATCTGTCAGTCACAAAGTCAGTCAACTAACAAATTAATGCAGGGTCAATGTTGTAGATGTTGGTGAGTTCATCCACTAAAATGTGAGGTTGGATAAAGTTAAAAGCTACGTTAAAAAGGGAAGTCATTAAAAAGCAATAGTACAGAATGTTTTGGTGATCCAGGACCACATTAAGTGGAATGCCTGTGGCATCCTCAACACCCCTGTGTGCCTTGTAAGAAAATTGGAGTGGATCCAATGTTGTCTGAGTTGCACCCAAAGGCTCTGTTTTTATAATCTTCTCAAGAGTTTTCACAACAACTGCGCTAAGTGCCACAGGCCTAGAGTTATTGAGTGATTTGGTGATTTAATATTGGACACAGGTACAAAGACTGAATCCTTCCAGAGACAGAGAACTGGATGGATGAAAATGACTTCATGAAGATCAAGGAAAATATGTCACATTTGGTTCTGCACTGTTCTTAAGAAGTCAACTACTAATGTTATCTGGACCTGGACTTATTCTCTCCTTCAAAGCCTTTTTTTCAGTGGTGGCAAATGGTGATAATTTGTTCAAATGATGTTGAGGCTTAATGCATGTTTAGGATCATGACAACCTTGACTGAGAGGTTCTCAACATGTCAGCATTGAGCTGTGTTGTTCTTTGATGTTTGCCTCACCTCAACACCACCTAGACTCACCTTAAACATACATAATCAAGGGAATGTCTCATACATTAACATAGTTAACGTGGAGATTAATCAATACATGAATATATAAACAAATTACAGAATAAACTGTTCTTCTTATCCTTCCTCTGGACACATTTCAAACCATATGATGGTATTAGGCTATGCTTTGAATAAAATGCGAGGATAATCCAATATGAGAGGTAGACATAGCGGAGAAAAGATAAATGGAGGAAAAGGACAAAGAGACTCTCTGATTCTCTGTGTATGTATGGAGGGAGACACACACACACACACACACACACACACACACACACACACACACACACACACACACACACACACACACAGGCACGCACGAACACTCCTATCAGGTGAGACGACTGAGAGGGAGAGAAGTGGAGGGGAAAAAATCTGTGAAGCAGGACAAATCAATGACGTCGTCTCTTCCCTCCCTCTCTGCTCCTCCGTTCCTCCCTCCTGTTTCTTTTCCCTTTCCCCATCTTCCTTTCACCCATGCATCTTTTACTGCATCTCCTCTTCTCCCACTTCCTGCTCCCTCCATTCTTTCCGCAATCTCCCACCTGCCCTGAAGGTGGGGGAGACACGTTGAATAAAGATACATGCAAATCTACCTAATAGGACGGAAAATTGAAGGGAAATAGGGATCTTTCCCCTTGGAGATATTTTTTCTTTGTCACTATCTTTCCGCTCCTTCGCTCTTTGAGTGTTTTCACCCACATTTTCCTTCTCTTTCCCTTTGATTTATTTATTTTACTTTACTTCACGTTGAACTTACTATCTGTGTCTCATTTTTCTGACTCACATAATGCCCATCTCTCTTTCTGCCTTTGTTCTTTGTGACTCATCAGTACCTCCTCTCTTACCTCCCTCTCTTTTCACATCATCCTCTCTATCTCACCCTGCAGGACTGAGTTACATAATTGTAATAATCAGTTCCAGTGGTGATGCCCCTCATCTAACCTCCCTAAAATAGCGTTGGCTTACTTGCCCTTTAGAGCTGCCTCCTCACTATTCTCCTCCATGATTAGAGCATGCATGAGAGGCCACTGTACACAAGCTACATGCTGTGCGTAGAAAATCTCAATTTATTAAACACCTTATTATGCCCATTTCCTTGTTAGCAACCGTGGCATATTAGATATTATCAGAAATCTTGATCCGGCCTTCAAGTGTTATTTACAACAGTTTCATTGTTCAACAGTTTGAGAAGTTTTCAGACTGTTTAGGGACTTTTTCTTTAAACTATATGAGACTAATCTACTACTTGTGTGCGCTTACTAAAATCACTGCTTCAGATGCCCACATTTGTGTGTCATTTCTGGCTCATATCAGAAGTCATTTTTAGCCATGCTAGCTGCATTGCTTTACGGATAATGATGTTGGTTGGCCAGTCAGTCCACCATTTGGTTCAGACTGAAATTTCTCTACAATTACTGGATAGATTGTCATGAAATTTTGACCACACATTCATCATGCTCACAGAATGAATCCCATCACCTTTCATCCTCTGACTTTTCATCTGGTGCTACCAGCAGGTCAAATCTTTCACTTATCTCATGATACATGTCACCATCTACCTGAAAGCAAAACATTTTGTATTGACATTAATGGTTCCCAGAGGATGTACCCTAGAGACTCTGGTCATCCCCTGACTTTTCCTCCAGCGCCCCCGTGAGGCTGGCACATCTGGATTTAGTTAAATGTCTTGACAGCTACTACATGAAGACATGGAATCAGGTCTAATTTTGTATTTGTCCAATACCTCCATTTATCTGTGAATACCTAAAAAACTAATAACGTTCCCATCAACCTCAGCAGAACATTCTGTTTTGTGCTTATCAGTTAATGTTAGCATGCTAGCATTCTAAACTTAGATGGTGAACGTGCAGTGTAATTGCATGCTGACATTGTCATTGTGGGCATGTTAGCATCAAAGCACTACTGTGCTGACAGACTCACAGAGCTGCTAACATAGCTGCAGACTTCAGGTATGACATATTCAACATCAGTGTGGGCTTCCAACCTATGACACATTTGATGTAAACAGCTGATATCTGGATGCACTCCTGAATGATGAGCAGATGAAAGCAACATCTGAACAGAGACCAGCAACAGGATATTAGTCTGTAAGCAAATAACAGGTGAGTGTGAGAAGCAACAAAAAACAGTTAGAAGCTGCTATCCACATGTCTTAGGGTACTGTGTTGGATAAGAAATGGTGCTGTCTCCAACAAGACAAAACAACAAACGCACATGCCATTCACTAAACATATCTCAGCCTGTTCTGACATGGAGATTGCTCTCATAAACTACAGTGTCAATGAAATGCTGTTTGAAAAAAAAAAAAAAAAAAAAAAAAAATCATATCCTTCCATGACTAACCATAAAAAAATGAAAAGATATTAAAAAAGCAGTTGTGTCCTGCCAATTCAATAGAGCTGAAACAAGTAAAATGAAAGATTTATCTCCGTCTGGGACAGGTGCTCACAAAAATTCATGGGTATTCTTGTCACCAGGAGACAAAGTACAGAGAAGCCTGTCTTAGATTTTGTTCCTGATCCCAATCCGTATTAATCAATTATCAATCAAACTGTCACACGTAAGCATATAAGGTGCAATCACACTGAAATGTAACCCATAAATGTGCGCAATGATTCTCCCAGTCTTATTCTTGCAGCGCCTGGTGTAAATATCCTTTAGGCAGGGATGGGCACTGCCTATTGTATATTCAGCTGAATGAACCATTTTTGCCTACAGAGCCTTCTGGTCCTGTTCCGTGCTATGTCCAAACCAGGCAGTGCTATTTGCCGTCAGGACATTCTTGATGGTGCAGGAGCAGAAATTTCTCAGTATTTCTCTCAGTATTTGAGGAGATTCTCTTCAAGTGTCTGAGATGAAACAGTCCCGGCCCTGCCTTTCTCAGCACCGAGTCAGTATGCAGCACACAGGTCAGGCCCTGGTGTGGATACCAAGGATCAGGAAGCCGTTCACCCTCTCCAGCGAGGACCCACTGATATAGAGGGAGGGCGTAGGTCCCTCCCTGCTTATTCTTAACCACTACCAGTCCACTCTCAGCTCCTTAGTCCCACCAGCGGGTAAAGTCCTCTGCTGTCTTCAGGTAGGCCTTTCCATTGTTATCTATGATCAGGCCCAACCACAACTGTATCATCGCAAACTTGCAAGGCCATTGATAGGTTAATTCATAAGTCTGTGAAAAATCTACTCTCTGTGTCATTTCATGAAAAAAGACTCAAACAGTGTCACTACGGCTCAGTCTTATGAAAGATACTCTGTTAACAATAATTAACTCTGTTTGGACCTCAGTTGAAATGGATGATGTGTGATAGCAAATCCTCTCCCCATGCATGTGTACGTGCTTAGTGGAAAGCACAAACCCAGTTTTAGGTATTGACGGTCATGCAGACTGACATTAATTGTCATGCAAAGCCAAAAGGGTTGGCTTAGCATTTCCAAACATGCCAGAAGATTTATGCAAGTGTGTGTGTGAGTGTGTGTGTGTGTGTGTGATTGGGCTTTTGCGCATTCCTGAATGAACCACAGCTATTATGTGTGTTTGAGTTGGTGGTCACATTAAGCCATCACATTAAAAAAATGTCTTTCAATCGTTCAAAACATGTAATGGAGGAAATGTTTCTTGCATGATGACAGGACTGCTCGGGGGCTTCCACGGTGCCACGACTCTGAATTCACTTAGCGTAATTTACCACATACGTCTGTCAGATGAGAGTGGAGATGATAATTGAAGGTGACCTCAATTTAAGAGCACTGCAGTTTGCAAGGCCATTGATTCTTGTAAAGAGGGATAATCTTTCTGTCTCTCTTCCAAAAGATGGAGAATATGCACCAATGTGAGAGAGACAAGAGAGCATGAGCATGTGTGAGAGAGTAAGAGTGTAATGACTGTGACTCAATCATGACCTGTCCTATCTTGTGTGCAGGATCTATAAGGATTAGGTCATCTATCTCCTTTCTAGCGGTCGCCTCCTCTGCCTGTTTCATTTTACCTTTCTCTTCTTCTCTCTTCTCTGTCCCCTTTTCCTTAATCAAGCAGTGTATCAGTCTTTCTCCATTCCCTCATCATCCTCCTTTTTTCATCCCTGCTTTGCCACAGCCCCCTTTTTATTGTGCTGGTTCTAAAGTGAGTCTGATGCCATTTTTCCTCTCTGAAGTCATTGAAGATGTCGCAGATAGCTAACGAAGCAATTACACATGGCAGACTTGTCGCCTCTATATAAGAGAGCAGTAGAGCCTGGCATGCTTGGAGATGTATAGCTAGAGAGAGATATAGGCTCCCATGTATTGCGATGAAGGTAATGGAGCAGAAAGTCAATTCTACCACAGTGTAGTGGCAATAATTATGACAATCTCAGGTGTCAGCTATTATCATTATCACTAGACAACTGTATGCATATGTGTGAAGTATGATCAGGGTAAATGTCATAAAAAGGGATTGAGGATTGAAATAGGTGGAAGCAGGTTGGGGAAAGGAGGAAAATTCATAAAATGGCAGGCAGGATAGAGGAGGGGAAGGGAAGAAAAGATGAAGAGGGAAGGGAGTTGGGGGGAAAATAAACACAAAATAAAGCTAGATTGTGTGTCTGTTATAGCGAGACTCAGCAGAGATATATAAAAAAAAAAGACTCAAAGAGAAGACATAACAGCGAGGGTGGACTGAAAAGAAAGCTCAGGTTAAGTGGTAACCTCAACAGAATGTAGACTTAATACCATAATTAAGGGAGTTTGCGTACACTGTTAATGGAGCAATCAGGCAGATGTACATTCACTTTATATCTCAACACCCCAGTGGTTGTAATGCACAGTAGTGGGGCCCTTCAGGCCTGTTGTTCATAATTCAGAAATCTATGTAGACACTGAATGGTTCATCTATGTAAAATGCATGGGGATGCACCCATTATCCATATTTTTTCATACAACACATCAGTGTTGTGAAAGCAGTCTAGTACAAGAGAAATACATTTATCTTCATATGGTATGAAAGTTAATGCAAATGCTGTCGAGATATAGTTGGCAGAGGAGAGAGAGACGGGGGGGAGGGGGAGAGAGAGAGAGAGAGAGAGAGAGAGAGAGAGAGAGAGAGAGAGAGATGATCTAGAATTTATGCAGAAAAATAACCAAGGCTGATTTAATCTGGTTCAAGAGTTAACACAAGTTTCTACTTGGGAAGGTCATTGTCAGCTGGCCACAACTGTTCAAGGACACACAAAAAAAACACAGACTAAGGGCTAAATAATAGAAATAATGGAACAAAGTTGGCTCAAAGGAAGGTTTGCAAATTGTGAGGATCTAATATTTAGCAGATAAGACTTCTATCATGTAACCTGTGGGGAATGTTAAATACATGCTAATGTTAAAATGTAACGCAGAACACCACACTTCGCTTAAGGGAGAATTTCAACAAGTAAATGTATGAAAAAGCTAATACAGCAGTGTGTGATTGAAATGTAACTGCTCCCAAAATCCATCAGGAACTTTTCCTGCAATCAGTAGGAATGAATTGAGAAATTTATTTGGCTCTCTCTGATAGCTTTCCTGACCAGTGGCTGCTATTTAGAAAACCAATTGAAATGAAAGATGAAATGCATCACCGCCACCATCGTTTTAAACCATGTTATTAAATTAAAATTGCTGCTGCTGCTGATTGCTTCATGTTGTTAATTGTGATTGCAAACACTATTAGTTCATCTTATTACTGTGTCTCCGATACACAAAGTCTTAACAATTAGTTTATAATCTAGTTAGTATGTTACCAGATGCGTACAAGTAACACTGAAAAAGACTATTTCTGACTGCTGACTGCTTATGTCTCAAGCCACTTTTTACATCATGTGAAATGAATGCAAAAGTATTACAGTCCTGATTACCTCCAAGTGACTGTAGGGAGAAAAATCTGCCATATTGGGCTAGGATATTTGGATATATTATAATAAAAAGCTATCTCCACTGCACAGTGGTGATTCCTGTCATTAACCTGAGAATTAAGTAGCGTCACTCAGGCATTCATTACGTAAGGGAAGGCGGTTAACCTGGGGTGAGAGATACAGGGTTACTTTTCATAATCATCAATTTAGACTGAGGTCTGTTCATGCTCAGGCTGAAGAGGAGAACAGAATAAATGATTCTGAAGCAGTTATTGTCCATCGCACCAAAAAGGAAATGGGTCTGAACTGATATTTTAAAGCTAACTTCTTGATCTTGACAGTCGCACATGTGAACATGAGAACACAGGTAACAGAACGCTTGAATAGCATGAAATGGTTTTTCCTTCGTATACATTAAAACACACGAGGTTCGATGGGATTTTTCACCATTTTCTCGTCATGGTGGTAATGTGGTCAGAGCCTAGTTATATTTTCATTAACCTTTTTTCACAGCCTGACATCTATCTGCCATCCTTTCATTACAGGTTAGATGCCCTGTAGGAACACCATTTTTCAGGAGCTCCACATTATTAGGATAGGCACGATTCAGCTACAAGATAAAACTAATATGCAGGCACTCTGAGAGGAACATTAGCCTGTCTTTAGTCATTTGATTCCATGTTTGAATTTAATTGAATCCCAACGACAGACCAACAAATGTTCTGAGTATTAAGGGAGACTGTGGCAGGAATACTGTATAACAACTGCCTTAATTCCCTCAGAAGTAATTATGCTCTCTGATTAGGGAATTGTGCCTAAATGTAATTATGCTGTGCTTTAAAGATTAATTTTGTCTGTGATGGCACGCTGCGTTATGTTGGTGTCTCACCACATTATCCATAATCACAGCTCACTATATCAACTGTATTTGTGAAGAGATCCCTGTGGTATGGGGGACAGACACTGTGTGTGTGTGTGTGTGTGTGTGTGTGTGTGTGTGTGTGTGTGTGTGTGTGTGTGTTGTCTCTCCGTCCAAAAAAATGAAGTAGTTATGAAGTATTATGCATTGCTAGTCTGAATGTCATATTTTAACCCATATGTGCTGTTTTCATACCTACATGCTTAATCAGTTGGTGGTTTGTTCATTTTTAGGGGGGATGTTCCTAAACCTACACTAAAAAGTATATCTCTATTCATGTCTAAATGATCGTAGAAATATTATAGGAATATAAGAGGAATAATTCAGGTAGCAGTGCGTCTCTATGATCCTTACTGTACATTGCTACTAATTAACAACCAAGATTTGAGTCGACAGCATCAGAGTCACTGAATATGCCTTTACAAAAAGCACAGACAAACCTGCCTGCACATGCACACACATACACACCTATACAATCAATAAACAAACAGTGTGATGAATATGTGTGTGTGTGCTCGTGAGTGGAGGGGATGTCTTTCATGAGGCCTTAAAATTCATTATGCACGAATCATTACGCAATACCACTTGAAAATGCTTGTAATTAATCCAATTAACACCATGCTTTATTGAAGGGGAGGTGAGTTACTGGGCTGATGCTGCGTCCTACTGGTGCACAGGAAAAAAAAAAAAAAAGCAAGCAACCAGACACAGGAAAACAAAGAGGACTGTGAAACAAAAGAGATAAAAATGTAAAGACAGCTTCTTTGCATTTGTCTGCTACATATATAGAAGGTTTAGAGAAAGAAATCCAGGAGTAAATACAGAAAGGCAGCAGGGCTTTACTCTGCTACAGAGGGGTGACATCCACAAGGAAAGAGATACCTGAATAAATATGAGGTGAAAATAATGTAGAGAGCAGGTGCGGTGAAATTCCCTGGTAAACCCAGGAATTATGTAAATCTACGCGTTACAGCAGAAATTATTCCCCCTTCACCCACAGCAGTGCGGCACACAGGGGCTCTGTTTTAACTACTTACCCTACTGACTCCTCGTCCCCTGTCTTCTCCATAATTTGTTCCCAGGATTTCAAAGAAGATGTTGGGGTTAGTGCCATTATCAGTGAACTCCAGGAAACTGGTGAGGCCGCTCACTCCAAACTGCAAGAAGATCGAACATTTTCATTTTCACTATTATTATTGTTTGGTAAAATTGATCACAGAATTGTAGTCATCATTGTCATCATAATCCTTATCACTATAATCCTGTCAGTTCTCATCAGTGCAATATTCTTTTGGCTATAATGGGCTCTTCAATAATTCTCCCTCTAAAATTTGACTCAAAATTATGTTTTTATGCTTGCTGGAGACCAGAAGTGATAACTGCTCACATGGAAGCTGAGACATGAATCATCTGTCTCTCCCTTATGAAATGATTGTATCTCATCAGTAAGTTCAGGCACTGAATAGGGAAATGTTTTTGTTATGACAGACAAAAATATGTTATTTAGTATGTCTGCACATGTGTGCATACTTTTTCTGTGTCCTAGACAGAAAACGTTTGGGGAAATATGTTTTGCCCTTGGTGGAAAATCCCACTTTAGCTTTGTTGCAGTGTTGTTATTGAAGAACCAGGCTGATGAAAGAATAGTGTGTTTGGAGCCATTGGACATGTTTTGCACTAGGGGCGTACAATGTCCTGTACGGAAAGGTAGATTTACTCACAAGCACACACACACACATGCACACACACACGGTGTCAGTCCCCAACCTTTGCCCTGCCTCCCGGTAGTGTGGCCTGTCAGTGAAAGTGACACTGTGCCTGCTTCAGGGAAGGCGAGGTGTTATACTCCTTAATATGATTCACACTATGTGTGTGTATGTGTTTGCACCTTTGTATATGACACATGGATTGTGTAATTTATGTGGGGCAATCTGGTCTATGATGCACACATGTGCACAGAAATTTCCACGTGCATTGAACACGCACACCTTCACATCATTATTTTTATTGGACCGCATTCATCATCACAACTTGGAAATTACCGATTTGTTGAGACACGACATGATAAATAATGTGTCAGGGAAGGTTTAGCTTTTCCATGTTTTTTCATCCGTATACATTATGATTGGTTAGGTTTAATGAAAACAGCAACCCAGCAAGTAAGATATAAGAGCAAATAAACCATTTGGTATCCAGTTAGTGACATACATTCCATTTCAGCTAAAATATTCAGACATTGTGTGGGTACACCTCTGTTTTACCTTATGTTTGTATGTTTACATGTTTCATCAGGGGGGAAAACCGTTGCATTAGTATCTTATTTATGAGTCTATCAAATGGTGTATATATGCTGTTAATGTGTCGTTTAGTGTATATCATAACCATCTAAGTTTTGTTTTTTCCCATGGGGTCAACCAAACACACAAACACAACCACACTGTCACCCTCCATAAAGTGCATGTTTATTTGCCTCCTTGCAAGCTGGGCAGCAATGAAACCAGCCTGGATACTGTTCACTGCCTTCCATAATTATTCAGTTAATTGATGTTGGCAGCCCAGTACTGCCACAATACATTCACAACAATTATCTTTCCTTTAATTGCACCTGATTTTAAGATGCCACTAGGCCCAGGAGAATGAGAGAAAAACAGAGAAATGAATAAGACTTTAAAGATGTTTTTTTTTTTTCTTTTGGACTTTTGAAAGCTTCTTAAAAACAAGATGAAAGTGAACAACTCTGCTTTTTATAATAACAGCAATAATTAATCTGGAAGAGTTAAGCTTGGACTTTGAAACAGTCTCAGGGGCCCTGGCTGGAGATCTTGGGCTGCATTGCAGTACTTACTGTGCCTTAAAAGAGATTAATAAAATTGTTAAATGAATCCTAAACCTAACTGCTTGAGTCACTGAGACTCAAAGGTGGATATATAGCAGCCAATGACAGAGTAAAGATGTGTAGTCTAATGGCTTAAACACAGCATGCACTCCAGATTTTGGGGATCGGTGCAACAGCAGTTTCACCTGCTGTATTTTATTCTGCACATTTGTCAATGAACACCAAACAACAACATCAACAGAGCTCCTCATCAACAGCTGCAAATTAGTATTTATCATTAACATAATGGCCCCACATACCAAAACGCTGATTAAACACACAGACATGCACAGTAAGTAAAGCACACTGCTGATACACTGTAAAATGGAAGTGATGCCAGGCTGTTGAACTCAACTCTATTAGTGCTTTGGGCTCTTTAACACAGTTCTGTTGAGACAGCCATCAGGGTTGGTTTAACAGCCGGGGCTGGCTGATGAAAGTGTTGCCAAACCCCAGCCTGATCTCAAGGTGAAATGCAGAGATAGATATGAAAGCCATTGCGCTGCATTTATTATTGTCTGACACTAATCCTAAATTAGCATTTCACTTGGCTTCATCATTCAGTCAAACTGCCATCCCTGGAGTAGTTTTTTATTGATATCAAAACAGAGGGCATTGATCCAATTGGATTTAACAGTGATGAAAGTGTTGCCAAACTCCAGCCTAAAACTCAAGGTGAAATGCAGAGATTCATAAAATCACAGCTGCAGGATGAAATCCCCTATCTCCCAAAAGTCAAGTGTTCAGGAACTGAGTAAAACTTGCTGATTGATGCATGTGGATTTTTTTTAAGGTATGCAACTCTTTGAATTCATGAGCACTTGGGTCATGGAGTGTACTGAGCTCAGACAGGAACTT
Source organism: Chaetodon trifasciatus (assembly GCA_037975065.1). Taxonomy (NCBI): domain Eukaryota; kingdom Metazoa; phylum Chordata; class Actinopteri; order Chaetodontiformes; family Chaetodontidae; genus Chaetodon; species Chaetodon trifasciatus. The sequence goes on from JBBMOE010000008.1 coordinate 5,610,880, forward strand.
GGAAACTCTCAGTCAAAGTAATGAACAAAAATTGGATTTCCACGTTAGAAGAACAATACAAAAATGGTAGACTTATTTCAAGCCTCCTCTATTTCATTCTCCATCCCAGGAGGGGATTTTAGTTATACCAAAAGATGGCATCGTATAAATGAACTTACTGCATCTTGGTTTTCAACCAGTGCCTCAGCTGAGGAACAATAGTGCCTGTTCTCCAAAATTTCATGTAATGAGCACGATGTCTTGAAATGCAAATACATGCTCCCTAAATGAAAAGTGGGAGAAATGTGTTTTCCCATCCCAAAAGATACACATGAGACACATCTAAAAATAGGAAGAAATCTGAAATTGTACTTGCATGCCGTAATTGGGATGGGCATGTGCTTTATTCCAATAGTAGTAATCAAGACTCAGCTCCAAACTCACAAAAAGGGGTTTGCTGCTGTGAGTAAAGACTTCATTTTTGGCAGGTGTATTGAGAATACTTTTTAGAATAACTCTTCTTTTTTTTCTTTTTTTTTTTTTGTTAAGACAGAGTATTTATGAGCCATTTTCAAACTGGCACACACACACCTAGTACAAGCATCACACAGCGGTAGAGCACTGCAGGAGGCTGATGAAACAGATGGACGGTCCACAAACTGAGATTAGAGGCAGGTGACTTTGGGTCATAGAGATATTAACATTTCAAATATAAATCAGGAAACAGGTCAGTTGAATAGTGTAAATCAGATTGTCTCATTGCTTATAGTGTTTGTTTTAAAAAGACTCATGGTTGCACACTTTTGTATGTAATAGTAACTGGTTCAGCAATGCCCTGGTGGCCCCAGGATTACATTTGTTGAAACCATAGAAAATGTTTTGGAACATAATAAACAAACCATGGAGATGACTTTCACTCTTGGTTAAGTTTTCTATAATACAATTTTAAGGTTTTATCTGAGTTGATTTTTGTAAATGGTGTTTTTCAGTGTTCTTACCTTTCATACACGTTCACTGCATGCCTGTGAATCTCTGTTCATGGAGATGATCGGGGATTTTACTGGGCTTTATTCCTCACTGTTATACTCACTGTTGTTAGAATAACTTCCTGTAAGACTTGAGGGGGAAGTGTATGCGTTTTCTTCTGCATTTTCATACCTTTTTGACAGTGTCCAGCATGCTCTTGCCTCCCTGCCACGGTTTGGAGTTCTTCCTGATGCAGCTCAGACTGGCCATGCTGTGCCACTTTCGATCCTCCAACTTTCTGTGGAAGGTATTGGCCAGCAGCAGCACGGTATCATAAATGTAGCGGTTGGTGATCTACAGAGAAAGAAATGACAGGAAGGCACACAGAAACAAAGAAAATGAGACAACAAGAGTAAACTCAGGCATTTGGCTTTTTGCTGACAATGCTCTGCTCTGTGGGACATTGCTGTGGTACCATTTATGACTAGAAACTGACACTACACGAAGTCTAAATGACCAGTGTGCTTAGCCTAGTTTTATTTTTCCTTTGGTTATTGAGCTGGAAATGATCAACCACGACAGAGCTGCAGATATTAAAACTAAGTGGAAGAAACAGGCCAATGAAATGAAAATGAGAAGTTAAATGCTTCACTTGCATTCATATCCATCTGCACTTTGATAAAAAGGAAAAAAAAAATGTCTAGCTTTGCAACTTTCCCTCTATCAGCCCAGCTCCCTCTGAAACAACAGTGTGCAGTGAGTTGCCTGCACCTGTAGTGCATTACATTGGTAATTTCACCACAAACATGGCTCTCTTTTGGCATATTTGCACAAGTGTGCTCATACCTACAGACACACTCTCACACAGAAGAAAAGCTTTCAGGATGACATTAATTAAAATGTATTGATAGGTCCTTGGCACTGCGGAATAAGATAGAGAGGGGCAGGGGGAGATAAGGAGAGGAGTTTATTCAGTCTGTGATGGATCGTTGTGAGATTTACTGAGCCTCTTGTCTCCATGTTAATGAGAATATAATAAATAGATAGACTGCATGATGATGCTATGCACACACACACACACACACACACACACACACACACACACACACACACAAACAGACATGTGGGTGTCACACATACACATACACACTCAGATTAACATGCACTAGAACACACAAATTTCATAGGAGCAAAAGCTATTAGCTCAGTGACAATGCCTATCATACATCAAAAAGAAGTAGGGCCTACACAGTCTTTTTCTCTTTTTTAGACAGAGATGACAGCACAAGCACACACACACGCACGCACGCACACACACACACACACACACACACACACACACACACACACACACACACACACAGAATTAACCTAATTTAGTATATGAATAATAACCTCATTCTGAAGACTCATGAGATGTGACTTGTTGTTTACTTGTTTGTTGAAATCAGCTAAATATTCAGCCATTGAAAATCTTTTAGATAACACTAAGCTACGCTCTTTGCACAACAAACTCTTGCGAGCACTCCTCTGTCCAACTCTTACTTACTCATGTTTCCACCAATGTCTTCCTGCAACAACTCAACTCTCACAGGACCTCAAAACGAGTCTTCTGCTTGAGCGAACCTCAGTTAGGCACAATAACAAACAGATCAATGGATCAAGAGAAGGGTCAAGATAAACCTTTATATATCTGTGGGGTACTTTGCATAATGTTGTCAGAAACTCACAATCTGAGCTGACAATCAGTGTCAAAAACAAGCACTTTTAGTGGATGTACTCTGAAGGTGTGTAATTGCCAGGAAGGATTACATTGCAGCCTGTTTGACGGCTGCTGGCTGCAGGGCTCTCGTTCAATACCGGACCAATTTCAAAAATTGTTGTCCCCATTAGTCAGTTACACACAAAAACATGGGAAAATAGGGTCTAGGTTGAAAAAGTTTCCCTTAATTATGGTTCTTTGTCAAATAGTTTACTGACTGACAAAAAAAAAAACCCTCTAGTGTCAAGTTTATCTCACAGCTAACTTTTCTCTGGCTTCCTTTCAAAGTATCCTGACTTTCACAGTTTTGTCTCAGCCTTTCTCTTGCTGTCTTTGTCCGTCTATCATTCTGCCTCACTATCTCTGTGCCTATTGCTTTTTCTCAGAAAATTAAAGTGAAAATCTACTGCTCTATGGGGAGCTTGAATGATCAGTGGGTTCTGCACTCCTAGCGAGCATTATATCTGTGTGTGTGCGTGTGCTTGTGTGGTCAGCCTGAGTTGATATGCTTCAGTGCAGTGTGAAATTGGGCTTCTGGGCCACTCTCTGACCGCTGAGCTGATCTGTTCTCTCTCTCTCTCTCTCTCTCTCTCTCTCTCTCTCTCTCTCTCTCGCTCTCTCTCTCCCTCTCTCTCTCTCTCTCATCCCTCGTTTCCCCTCTCTCAAATTCAGCCACACACTCACCCCCGCACACACACAAATACACACAGAATGCCAAACTGAACATGTGCACTGAGTGTTTTGACTGTGCGTGCACAACGTCTTTTTACTCTCACTCTCTTTATCAGATATACAAACACACATTGTCCCTGACTGAAATGAGTAATACTCACATGCATACACACATACAAATACATGCACACCCTTGGCCCTCTACAGTAGAATGAACATGCACAGCTAGACCCTACCCAGGAAATAATGAATATGTCGGAGGGGCTTGATTCTTGATAATAGCTTTTCACACTTGAGGAGCATTTGATTCACATTAGCACATATGAGGCAAGCCTTATTTATGTACATTATTCAATGCTTCAGAGCCTCCAGGAGTTAACAATGTCATTGCCTTACGGATGTATTTTGCATACTCTAGAGCAAACCAACTCTGGGCTTCAATCAACCTGTTAGATGATTTAAAAAAATGTATGTACTTAGCTGATTTTTACCCTTCCAGGCATTTTTTGTTTGTTTTTCATTTTATTATTTTATTTTAATTCATTAAAAAATGTATAAACATGCATTCCGTCCATTCACTGATTACAGTGCATGAAAGCCCAAAGCAGAACTGTCTTAGGACTTGAAAGGCAGATATCCACATAAACATTAAGACCACGTTTCTCTTTTCAATGTAATTCCAACCTTCATCAAATGTTTTCCCCCAGGGTCTTGTGCATCCACATAAATCAACAACACATTAATTCAATTTCATATTTTTGTCTTGACACATAAATAAGAGTGTGTTCCCTTTTCTCCGCTCTATTTGATGGCAGCTTGATGACTCACATACACACGAAAAGGGATAATAATTGCATACATATTGCCACCCTGGGGGACCATATAAAAAGAAAACAAAACAGGTAATAAGTAGTGGAAATATGAAAGCAGAGAAAAAAAACCTGTGTTTTCCATGACCATACTATAAAATGGTCTAAGGTAAACATACATAAAAGGTGTGAGCCAACTTTTCCCAAAATGATTAATGTTTAAGGTAAAAACTTCACAGGCACAAGATGAAGTGACGATGTCAAATCCGCAAGCCTGGAGTAATGGGAATCGGGAGATGTGTTGAAATGTCAAACTAAAACACTGAGAGCAGTTTTAAGAAAACAGAAATGGAGCACCAGAGCAGCTTTTAATTACATTACAAGTAGTTTGAGACTTTGAGTTTTGAAATGTTTTGAAACCCAGAGAGCTGTGTTTAAACAAAATGCAAAGAGAATTTGAGAGTATTTCAGATGTGTGCATGTCTAAGACATATGAATGCATCTGAATGCTTGATGGTTATTGGACTCTTGTGTTGTGATGCATATTTAACGCTTATTAAGCTTACATGCAGTACAGGAGAGGAATACAAAATTAACTGGCTCATTTAAGGACTGTTTACAAAAACAGGAAAATGTGACACATCAACAAGAAAAATAGCTTGGACATTTTCCAAATTACATGAAAAAAAAAAAAACGAGTGCTGTTTTTTCTTCTTCAGTCTGACTGACTGTGTTTTGCTGATTATACAGCTGTGTTTTTATTGGGGGCAAAGTTGCCCTATAATGCAGTCAGCTATCAATTGACCATATTCACACGGGACATCCATCTCTGCTTCAAATAAAAGAAGTGACTGAACCTAATTAAATGATGTCTTGCTCTTTGGTCGTCTTGATTTAGACTGAGACCGTTTTCTTTTTCTGCTCATCCCTCCAGTTAATTAAACTGCAAGGGGACAAAAAGCCAAAGACCAGGCCAACAGCAGCTCCATATAGCTGCTTTGGTACTTTGGCTAGCATTGATGCTATTGACAAAAGCTTTTTGGTGACAAGCAAGCAGCTTTTCAGCTTGCTGTGCAACAGCAATAAACATTCACTCTCAAACTTTTAAAGTGACTTAGCATGTCAACACCCAAGAATAGTCAATTCACATTAAATAAAAATTAAAAAGATTTTTGGAGTCAGTCATCTGCAAAGACAAATAAGGTGAACTCAACCAAATGTGGTATGTGAAAGGCAAAGTTTGCTGATTTCTTTCTGGAACAAAGTGTTTAATTACTGTTGCTTAGGTCATCTGGACATTGTCATTTCTTTTTACCTATCTGCTACTTCACATCATTGACTTTCTTCAACCGTATTTCTTCCGTTAGCCTACTTTAACATCATAAAAGTCTCATGGCACACAGCTATTGTATTTATACACACAAGTGTTTGTGGCTGCCAGTTACCGAAGCAGTTCCTCTCAGCATGAGACTTAAGCTTGTTTTCAACATAAAACCAGTCTCCTTATTGGATTTGTTGAAAATCACTGACCTGCCTGGTCACCAATCCAACTCACCTCTAGCTGCTGAGCCTTGGGGTTTTTAGGGTCACAGAGAGAAGTGTTAATCCTATGGTTGTGTTTGACACAGCGCTGAGTCGTGTTCTGGGGCATGGGGAACGTCTGGCGCACCAACGTCAGCCGACCGATTGACTTCATAACTAACTCCTGCAAGTCGTAGTCTGAGATCTCCTGAGAGGGTGGAAAGAGGAGGAGGGTGGTGGTCAGGGTAGGTGGAGGAATGATAAGGGTTTAGAAAAAAGAGAAGGAGTCATGGAGACAAGAGAAATCAACATCAGCAACCCCATTTTGTCATTGATTTTTGCAGAAGACTTACAGGCAACAATACAAGAACATTACAAAGAGCAGTAATGACAACAAAAATTTGATTAGATACCACTCCATAGAAGCCCCTGTAAAAACCAAATGTGTCTAACACATACTCAACAGACATATTTTACATGGTTTAGGCCTTGTTTTATATGCTCTACATTTCACATTATCACCACATTGCGCAGGGAAAAAACATCGTCCACATCTTCGACAAAACCAGTTTTTTGATATGAAAAACTCATGTCCACAGATGGAAGGAAGGAAAGAGGAGAGTAAAAAGAGTGAATGTGTGTGTCTGTGCCTGTTATATGCATACATGTGTGCTTGCACGTACTCTGCATGTCCTTGCAAAACCTTGGGGAGGAATCATTGCTAATTTTAGCCCTAGGACACAATTTCTCTCTCCCTCTCTCTGTCCATGGATCTCCATCCATCCTCTGCAAGTGCAGAGGGTCATGCAGTGACGAGATGAGAACTGACGTTTATCGTCCCTGGTGGAGGTAACACTGCCACCAACCGAGACAGCCTTTGCTTTCTTTCTATAAGTGTGCAGTGATTGTCTGGTTTATGTGTGTACTCAAGTGTGCTTTGTGTGCACGTGCCAGTTTATGTGTAAATCCATGAGTGTGTGTATGTGTACATATGTTTTTAGGAGATTGTTTTCAAGCCTTTCCATCATGCAAAAGCCTTTTGATTCCCTTTCATTTGCACATGGCAGCCCACTTGACAGGATGGATGGGACTCCGGCTGCAGACCATGCACATTTCATAAACAAGCCATCTCACAGACCTGTCAACCCTCCCTGGGTTGACAGGTCCCGGGATATTCCCGTATTTCCTTCCTACTGTCCTCCATTTAAATATTTTACTGTAAATATTCTAGAATTTTAAACATTAAAAAAAAGATTGCTACATTTCCCTCTGGTACAGCAGGAGGAAGTACTGCAACATCTATTGATGAGGGGTCAATCACTCAAATGGCAGCCATCGATAAACTAAGAAGAAGGATGAACGTGAGAGTGATGGAATACCTGCTAAAAAGGCAAAAAGTTTGTGCAAGCATCTCTCAGGATGGGAGGTGGCTCACTCACACTGAACGAAGAGCAACATCGATCAAAGTCATGCTTTAAGTAACATTTGCCTCATGGATTTTAGTGTATTACACAGAAGGAAAGGTGACAGATCAACCAAACGTCAGCATGCCCAAGAGCACAGAAACATGCTCTACCAGTGACTGCATTTATACTATCTCTGTAATCCATTTGTGTTCTAACCCTCTCGACCAATTGTCTCACTTGCCAGTAGGCGCTTTCAAAATCACAACAGAGGCATAATGTGTAAGTTATGTGTATAACTAAGTGTTGAATTTATGTGCCCTATTGTGCTTTCATTTATACACAGCATGTCACTTTCAACCAGGTATTTGATGCTGACCACCAAATTATAGTCACTGAATGTAGGAACTATTTAACCCAATCCTTGTTTCTCTAATAATGTAAAGCAAGTTGTTGCCTAGTGGTGATTTTAGGATTCACTGTGTGTAGCCTTCTCTAAATGTAAGCAGAGTGTGGGAAATGATTAGGGTGGTGAGATGGAAAATTTCCCTTATTTTCAAATCCCAATGTTTACAGGTATGATCTCACATCCTTCATCATGAGGGGTAATAATATAGGTAGCACCAGTTCATTGACTAATCTCAGTGGATTTTATGTGAGTGTAATTAATGTTCATTAAGACCTGTGAGTCTTCATGGGATGTGATCAATGGTGATTAGAGGTAGTATTATACAGGCTTCATTGGCAGAGCTGTACTTATCTGCTTTAATTAGGCTGATATAAGACCTTTGCTCTGTATTCACAAATATGCATTTGCCTCTAAATTCAAATTGATGCAGTTTTGATTATTTTAAATGAGGTTTGTCACATTTGAGATTCAAAGATGCACTCTGACAATTTCAAAAACTGTGCTTCAACAGTTTCTTCTTAGTTCTGATCTACATTTGATTTAAATTACTTGTGAAAACTAATAACAAAATAAATTAGTATTTATTCCTCAAAGAGAGAATTGAAATAATTTAACAAATGTAACCTATCTGTTTCTAAACAGTTCAAGTAAGGAATGTATTTCCTGGCTTTTAGGGGTGAAACGTGGCAAACACCCCAAACACTTGCTTACATAAAAACCCCGAAGGGAACTGAATTACAAAGCCAACAAAAAAAGATGCAGGACAGAGAGAAAATGCTGAAAATTGCTAAAAAGGCAGATCCATGGGCCAAAAGAGAATTAAGATTCATAGCAGGCAGTCAAGGGCATGCAAAGAAACATCGGCAGGGAAGAATTATCCAGAGGAACCCACCCAGAGGACCAAACTCAAACTAATATAGATGCACCAATGCACAAGTATAGAAAAACACACACAAAGACACACTGCAACTTAAATGGAAGATTATTTTAAGATTCGTCCTCTCATCAGGTGTTTGTCCACCTTTTGTCCTTTGTCACTTTTTGTTAGTCTCTTTGCTTCTGTCTCTCTGGGGCCAGACTAAACAGACTTCACCCAGTATGACTTACACTGGTGGCGTGCTCTAAAAGCTGCTAGCCTTTTAGCAGCTGAGGCAAAATTAATGTGACACATACACACACATACTGACATGAAGAAACACAGGAACTCACACATGCCGTCACATACAGCACATCCACACACACGGTGGTTCTTGGAGGGAGGAGGTTCTGCTGCAGAGCGGACATTCACCTCGTATTATCAAACTGCTCTTTTCTAACTTCTCACATAACTTCCCTCAGGCCACTTATGTCAACCTTACATGGGCATCTTCAATCAAAACATTAAAATAAGACCAAAATGAAAAAATGTGTGCTCTCTCTTAACATATCGAGTATAATTTCTCATGTAAAAATCAAACCTGAAGCAAATCATTTTATCATAAAAACAAGCATGGAAAATTTCTTCTGATTGTTGTTGGGACCTCAACACATGGCTGAACAAAGAGAAGCCCACTGTGACATCAAGTTGCTGAAGGTCGTGCCTTGTTCTTACTCAAATGTTTGTATTTTAACTAGCCAGGGCAACAGTCTCCCAACTCGCTGGACAAATAACAGACTGTTGTGTTCACTGAAGACAGATTCTGACAAAGATCGTGATGCAACCAGCAGTGTCACCTTGCCTGCAGAAGTAAGATCCTAATGACACATTTTCCTCAAGAAAGAGGAGAATAACTTCTACGCCCTGCTGTCTTTCAATTAAGTCAACTCACTGACTCCTCCGCTGCCACATGAGGACCGGCCTGCCGACGGACCCGCCGAGGAGGCGGTGCAATGGCCCCATCATTGTCTGAGCTTAGAGAAACCCCACTGGACCAGACAGACGAAGTACACGTTAATCACTCTCTGAAGTGATCCCAAGGTAGAGGCTATTGTCTGGTCCGGCCGCCATCTTGCCTTCTCTCTCTCTCTCTCTCGCTCTCACACACACACACACACACACACACACACACACACACACACACACACACACACACACGCTGACACTTGCTTGTTATCTTAATGCCTGTTATTGTAGTTGCTGCTTGCTACCAGCAGTAGATGCAGTAGCTGCTTGTTGTGAAGTTGTAGTTGGACAACGGATGGTTATTGTTTGTTTGAAGTATTAATTGTTGATCGGTGATGCTAAAGTTAAATAAACTCTGTTGTCCTTTTAAGGAGCATTTGTTTATGATTATTTGTGCATATGTGTTGTGATGACAGCTGGTTGTGATGGTCAGTGCTCAGCTTCAGCCCTTTACTGTTCATATCATAAATGTAAAATAGTCCTCAAATGTTGATATTTTAAGACTGTTTGGTTTTTAGTCCCTGATCCCAGGGTGGTGCCGCGTAATTATTCATTCCTATTAATGATTTTGTTGATATCAATAGCTATCTCTGATATTCACTAATAACCACACTTGCCAAGCCAATTCCCAACATTGCCTTATTAGCAGCTTGAGAAAATCTAATATCACACTCACCAAGCGTCATATCTAGTTATACTTAGCTTTCAATGACCTATTCAATCATCCAGTCCTAATCAGCATTTTAACAAAAGCAGCATTATTGTTAATCTACCCACCGTGCTGAGGATGCCTGAGTCCAAGTACCTGAAACAAGAAGCTTTATGGCTAAGTCGTAACTCCCAAAATGCCTTGCAGCTCAAATGTGGGGAGAATCATGAGTTGTTTACTCCATAAACTTGAAGTTTTGGTCTGCAGGCATCCCCATCAACCTCAGCTCATCACCTCTCTGTCCTTCCCTCCATTCCCCAAATCCTTGTCTTTAGTGTTTTATTTCAAGATGAGAGTCAAACGTAAAAACACAACCATCGTCCTCAATTCTTCTCGGCACTTCTTCCCTGACCCCGATACTTTGTCCTCTGCCCTTTCTCCCCTCAGCCCCTCTCTTTCTCTACGTCTCCCCCAGAGACACCAAATCCCTCCTTCTCTCTTCTTATCTAGAGATTGGGGGTGGGCTGGCTTTATTTCTTCTTTTGCTCTTTCTTCCCCATTCTCGCCTTTTCTATGGGTACACCAAATCCCACTGTTTTGCTCATATTCAAAGGTTCAAAGTGGTGAAAAACAAAACAAAACAAATTTGGGAAAAAGCATGTCTCATTTCATTTCCGCCCTCTTCCCTCTCCTTCACTTTTGGCAATTTCCCACAACAACCCCTAAATGTCTCCTCAGGCTTTGACTCTTCTCTGTCAACCTCTTGTTTCTGTGCTCTCCCCTCATGTTAAGACATTTATGGATTGGGTGATCTTTATCTGTTTTGGAAATACCCTGACTGGATGTTTATATCTTCAAATACTGTCAAATAGGGATGAATCTAATTGGAGAAGTATCACACTGTCTGAGCAAGACACAAAATATATCACAGCAACAACAGTATTCTTAGATGGCTGCAGGCTTGAACCTGAACATTACAGTGAATGACACTTTGAATGACACCACCATACATTTTTGGAGTTTGTACAATGGGTTTTCATTGGTTTCATTAACCAAAGGTGTGTAGAAGATAATATAATTCTTCAGTCATATTCAGAGAACGAAAATTTGCAAAATCTGAGTTACATGGCTTTCATAGGACATTCATGCAGTGATATGTTAAGAGCCAAAATGTCAGAAAGGCCTAATCTCGTCTCATCTCATTACCGTATACTTGTTTCCCTTGAGAGACAAAGAGGCAGAAAGAATGGAGAGGAAAGGAATAATGAAGAAAAGAGAGTGAACGCCAAAAGGGAAGATCAAGAATGATAGCATGACAGAAAATGAAAGACCATGAAGAGATTCAGAAGGAGCAGTGGAGTTACCCTCCAAACTTAAGAGAAAGACAGAAAGAGAAGCCATGAGTGCCCCTTATTATTTCTCCTCCTCCTCATCCTCATCCTCTCATCCTGAGCAGAACGAAGGAGATGGGGAGAGGAAGGATGATCAATTATGAACTGTGAACACCCCCTCAGTGGGGCTGTCTGACTGCTGGCTGTAGATAAAGCAGAGTTATGACAACCATACAGTGCCCCTTCATCCATAATAAACCACAGGGAGGGAGAGCACTTTTACACACAGGAATATTCATTCTCCAAAGAACCAGTACGAGAAGACATTACATATGACAAAACATTGTAGCCGCTCATCCATTTTAAGCACTCTGCTGGAGGACTTCACACGGCCCATGGCGGGAATATTGTGTCTACAGCCGAGTAGACTGTGACTAAATTTCAATCTTGATCTTGATAAGCAGATGTCGTGAAAAAGAGGGGGTATGAAACCTGTCATTTAAATTATGTCAAGGCATTCATGATTTTTAGAACAGTTTAGAGTGAAAAGCAAGATGCAAACAGGAGAGTTATGAAAAGGAAAAGAAGGAGCCCCATCATGCAAAGCCTCCGCATGAATGCCTTAACCAGCTTAGCATAAAGACACATATGTAATTCAAGTTGATTCTTACACTACATTTCTTTAACTATCCCATTGTTCAAGTGGTCTAGAACCACAGCCGGTCTGCAGTGACACTGACGCATATTTTGAGCTAAATGGCAAACTGAGTGTAGACTTAAACATTTATGAAGCAAATTTTCTCGAACTATAATAAATATTATGACTGAGGAAAATATGATGTGAAACGTTTTACAGTATGTTTACAGGTTCAACTCCTGTTTGCTCAGATCTTGGGCAGAATAAATCAGAAACGTAGAATGACAGTTCACGGTTCATTGGCATCCATCACTATTTAGAAAAATAGATCCTGTTAAGAGATTTGAGAAAGTTCACGGAAGAGTGCTTCTCCCAAAGTGGCGAGGCGTAAATTGGTAAAGTGAGATAGCTTCATCTTATTTTACTTCACGTCACCTTGTCCCCCCTAATCTTCGAAAGGCTTCTCCTTTAAGCTCTTTGCTCCACCATCTCTCTCCTGTCCTTGCTTCACCTCAGGACATCTGCTGTTTCTTCCACCTCCTTCTCCCGCTCTCTCTCCCCTTCATTGCCCATGTGTTCACCTCTGCTATTCCAATTCTCTTCTCTCAAAACTACTTAAATTACAATCCTGCCAATAAAAATCATGGTGAAAGCAGTTGGGCTGAATATCAGTTTTAGTTGGCTAAATTAGCAGTATCTGTCTGCATGTGCAGCTCATCCGTCTATCGCACATTCAACCTATTGCTCAGCTTAGCAACTTGAGCCAAAATGTATGCTGGCTATTGAACTGTGGGTGGAGGTATATGAACACCAACTGGCATGCCAAAATCTTCAGAAAGTGCTGCAGCATGTGTACAGACAGCACCAGAGGAGAGAGACAAGAGAATGTAGCCTTTCTGAATTTAAACCCAATCTGGTCTCCCTCCATCACTCACTTTGCTCGACTGATTCTTGCTGTATCTTAAATGACAACTTTAACTGCGGCCTAACATTTTTTTGGGAAGCAAGCAAGCAGAGCCTGAGAGCATCATGCCAAAAACATGAGTTGTCAACACTTTATTGTAAGGGGGCAGTGTACTGACATAGTCTGACAGTGGGACTTTTGAGACTACAAGTGTACAGAGATATACTAATTGATTTGACTTTAATAACATTCACACTACCAGCTCTACTGTTACCTTACAGACTTCTGTTGCCTGAGAGGGAGTGGTCAGCTGCCAACAACTGTCTTTTTGCAATGAGATAATTACAAGTGGTAATTATTAGTTTGTCTGGTGGTAGCCCCCCAGACAAAGCAATGCTAAGAATTAACATACTTTTATAAGAATTGTAAAACAACTAAATCTGATTTTCTCTTGATATTTTCATTTGTAAATGGTAAATGGACTGCCTTAATACAGCGCTTTTCTGGTCTACTTTGACCACTCAAAGCACACACTGCACACATGGCACGTTCACCCATTCACACACACGGGCACAGCGATGACATTGCACTGGTAGCAATTTGGGGTTCAGTGTCTTGCCCAAGGATGCTTCAACATGCAGAATGAGGGAGCCGGGGATTGAACCACCAGCCTTCTGACTGGTGGATGACCTGCCGTACCTGATCCACAGCTGGCCCATTTGTGAACGTTTGAAGTTGGAAAACCTCATGTGAAAGAATCACAGAGAAGCAAACGAAGCTCAGCTATGTGTGATTCACTCTTGTGACATTGCATTTTACATGTTTTGCATGTTTTTGTTTAATCTATAACTATAATAACAGTGACAAAACATACTTCAATGTGAGGACGCATTGGCCTGCCAGACTGCGTTTCACCACTGATTCCTCAAAGGCAGCAGGTACAAAGTGTTACAGGCTACATGCTGCTAGACATGCACGCAGGCTGCAGAATGACATGTTAACCCTCCCAGAAAGCTAAGCAAAGAGCAGGTTGCTCACAGGAAGCCTGAAGAGTGTTAGACAATACCAGATGCTTGACAGGATGCAAAGCAATATGAAGGCATTCTATTAGACAGCTAGATGTGAATTGAGCCTACCGTGCAGTCGAGTGATGATAGACTGCTCAGTAGGCTGCCTGACATTGCCATCTGCCAAAGTGTGCAAAGACCGTCTCTGAGGAAAGTGTACGACTCACTTTTTTTAAGTGAGTGGTAAAGTCTCTAGTGTTACATTATGAATTGCACATTATAGTGTGCCGTCTATTTCAATTAGCAGAGGACACATATTTAAGTGGCATAACAGTCCTCTGTGAAGTCAGGAACTAATACAGAGTGGTTGTTTGGAGCAGATTTATCCACATTTTTACCTCTGATAAGTCTGCCATCTTCATTAAAGTGCAGGGGTGAGCCTCAGTCTTTTCCCTCACTCCCCAGAAGTATTAGCATTTGAGAAAATGCAAAAACAATACTGAGAGGTTGTCTGAGGTGCTTGTAGGGACTGTGAGTGCAGCCTCTCTCACCCATATCAAATATGAAAAAATATAAGCAATAGCAAGGCCGACATCCTAAAAGCAAACATCAGAAAATAATGATTGGCTGTCCCTGCAGCATTAATGGATGTCATGCATACTAACATTTGCTTCAAACAGAAATACTTTCTTTGCATAACTGAGCAAGTAATGGGACTGCTGCGCCTTGTAGCATTTAGCAGCATCGCAGGCTATGAATTGAAAAAGGAACAGAGAGAGAGAGAGAGAGAGAGAGAGAGAGAGAGAGAGAGAGAGAGAGAGACGACAGAGGCATGTAGCATCTGAGTATCTTTTCTTGTTTTGTCCCAAATTATGTTTTCCATTGTTCCTACTGTAAATGTTTTTTGTTCTTCTCCAATACATCTGCTTGTGTGCACGGTTGTGTTTGAGCACTTGCCCTTGTATGTGTGAGGACCCCCTGCTGTGCCCTGCCAGTTCACTGTAATGCCCAAGGCTACCAAGACACAGCGCATTAGCTAGTGGTGTACACACACACACACACACGCACACGCGCACACACACGCGCGCACACACACACACACACACACACACACACACACACACACACACACACACACACACACAAATGTAGCTGATCCTGCTGCTTTTGAAAAAGGCACTTCTCCTGAAGCAAGATCAAAGATGTGTTCCTATTCAAAATTAATACGAATTTACAGCCAGTGTTAAAGTTTAATTATGTTTCTCTTATGACCAATAGAAAAAAAGGAAAATCACAGGATTAAAGGTCCAGTGTGTAGGATTTAGTGGCATCTAGTTGTGAGGTTGCAGATCGCAACCAACTGAATACCCCTCTCCTCACCCTCCCCCTCCCCTTCTCAGCATGCAGGAGAACCTACTGTGGCTACTAAAAACAGAAATGCAAAAGAAATGGAAATGGTTTGTCTGTTCTGGGCTACTGTAGAAACATGGCGGTGCAACATGGCAGACTCCATGTAAGAGGCATGGCTCCCTCCAAAGATATAAAGGGCTCATTCACAATGATTACATTCAGGTGATTATACGCTAATGAAAAGGCACTTAGGAAATGATATCCCATTTCTGCCAATAGATCCCCCTAAATATTACACACTGGACCTTTAAGGTTGTAGACCTTGAGGAGAGTGACTTTGCAGACTGTCAGGGCTTGTCTGTTCTCGTTAATCCAAAAAGCCTTCAATATTTAAGTGGTAATACTGATTTTCAACCATTTGCTCATCCAAAGGAATTCCTCCAAGGTCATCTTTGTCATCTTTGAAACCTTTGTTTGTGTATAGCAGATCAATCTCAAATAAGTGGGGAGCATAAACACTTTAAAATCTTTACTGTATTGTTTCTGCCTGTGATGCACAGCAGTGGTTGCTCCCTGAAGCAAACTAAATTGTCCTTGGTCATCAAGTTTTGTGTGTTTTTGGATGAACTCCTGTGAAACAACAAGAGCTAAAAACTTTTAAAGCTATCCTCTCTCCTTCACCATCAGTGAAGACACCGCAGACAATGAGGAGAGTTCTGGATGTAAAAACCATAAATATTCCCAGGATAATTGAAACAATAAGGTGAACTGAAGGTATACCCAGTACAGGATCTATAAATCATTTCCATGACACCCACCTCATTAATCAGGATCCAGTGACAGTCGAAGGCCACCAGGTTGGTCTCCACTACCTGCAACACAACAAAACACACCATCGCATTCAGAATTGAGACCATGATGTCATTAATTTGGCATAAATAAGCAGTCTTTAGATATATATACATATACTGTATATAATAGATAAATGACAGGTCAAAATAAGGATAGACAACTAGGCTTCTTTTGTTTCATTTTAATGAAAAATAAATTCCTCTTTGTCACCTATAAAGACATTTTCTAGCTCAGATAATGTGATTCATGGTAACTGAAGTGTGAATATTACGGAAAAGAACATTATGGAAATGTGCGAGGCTGAAACTCAGTATGGAGCCTCAGCATAAGTGATTTGAGAAAACTTGTATCAAAGGTGCTCAAGGTATCATTCAAATATCTTTTCAAACACATGCAAATAAGGCAATGCTTGCTTGTGTGTGACAGAATACTCACAAACACTCACAAACACACACAAACACACACACTTAAATCTCAACGTTACAGCTTTCCTGACTAATTTAAACAGATTAGACAAACTTCTGAGGGAACTCACTTCACTTTCTTGCTGTCTGTCTCTTAGTCATACAAACGGCCACAAATACACTCCTCAAAATAGTATGCGCGACACAGGGAAAAAAGAAAAACTCCACAAGGGTTAAACACTGCAGCAAAGACAGCACAAATAGGGCAAAAACACGTGGAAGTCCAGATACACTGACAGGACATTTGCACAGGCATTTCTGTTTCGTCATCCATTCCCCTTCATATAGCAGCAGAAGCTTTCTTTTAGGTCACTCTGCCTGCTTTCCCCTGTTATCAGTGAACCCTGTCAGTGTCTAACAATCAATCATTTATCTTCTCTGACAAGCATGAGGGTGACATCTCTTTACTCACTCCACCCTTCTCCTTAAGCCTCCTCTTTTTCCTATACCCAGCATAAATACATACATAAGTGGAGCACATTAGGGGAACATGTACTTCTTCAACTACTGACAGTTAAGATCGCTCTCTCACACGGCTGGAAAGTGATTAAGTCTTATTTTAGCGGTGCATATGCCTTGTGTTTGTGTTAGACTTTCTTTATGCAAAAGGGCTGGGATGCACAACTGGACACAAGCTACATAAAGTAGGACCTCACTTAAAGATAAGTAAAGGATGCGTTTATAAAGATTTAAAAGTTAGAAAAACTTTCTAAAGAAAATACTGCTGTCATTTATCCACTCTCTTTCTGCTCTAGTCTATCATCTCCATCGTGTCTCTTATCCTCTACCCACCTCTCGCTTTACAAAACCAGTTCAAGGCATATCATTCTATCTGTGTCATTTACTTTTCAACAAGGAGAAAGGCTCAGTCTTGTTACCTTGCTTTTGACTTTCTTTTGTCAGAAACACTTGTTTCTGCCTCTCACCCCCTTCGTCTCACACCCAGACCTTTAATTTTGTCCTCTTATGTTTGCTCCTGCCTCACTTCTCATCCCATCATCTCTGCTCTCCTTTAATTGCTCACTTCTCACTCTATGACTGCACCCGCTCCTTTCCTTACCTCCCTCTCTCCACCCTCTCCCACACCTCCTTCCACTCCTGGTGTAAAAATACAGTGCCACTCGTATATCATTAGCTATAATTGTCTAGGTGACTATAGCACTGTGTGTCATAAAACACTTTTTAGCCGTAAACAAAAGGCAACAGCTGGAGAGGGTGACGGAGCGTGGCTAATAGTGGTTTAATCTCCCACAGAGTCTCCATAAAACTTCATCATTATAACAGCGACGGCTGCCGTAAAACACTCTGTCTACAGGAAACATTGTTGCGACACAGACAAGGAGCAAGGCTGGGAGGAGAGTGATGGAGAGAGATGCAAAACAAGATTTTTGCCATCATTTTTCTTCTCTGTCAGCAACTCTGGTCGTCTCCCTCCCTCCCTCATAATGAACTTTGCATAGCAACAAACTTAACACGAAACTAAACAATGAGAATCATTAGAGAAGTTGAGGTTATGCATCTTTTTTGTCGTCTCTGGTGGTTTGTGTCTCTACCTATTGTGAAAACAGAAAGCAGAAAGAATAAGCAGTGCAGGAGGGAGAAAGGAGAGAGAGTGAAGAAAGGACGGAGGTCTGGCAAGCTATTCTTCTTTCTCTCCCCGTTTGTCTTTCTAGCTTACCGTCCTCATCCCTGTTCCCTTCCCTTGGTGCTCATTAAGATTTTTATTCACATGGGATTTTGGGCAGAACTGACATTTTAAACACGATAATGCAAAAATGGGTGTGTGCAATTTGGGAATTCCAGTGGTCTGTAAAATAATGTAAATATGTATATGTCGATGTTGTTTGCTTCTATGCAAGTGCTGGTGGATGCAAGTTTTCCACTTCTCCCATTATAACTTCCCTCTGGCAGCCGTCTGGACAGATGTTTCAAGCTAATTAGTGAAAGGGCAGGCTCCTAACACTAGACGTGACTCCTCGGGGGCTGGATCTGTTCGATACACTGTCTCTCTCTCTCTCTCACACACACACAAGCACAAAACACAGGTAGAACAAATAATGCTGCTAACATCCAATACTGTCTTGTTTGTGTGCATGTGTACAGACGCAAACTAAAAAGCCACCACAGTCATAATGGCAACTCAGTGCCAACGTGGCAGGTAGGAGTTGCTTGGCCATCGTTCCCTTAATGCGACCACAGAGATCCTTCTGACCTCTCTGCCAGCTCCACAAAAGCTTCATTCCTGCTCAGTTCTCACTCTCTGAAGTCAGAAGATCAAACAAACACCAGCTCTGTGGTCCGGGACAAATCCAATCCCTCAGTGTCAATATAAGTCTTTACTCAGTCTGCAAGCAGACAGATGGGACAAGGACTGATCTGCAACATCATACCACTGTACATCACAGGCTCACTTGTGTTTAAGAGTGGCCATGAAACAGCCAAACACCATTTTGATCCTATGACCTCTGTCCACCTGTCACTCCTGAAGGGGTCCAATAAAAAGAAATCATTGATTCTGGCAAATGGCTGCTGCTGGCTAGCATGCAGAGTCAGAGTCTGCTGCTCATACCAAAGCTTGACTTGATGAAAGCAGGGCAGAATACTGTACACACATGCTCACAAACGTATGCAAATAACATTAACACACGTCACCCTTTGGACACAGGGAGACAAGAATAATTACAAACACAGAATTTTTTTCTGCCTTATATTCACTGTGCAGCACACAGTATATGCATGTATATATATGGCTGTCTGTGTTTCTCTGTGTGAGACGGTAAGAAATATTAATGCAAAAGCAAATATTGCCTTAGTACATTGTGGGGGAAGCTTGAAGAGGGTGAGTGGGTGTTGCTATTGAATAAAGAGCTCTAAATTGAAAATTAGTTGTGTAATTTAATTTCATGCACTATTTGTGATCAAATCAAGCAAACAGCCTACAGCCCACCCTCCAAACTAGGAATATCCAAGCTTCGCACTTAAACATGCAACCAAAAGCTGTGAAAGTACAAACACGCATACAGAAGTTCCACAAAGGCAAACATCTAGCCTGCACATGCACAGATCCATCTCTACCCTTGCACTGCCTCACATTCAGAGAAAAGTTATTTTACGTGCTGTGCCACTGGGTATTACATCCATTGACACGCTCAAAAAATGACCATGCTATCAACCTGGTCCATCCAAGCCTGCTTTTTGATGACTGTAATTAATTTGTGATTCTGTGTCTGCATATGTGCGTAGGGGGATAAGGTGGCTGTCTGGGGCTTGAAGTGGGGGAGTGTGATTACTGTTATCGTCTCAAACCCTTCATTCCAACTGAACGCTGTGAGATGGAAGGAAAATACACAGAGAAAGGAGAACATCACAGAGGTGCGAAGTGGAGAGACAAGCAGATATGAGATGCTGAGAGAAAAAAGAGAGGAGAGAAGTAAACTTGTGTTTTGTGTACCATAATAACCAGACATTACAGTAATCACTAATGTGTGATGTCTTTCTTTACTGGATCTCCTGTTGATGAAGTGGCAACACTTGAGAATGCTACTGAATATGACGTGGATGGAAATACTAATATAAATATGGTCTGAATATAATGATTCAAAGATTTTTTTTAAGAATCGAGCTGTCTCTTATTTGAATACCCTAATAAACACTCAGCAGCTACTAGTCATAATCATGTACTGAGGGACTACTTTGCAATTAGTCAGTACGATGTATCATTTTACTTGACAGGGAAGAAAAAGGCTCACTAATGATTAAGTAATGATTTCTTAATGGGTTGTTACTAGTTTTGTGTAATGTATTGTGCATAATATTGTGTAATCTGTTCTCTTCTAACTCATCATTATATATATGGTCCTCGATTCTTATTAATTCTTATTAATCATTCATTAATTATCAGGTCGCTCCTGATTCATTCCTTAGTAACTACACATCATTTTCCAGAAGTTTCCAAAATATCAATGGGAATTAGAAATCATGAAATTGAAATTATACTAGTTAAATAATCACACTGTGTTCATGTGAAAGCTTTCCACATGAACCTAGTTCACCTAGTCCCCACTTTCAGTTTCTGCCTTCTGGCATGCTTGTGCAATTGTCAGTCCTTTCCTGCCCCTTACAAGGCTCTTAACAGCTTCATACTACTCAAATTTTACATGTTCCTACTTAAACTCTCCCTTTCATCAATTAGTGAGTCATGTAAACTCTTTGCACCTTCCCCTTTCATTCCCTTGCTCTCTCTTACCTAATCAAAGACTCTTTTCCCTCTGTCGAACTTGCATGTCTCAGAAATCTGTTGCAAAACACATAAAAAAAATTACCACTACTGCACAAAATAAGGAGAGGAGTTTACCCTCTCGCCCTCTCACTTCATTTTGATTCAGCCCGTCTCTCCTCTTCAATCTCCTCCTCTTTCACCCTCCCTGTTTATGAATCGAGCATTTAGTGCATGCTAACTGCGGCATTTTCTCCCTGATACATCAGAACTGCTGCGTGTCACTGCTGCCATTTAGGCTTAATGTCACTTGCCTCACTCGTGTTACTCCCACAGTGAGCCTTATGCATGTCTGATTGTGTGTGTGTCTTGATATCAAATATGCGTGTGCATGTGTGTGCATATTTGTGTGTTGAAAAGAGATGATGTCGAGCAGAGGGCGGTGCATTATAAAACTGCTTTGCTCTATGGATTTACATACTTGGCAAAGGAGCACTGAGCTCTGATTGATGGCGTGCAAAGAAGCAAATACAAATACACACTCTCACATGCATAAGCAGGCACTCCATTGGCATGCATTCTGTTAGCACACTAGCTACTAAGACTGCTAATCTCAATCCTTGTGTTTGTCTTTCTGCTGCCATGATATATGGATAAAATGATACAAATGTGTATCCACATATACACAAACATACATAGTCATGAAAAGACATAATGGATGATACCTGCTTGTCATGTTGAGACAGAAACTCACCCAACACACATTTGCCTACACATCTGTGATATGACAGCAGTGACCAAAGCAGTGAATTGTCATGTTAGATTGTATTTTACACAAGCTGTGCAGAAGGCATCCTGCCCATAGACCATTGGCTCACACACAGCAAATACACACTGCCAAGAACAGTAAATATTGTGTTTAATTTGCAAGACATCTGTTTGTCTTGTCTACAGGTTATGCTCATGTTGCTTCATAACGTTTGGTTGCAAATGGGATAATAACCCTCTTGTCTTTAAAATTGCTAAAAATCAAAGAAAAAATGTAATGGTTCAGGGAACCTTAAGTAAGTGATAAATCTGATAAAATATAGTGGTGCCACTCAGGCATAAAAGGTAAGCACTCACAGTCGTGCAGAGTAATGGCACACATGTTGATGAAAGTGTTCAGTAACTGAATTGGATAAATGGCATATGATTAATAAATCGATTAAAACATCAACAAAATATGCTGATAAAGCTCTTACACTGTAAAAATATAATATCAAGTAGATGACAAGAGGGGATAAAAAGTCACATTCTGCTATGTTTTGTAGCATCTCATGGCCACAAAATGAAAATATCAGAGGTTGCCACAGAACAAAATAAAATTTGAAAGTTCACTGACAAAATGCCAATCCACTGCGGATCACTTCTCCAGCCTCCAGTAGCCACACACCCGATGGCACCGTCCACAGAGATGCACTGGCTGACAACTGAGGGCGCAGTACTGGAATATTTTCCATTTTTTTATTTTCCAAAAACTTACATGGACTACAAGTAACTATAACTGCATATTTGAGTATATGTCTTTCTGAATATATCATAGCTAGTTAATAAGTACCCTGAATTTTCAAACAAAAAATGAATGAAAGAAAGGTTAAATAGGCTATGCAGACAGCACAGACCTTATAAAACTGTTTATAGTGAATGCACCCCATTTAAAATCTAGGCGAGATGAAAAACTGTGACTTGTTATAAAATTACAGTACAAAAAGCAATAGGGCAATGTAATAAAGTCCTGGTCTTGGATGCACTGGACCGTACCATGACATGAGTCAGAGGGGTGTCAGAGGCCTGCGTGATTCCTCTGAACAACTAATGACTCTAAATCACAACCAATAATGTCTGTTTAATTAGCCTGATACAGCCGTGGTCACACACCAATGATCTACAGAGTCTGTAAAGGTTGTTCTTGTATGATACTGAAACAGAGAGCCAGAGCGATATTGAAGAATGCAGATTGTGCCTCTGTGTGTGTGCGTGAATTAAGAACACTGCCTCTTTGCAAACCCCGTTTGATGAGGTCCTCTTCCATCTCTTTCTCTCTCACCATCACACACACATACCAACTCCAACAGAGAGCTGTCACACTCAACAAAGCCACCAAAGCTCATCCTGACAAGGTCTCACCCTGCTCACCAACATACCATCGGCATTATTGATCAATCACTCACTTTCTGATGAAAACAAGGGGGAAAAGAGCAGCAGAGTCATTCCCTTTTTTTGTCCTTTCAGCAGACACTTCTCAGCAGTTATAAGCTTCTCTCCCACAATTGCTGCCTATGTCTCCTCTCTTTCCCTCTGACATATAATATAATGCTAGGACAGCGAAAGTCTTTGATAGTGTGTATTGTGATGGCAAAGGGTAACAGGGCCAACATGCAAGACATCGATCATCCTTGAACTGTGTGTGTCTGTGCAGAAGCACACAACACTTTGAATGTGTGCGAATGTCGGCCTTTCAGTTTATTGATCAGACCACAGATCCAAGCTCAGCCTAATCCACAGAGGGAACGTATAACAGACCCACACACATACAATTGCACACATACACCATGGACAGCCCCAGCAAATATGACGATATGCAACCTGACATTTAGATATGAACAGATCAATGGCTGGAACAAATAGAATAAGCTGTCCTGATAGATCTAAGGTAAACATTTGTGCCTGTGTGTGTATGTGTGTGGACTCATGTGTATGTGTGTATGCCCCTTAATTGATTTACCAACAGCTTCTTCCAGAAGGATTTTCTTCATCTCACACGTTCTGTATTGATGTCCATCAGTTACCTGCCCAATTTAAGAAGGAAACTGGCTTATACGATCTAGGTTCAGGTCACAATCTGGCATTCTGCATTTAAAACCATATAACTGAAAAAGTACACCTTTGTTTGTTTGTAATCTGTTTACTTTTTTTTTTTTTTTTTTTTTTCAAATATTTGATTTGACTGCTTCCAAAAAGTTTAGACTCTGTGTAAAAATAAATAAAAACAGAATGCAATCTTTTCTAATTCTTAGTTATATTTTTAAGAATATTCTTTTCTCTTAGTTTCATTCTCATCTTCATTCTTCTTTATTCTTCCTTTCTTATTTATTGTATATATTTTATGTTTACATGTATGTTTAACCTGCTGTTGAAACA
Organism: Chaetodon trifasciatus; assembly: GCA_037975065.1. NCBI lineage: Eukaryota > Metazoa > Chordata > Actinopteri > Chaetodontiformes > Chaetodontidae > Chaetodon > Chaetodon trifasciatus. The sequence goes on from JBBMOE010000008.1 coordinate 5,634,876, forward strand.
AAAGAATTTCCAAAATTGGGATCAATAAAGTCTAAGTCTAATGAAGTATGTTTACTGAGATCAATTTTACAAAGTGTTCCTGAGACCATGTAGTAATATTGTTCATACCCAATCATGATACTGTCACCTGTTACCAACCTGTTTACCTGTTCAATGTTCCAAACAGGTGTTTTTGGATTAAATCTATTATCTTTGCACTGTTTTCAGTTGAGCATATGTCAAAAAGAATTATCAAATGATCACACTGTTTTAACATTAAACTGGTTATAACATGACTACCACTTGGGCCCCCATTAAAAATACCTTTACTGTAAACACCATTGAGCTTCAACCTTTAACCATTTAGTTCATGTTACTAGAATAAACATATCTTTGTTTAAATAAATTGTTACTATCTCAAACTAAACACAACTCTTCTCAGTGTGCACTATTTGATAAATACTCTGCACTCCTGCTTCACAAAAAGCCACTGGGGTTACAACTGTAAAATGTTTAATGAGACTCTGTACACTTAAGATATTTTATGCATCCAAGAACGGGCCAGTTATTCCAAGCAATGTTGTTTACTCATCTTGATGTGATATCAATATATAGCCAAAAGAACAGACAATCACCTTTACATTACAGGTTTTTATTGGCCTCTGTAAAACATCTTTACGACATCTGCTGCAACAAAAAAAACACCCTGCATTAGCTCAGTGGCCCAGGTGATGTTAGGTCATGTCAGTGCAGAGAAACACAGGGCAGAAGAGAGGACAACACAGGCGACTTAACCTGAGCCCTAAAATATCATAAGTCATACCATCTAAAATTGCCTATGGCAAGGTGAGATGAGAGGCCCGAAAGGTTGGCTGAAAGGTTTGTGATGTGTGAGAGTCAGACAGATGGAGACGGACAGATTGACAGACAGGGAAAAAGAAAGCTTCTTCATGTTTGTGTACGCATGCTTGTATTTCTGTGATAGAGAGGGAGAATGAGCCTCTCTGTGTGTCTGTGTGTGTGTGTGTGTGTGTGTGTGTGTGTGTGTGTGTGTGTGTGTGTGTGTGTGTGTGTGTGTGTGTGTGTGTGTGTGCACTGACTGAGCTGAAGTGTTCCTGTGAGCCAGCTCTGTTTCTGCAGGTTGACAAATCTTTGACCCAATATGAAATGATTCCTCTCCCTCTTTTCACCCGTCTTGACTCGATCCATCTGTCCATCTGTCAATCCCTCCACCCCTCTGCCTGACTGCACTATATGAAACGTACACCCCAGGTCAACTGCTCATGACACCAGATGTAGGTTTATCTTCACAAGTGTCAATCATACACAAAGGCACACACGTACTGTCCATGAACGCAGGAAACTAAACTGCACACACTCTAACTGAAGTACAAACTTGCACATTGTACTGCACCTATACACACAAGGGTTTTACCAGATGTTAACTTTTTACCTGAGGAGTCACACAGAGCAGGATCAGGTAGCCTGCAGAAGGCTAAGGGCTGAAACACACGCATAAAACAACAAAGTCACAACAGCCACCTATCCCCCTGCTGACAGATAATGGCTCTTTTGATCAACAGCAAGACAATTTATCAGTGAGAAACTCGTGATTAAAAATATCAATATGTATGTATGGCAAAGCACACCATTTAAGATCCTGTTTTCTCAACATACATAATAACAAAATGACAAATACTGGATCATTCAGTATTCTCTTGCCCAGTGTTCAGTGGGAGCATATTTATCTCTTACATAGCAAATTCCATTTTTGTGATAACAAATGAAATCTGCTGTTGTCAATCTAGCTAGGTCAAAGGATAACCTCAGCGTGGGAACACCCAGGATGGCCTGAGAGCATTAGCATGTTTTACATATTGGGTCACGATGAGTCATTTTCTTACATAGGCTGAAGTGTTGGCGTAACGAACTAATACAAGCCTTAGCAGCTACCACTGGGAAGAGAGAGGTCATGTTAGTTCACATGGTGAAGGGTTGGTGTTTGAGTGAGTGAGCAATGAAGGGAATAACCAGCTGTATATGGTGGAGGGAACCAGCTGTTACGGCCCTCAATTACACATCTGATCTGGCCTCCAGGGGTTGAAGCATATGCTGAAGTTGTCAGCCAGAAGAGCTGACCCCACTGTGCACTCCTGTTTTACAGGTAACTCTGGAGGCTGACTGTAGCTTGATATAATTTCCATCATTTTAAATCATTTTAATTAAGAAATTGTTTTTTTCTCAGCTTTAAATGATTAAAAAAAAGCTTTACATTATAATGCTATAAAACCATTTCAAATAGCATTAGAAATACTGAAAGGGGAATGCTCTCAGCTGTGAAATTGAGTGACTAATTTCATATTTAATTCCTTAAATCTAAAATTAATTGACCTCTAGATATTGTTCTATTGTTAAAATGGCTTTGATATTTCTGAGATGTGGTTTTCTCGCTTTGATCAGAGTTAATAGCCTATACAGCATCACTTTTGCTTCACTGCGATATAAGGTAGCCATTTTGCAGCTAATTAACCTTTCCAGAAGAAGAAACTCTTAATCACATGCGCCATTTTTTACTTAAAAAAAAAAAACCACATACTGGATTGGGGATGTATTTCATCATAATAACTTTAAAGAGTTACCTCTCAACTCACTGATTAGCTCCTGTGTCTGTCTTTTTCAATCATCTTGGAGTTGAAAATTGGTCCTGAGTGGCCCATATTTCTCATATCTTTAAAAGCCTTCAATCAAATTTCTTTAACTAACTTTAACTACCTCCTCCACTAAGGAGAGCTGCAGACTTGTATCAATCTGTTATCAGTTGCCAGTAGGTAGCCAATTGAATGATACACATGCACGCATGCAGGCAAAGATACTGAACAACATCTAGCAGCATAGTGATAAATTGCTGCACTGAACCTGACTGATGTAAGCCATTTAAAAGCTGATGCAATGCAATTTGTCTGCAGACAGGAGGGGAAACTATAGTGGACATGGGTGATATGCTACTGGGGTTAGGGTTTCTGCTGCTCTGTCTTTTTCATGTCTTAACGCATAATCTTTTAGTGCTTAATGTTTTAATGCAAAGATCTATATCAAGAGAAGTATCTCTAGCCTTTACCTGTGAATGAGTACCTTGTCATACACCAAACAATGCTCACTTGAATATACAGCGTACCTACTGAGGCAAACTAAAAGATGTCATCAGTAAATTCAATTACAGTCATTCACAATGGAGAACATGTGCTCCTTGCTGTGAGCAAGTGGGACGTTTCATAAATAAGTTATTAAACACAACTCCGAAACAAAGTGCCTTCTGCATAATCGAAGCCATGGGGCACTCTGCCCTAAAATCAAAGCAAAGCTGAGATAATTGATCAACTGACCCTGAAGACAGATTTCATCCTCTGCCCTCACAATTATCAAATCATTTTATTCCTCCATTTCCTGCTGGGGCCTGTTGACGGGAGACTATCTGACCCTGAGACTGACCCTATTAGAGACAGGAAAGAGAAGGAGATAACATAATGCTCTGCAAGTGGGCAAACAGGAGTTCAAGTGTATTATTTGTATGTTTGTGCAGTAGAGAGAGAAAGAGACACATCCTCAAGTATATATAGACAAGAGGAATCCACAGTGTTATCAAAGTGCTGCCAAACAGTCTGAGGAAAACACAATGGTAAATGACAGGAACAGGAGGAAGCAGAAAAAGAGGACAAAGGAGAGGTGAACAAGGACAAGAAGACAGAACAGGAAAGGAAAGAGGTGAGGTGAAAAATGAAACAAGGCAGCAGCAAATAGGTCAACGGTAACAAATGTGGTATATGCTTTTAATCCCCGTCATGGACCAATCAGTACCTCTGACAATGCTGAAATAATGCAACTTCTCTGCAAGTTAGGTTACCGTGCAGTCCAGGCCGTCTCAGACGCATACACACTAATCGATAAAAAAACGAGACGACTGGGTGACTTTTACTTACAGCAAAAACATCAAGCACATACACACCACTCAAACAACTACACTCATGCCTGCGATCCCTCACTTGTGCAGACAAAAACACACACTTGCGCGCGCGCATAGCAGAGGGTCTCCATGGGTCACAGTGCTTGGAAATTAAACTGTGAATGTGTGTGTCTGTGTGTGTTTTTCTTGACACAGCATAGCAGAGAGTTGTCAATTTTCATCACGCCACAGACTTCAGTTCCAGTTGCAGTCAGCAAGATTCAAAGGGGTTATACAGCAAGATGCTTGAATTGGACCATCACAAAAACCACGTACAAAAATGAAATGAAACATGAAAAGTGTTTGGAGGAAGATTGCCTTCACGGTTACAAGGAAATCAAACCTGACTGTTGGTGTGGAGACTTCAAAGCAAAGCACGGTCTCTGGTGTAGAAGTCACACTTTGGCCACCATCTACTCCAACTTCCTCCCTAAAAGGTCTTGGTGATGTAACTATGTTAGACTAGCAATAAAACTACGTTACTTAGACCCTTGTTACTCACAGAGGACATTCATTCTCAACAAACAAAGTGGGCTCTTTGCGCTTTGTTCAAGAATAATGCTCTTGCAGTTGCTCTGCTCAAGTGGCTGTCTAAATTATAGCTCTTAGATCCTTGATTTCTGTCAAGGATCTATTAACTTACATTGCATGGTGCATGAGACAAAAGACTTGATTAAACTCAACTGAGAAAAATCTGTTTATTCAAAACGTTAAAAAAATACAAAGTAATTATGAAACCTTTCAATTACACAGGCGGTACAGATATGTTCAGATATCTCCTGGGGGTTTGTAAAGACTATATTTGTGCTCTCCACAAAAACTAAAAGAAAAAAGAAAAAGAAGCACGCAGTATGTGATCCACCAGAGTGTAGATGTCAGATGCTCCTCTTAAAAGCTACTTATGTTGTTTGTGGCCATTCAGCCATACAGAGTAAGAGGCTTTAGGAAAAGAAAGCCCTCTGCTTTATTGTTGGCTGTTAGCAAGGTACTGTACTTACAGCAACCTCTGTGGCCTCTATTGAAACATTCCATGCTTTTATCCATTCCTGTGTCTTAGCCCAGCGACTCCCTTCCATGATCATCTCCCAGTTTGTCCATTTCACTCTCACATAAACCACCCCTTTCCATTTTTATATTTCACTGTGCTGCATCTGTCTCTGATCTCCCTCTCTTTCACTCAAGACAGATCCAATTTCACATCCACTACATCTTCAATAGCATAAATCCCATTAGGAACTGAACACAGGAATTACCAGCAGACGCAACAGTCCAAAACAAGTTCCATAATCAAAGCAGTGGAACTACGGTGAGGAGAGGAAGGGTGGAGGGAAGGCATTTAATTTGTTCACCCCTCTTATTCTGTTGTTTTTCTATAAACACCACGCCCTCCCCTCTTTTACCCATCTCATGAAAATGTATAGTTTTGTTGTGTTTCTTCTGAGCCATCATTTGATATAATGATCTGTGGCCTGTCATGAGACCCACACATGTAGAACAGTTACACAACAGTGTGTGTGTGTGGGTGTGTGTGTGTGTGTGTGTGTGTGTGTGTGTGTGTGTGTGTGTGTGTGTGTGTGTGTGTGTGTGTGTGTGTGCATGAGGGTGAAGGGAGATAAATTGATAAAGGAAAGATAAACTAATAGAGATGGAAACATGATGGCAGAAGAGCAGAGAGCTAGAGGATGCTTGTAGGGCATAGAGTCCATGAAGATTGTGTAGATGAGGTAAAGTGTGGGTGAGTGTGTGTGTGTGTTTGCACAAATTTGAGTGTTTAAGTATGTGGCAGGGAAACATAGGAGGGGGGAGAGAAAAAGACAACAGATAAGCACATTGGCAAAGTGAAAAAAATTTGTGATGATAAGCACTCTCTCTCTCTCACACACACACACTCACACACACACACACACACACACACACACACACACACACACACACACACACACACACANACACACACACACACACACACACACACCATGTACACACAAACAGCCAACCTCTCAGCCCTTTAGCAGTAATGCTCTATAATCATTGTGCTTCCAGCTCCATGTGCACAGATAAAACCTTAATGTCATCGCACATCACACATGCACACACGCATGCACAGACACTCACAAGCGCACCCGCACACACAGTTTGTTGAGATAAGGATATAATGCCATCTCTGTCTGGTGATAAAGTTCAAGGAGAGAACTAGAGCCAAGCCCTTGATGTGCCCTTTTAACTACAATGGAAAGTGGAAGGTAGAGAATGCTTTCTCTCTCTCTCTCCATAGGTGTGTTATGTCTATTTTGTGTGGATGCATGTATTCATACGTAGCACAGGTATTATGACACAGCCTCAAAGGTACGTGGACAGCCAGTGAACCCAACAGTCCACTGCCTTGTGTGGTAGTTCGCTGCCGTAGGTGTGTGTGAATGTGTGTGTGAACGGGTGAATGAGAGGCACTGTGGAAGACAATCAAAGTGTCTGAGACGTCACAACAAAAAGACAAGAGAGTCAGAATTTTCTTTTTCCTTCTCTTGCACAGTTTGACAGCTTCTATGACATGTTCTGTGACATGGAGCAGAGAGGCACAGCTGTTAAGACTGCAAAGCAAAGCACTTTGGATTGTATTTCTGTGAATCTGTAACCACTGAGCTGTCATCCTCTGCTTAGGAGCATAAGACCAAATTAATAACACCTATGGGTGTGTGTGGGTATGCTGTGCACTCACACCCTTTTTCTACTGATTGAGAAAGGACAAGACAGACTGACAATGAATACATTTATATGTACAGAAACATTTGTTGGTATCTGATATTTCCTCCCAAATCACTTAAGTGCACCATGAAGGTTAAAAACAGCAAGCTATGATTGGTTGGAATATTGTCTACTACGCAGGAGTTTATGACAGTGATTCCTGACATTTTGTCTGAGTGACGATATTTTGAAAATGCATTTCAATCAACTGTTGTTGTCTAACTATCGTGGTTGCTACCTACAAGAAGCTGGCATATGACTAACAGGGAACATTTTATTTGTTGTAGTGCTATCGTCAATGCTGTAGCAGTTCAGAATGACTACTTTCTATTCAAATATGTGTGTGTGCTTTAAGGAAACAACACGTTAGAGCTATTGATTGGTGTGTATATATGTGTGTGTTTGATGATACAATCTAAATGCCACTTTACAGAACATCCTTAAATACCAACATGCAGCACTTTACTTCGGAAGACAGAGCTGACTGTGTGCGTGTTTATAATCTTTCATTGATTTGTCTTTGTTCTTTACTAAAGGGTATCCTTTTTGCTTCCTCCCCATTCCTCTTTACCTTTTCTATTCATTTGTTCTTCACGTGTTCATCCTTCACAGTCTACATCATCCATTTTTGTCTCTTTATCTGTCCCTCCTTTATGCCTTACCCGTCTAAATCACTTTTCCACTGACCTCTATCAAGGAACAAATACAAATTTCAAAGTCACTATGTCATGCATGTGAGTATTAATTGGAGATTAACGTGAAAGCCCAGAGCAATCTGTATTGTAGCTGATAGAAAGTCCATTAGATTGTTTGAAGTTTTGTAAAGTAAGTCAAGTCACCACATTTATCAATTTAAATGTATTTGAAGACACCTTAATCTTTGTTAATCCCTACCCGTCTTTGAGTCGGAAGCTTCCCTGTCATTTTTCGTACCTCAATTGATCCCTCAGTTTCTTTCCCCTATCTCCCTCCTTTTCCTGAGCTTCATTGCTTTTCTTCTTAAAATGAACTTCAGTACCCTTCTGTCCTCCTTCTCCCTGTCTGTCATTCCATCATGAACTCCTCCGCTCTGTTCTTCTACATGTCCCATAATTACAAGTGTCAACAGTTGCTCCTCATGCTCCATTGCCAAAGCAAAGACGTCACAGGAATGACGCACAATCTGTGTAACCCCAAAATGAGGAAAATCTCAAGAAGTGAAGGAATTCACCAAACGACCCACAAATCACCATGTTAATCACTGTCATTTTCTACCCTTCAATTTATTCTGACAATGCCCGTCCAACCCCCTGTCCTCTATAGCTGAGTGGTTAACGTCAGAAAAGTTCAGTAATAGTTGACTGTAGACTGAAACAATGGAAAACATATTGGCCTTCATGTGTCAGTAAGCAAAGCAAAAGAGGAAGCACGGAGAAAGATACAAGGGATGGGAGCATTTTGAAGATTGGATTCAACCATACTGAACCACCACAACATCATCAGTTTCTGTGCTGGAATTCCTCCAATTTCCCTCCCTTTAAAAAGACATTGACATTTAGTCAAACAGTCAAGAGATACAGTAAATCTCTATATAAGAGTATGCGACATAATTAACAATTATCTGTCAGACAGATTATAAATCTACACCGAAATTATTAAATCATGCAGATCAAATACAGAAAACTAGAGAAACTGACAGGTTCACAGTTGCATACAAAATTTTAATAAAAAGATTTGGGAATGATGTTTGATAAATTTATCTCTTATCCCAGACTGCAAGCTTATGAGCTTATATTATATTATATTATATTATATTA
>JBBMOE010000008.1:5648378-5702843 GCA_037975065.1 Chaetodon trifasciatus
CAGAGAGAGAGAGAGAGAGAGAGAGAGAGAGAGAGAGAGAGAGAGAGAGAGAGAGAAGCTCTAGAAAACTCATTTGGGTTCTGCTCACCCACTAAAATAGAGGCCAACACTTCCGTATTTTATAATAGCTAAACCAATTTTACATACCTATTGTAGATCATCGAATGAATGGAGTGCTAATAAGGATGCATTCAACCACCAGTTTCCAAATATATTTAATCCCTTTTTACTCCTTTTTTGTTTTTACTTTATTTGATCAGAGGCCTTATTTTCTATTTAAAATGAGTGATCTGATCATCTGTGTTGTTTTGGTGGGTCAGTGAGGTGAATCATGTGTACAAAGAGACAGATGACCAGGCCTAGATTCAGCATGTCAGTGGAATTAGGTTACAGAAAACATTAATTATGAATTTGTCATAGCATATGCGTCTGATACAGTGAGTGCATACTTCATGTTGCATCTGTAATACAAGTGGAGGTAGAGTGGTCATAGATGCAGTGAAAAATATTTTTCAAGTAGGGGTGGGAGATATGACTCTAAATTAATATGTTAGTATTTCAGGGCATTTCTGTAATAACAATATTCTTGTTGATCTGACAGTTTTCAATCTCTTATCTTTATCAACCAAACCCCCTGCACACTACTGAAGTTGCTCCCGTTTTTGCAACCAGCTCTTCCACTGTGGAACAAGTGGCATTCTTACTATCACTTTCAGCCGTGCTTATTGTTGCTGTCCACAACGGTATGACACAATTATATCAACATGTGGGAGTATTTCCATTATAATGGATTTTTTAATGCAGATGCACTGGTTCCAATTTGACCTTCACAACAGACTACAGTGAACATTTAAGTATGGGCAAAGCTGTGCTCACAGTGGTTAAATGCAATAAGGAATACAACCAACAGTTTGTGTGCTCGCTTTGGGTTTAACCGACCACTAAATATATTTTTTAGATAATATGACTACACTTGGGTTTGATTACACTCGTTTGTGTTCCTTGGATTGTGTAACTCTGTTATGTGGAGATTCCACCGGACATGGCTTTATTTTGTGTCCTTTGCACATCAGCACACCAACATAACCAATAAGTATGAAAAACAAGAGTAAGAAAATAAGCAATATTAATGTTGCTGCATTGCTGCTGGATGTGTGCGTAAGTAGGCAGTTGACCCTAGCCAAACTAACTGATAAAGAAAATGATCTTTGTTGTGAGTTTGTTTTAGGGGTCCTTCTGCTCTCTAGTGTTCAAAAATCACTTGAAGCAGGCTTAAAGGCTTCCGTAGCATGTTGCAAAAGTGCAAAACCTTGATGAGACACATTGTCATCGTCTTCACAGACACACAATAACACGCCATCTTTCACCCCCTCCCTGTCACGCCTCCAACCAAATTAGATTGTGATTGCTCTTTCCGAGGTCACTTTTAATTAAACTGAGATGAGAACATGACACATGGGATTAAGCCCCATCCTACCGCATCAAATTATGAATTCATAACTAATGCTAAAGCCTATTGCTTTCAACCATGACCTCCATATCATTTATGTATAAGAGCAAGAGGAACTCCCCAATTGTCTTCTTCTGCAGCGATAGAGAGAACGATAGGTGGGGGTCGGAGGGTGTGTGTGTGTGTTTCAGTCCACATGTGTGACTGTGGAAAGAATGTCTTTGAAACTCGTATGGATGTAAGGAAATACTTACATATATGAAAAGATATACATATGTGTATGTGTGTGTGTGTGTGTAACCTATAGAGAGCAGAGAAGCACAGAGAGAAATTTCATTTTTCTGAGTGCCATGCCGTGTTCAAGGCATCATGAATAATACTCCACTGGACTTGAGAGGAATGGCTGTTATAATTGAAGCTGATCTGATTCATTGTCCAGAGACACAGAGTGCTTACGTGAGTCAGACCATGCTGGTAGCATGATTAATGCATGTAAGGCCATTTGAGAGAAAACCCCTTCAAAACACACTTGATAACCTTAAATATATAATTGTCAAGTACGACCAGGGCTATTGTTTTAATGTGCGCGCTCTGTGGGAAACTGAGCCCTGAGAAGAGCAGGATATTAAAGTCTAAATTTTGATGGAGGCTGATCCTGCCTTACACTGCTTACTTTAACATCTCCTAACCTCCTCTGTGCATCAGTGACACCCTGATTCCCCGCTATTTTTTTTTTAAGTCTTGCACTTTGCATCCAACCTGTTAAAAAAGTGGTCAAAATCGACCCTGACGTACTGATGTTTTTCCCCTCCAGTCAGCACTCACCATGAATGACGAGAGACTTATTAACAGGGTTATGGAAGGGGCACACCTAATATGATCGACAGCACCCTTTTTATAAGGATACACTGACATGAAATATAGGACATAAAAAGGATATATATGAGAAGTGAACTGTGTAGAAACAAGGCTGGAAGGGTAACTTGCCTTAGCAATTGTAAACTTGCAGAGGGAGGGAATGTTGTGACATTAAAATACAACCTGTTGAACCTGCATTTACAAACTGCTTGTCATGTCTGAACATCACTGCATCTGTGTGGGGCTTTTTCTTAAGCTTCCTCTGACATGGCTCGATTCACAAATGCAATTTTTTTCAACAGGGAATTATCTGTAACCAATCAGTTGGCTGCTTCCGCTTCAGCCAATCACATTGATTTTTTTTAACCCAAGGAATCAAGTCCTGATTGATTCCAGTCCAGTAGGAGTTGCACTAACCTGCGGAACTGTTTTCTATTTCTGTATCAAAGCACTTAGATCAACAAGACATTCTCAGAATGTGAGAAAAGTTTCTACTGCTGTTACTGTTGCATTCGACATTATTAAAGGGAAGATGAGACAAGACCAAAAACCACCCCTCTTACCTCAGTGATAAAAGCCTTGGCAGTAGCTGGACTCATGAACAGCACGGCTCTGCGTAGTGTATCCCTGTAGCGATGCAGCTCTTCCACGCGCATTGTTCTGAACAGACTCGTTATCATCATGTTGATATTAGATTCCACTTTCTGAAGGGATACGTCCATTCCCTGCTGAGAGGTCCTGTCCAGGAAGTCCTCAATACCACGGATATCTGGAGAAAGAGAGATAGAGACGGAGGTGAGACGCTAGCTGGGTTTCCATCCACAAGTATTGCAATGTGCGAATGAATGCTGGTTTTTATCTGCTAAGAGTTCCTTCATCAACATAAGCAGGAGGTGGTGCCAACTCTCCTATTAGAAACCTTCATACCATTGCAGAGGAAGAGGGCACAACAAGATGATGTAATTAAAAGAGCGCCAGTCAAACCTCAAGGAGTGAAAAAAGATGTAGAAAACATGATGGAAATATCACATTTCTGTTTATTTCATGTATTAGTGTGAGGAAGGTCACGTCAGATCTGTGTGGAGCGATGAGGAGACATTCCAATCTACAGTAACTACTTCTTCTTCTTCTCCTCTCGGGGTGGAAACAGCTGATGTGAGTCAAATATTCACTACGTCAGAACTTATTCAAAAAAGCGTTTTTCCATCATCCATTAAGCTCATTAAGTTGTGAGTGTAAATACTTTTTTTTTTTTTTTTTTTTTACAAAACTGAAATTGTGCTGTTTCCATCGACCTTTTCTAATGAGACACTTCAAAATAGATGGAAACACAGCTTCTGTACTTGGCTCAAGAGGGACATATACATTCTTCTGAAAGCAGTATACAAGAAAAATATAGAGGACAAGCAGAAAGACGGACAAACACCTGATCATACACACAAATTTAGCATAAATATTAAGACACTGATTTCTTTATACTATATTCTCTGCTGTAGCTGATCGGTTATCTCTGTGTAAACAGGTTCAGTAAATATCTCTTACTGGCAGTGATTCCTTGCTATTCTATCCTTTGTTTTATTCTGAGCTGAGACGTTTGTTTCCAGAACAGTACATCATCAATGACTCTCTCCTCTGCGTAAACAAACACAGACATGAAAGCAAAAGCATATGGTGGTGACTCACCGGAAGTGAGAGGCATGCTGTTGTCTTTCTGAGTTTTGATGTTGATACTTTGGCCTATTGATGTTGACAACAGCAACAGACATATAGCAACATTAAGGTTTAATTAAGCTTTATGGCTATAAGGGAATTAAATGTTTTTGTGGGTATGTACAACTGTATTGAGTACACAGTAAAATTTGACTTAACTGTAGTTGGAGAGAGTGTGTTGTTGTGTTGAATATCTGCCAATATCTGTGCTGTTACAACAGGGATGCATTAGCCAAAAAGTGTCCCATTTTTGCTGAATCCTCTATATGTCCCAGCCGGGACACTTAGAGAACAATTAACTATTGACACTGTTAAGAGTTTTTCATTATAGAACCAAACCACTGTAATTATCTCTTTAAGGGTTATTTTTGTTTGATAAATAAAGCTGGATGGTGGTGTCAGGATTTTTACAGCCTGGACTCCTCTATTCTTAATGAGCTACATTGTAGGTCAAGGTAATCCTAATTAAGTCACATTGGTTGAGACCACAGCTAATGATGTCGGAGTATGTGTGTGTGTGTGTGTGTGTGTGTGTGTGTGGTTATGTAAAGTAACTACCTAATGATGTATTTGATATGGAAAACGGATGACACTGTCGTCATTGCCCGTGTCATGGCTGAGCAATTAACTGGATTGATTAGACTTGTTAAGGGCCAGAGGGCTGGGGCGATGGCGTGATTGCATCAATGCCAAATTTTGGAGGTTTAACAGCGTATTAATAGGAGAGACACCATGCAACAGTATTGATTCAGAAAGAAATTAATTTAGAAAGAGGACAAATACAATCCTGCATGCACACATATGCATGAGTCTAACAAAGTTAGTTAACAATGTTTTCAGTCTTTCAGTAAGAACAACATGACATGGCAAGGAAGAACATGACAGCAGAGTAATAGTTGTTCGTGATGGAAAGTTGGTTTCTTTCTCTTCCTTTCTGACACATCAACAGCTGCACGGGCAGACAATACACAGACGACACATGCAGAACTCCAGAGGACAACAGCTGGACACCTAATCTGCTTACAAGGGAGTTTCAAACTGTGTGCAGACATGTGCACATATGCAGATGTGCATGTCATGCTGTGTTAGCACAAGACAGAATGAGTGAAGGCTAAACTTTAGCTTTCATTTCACTGATTCCATGTTACCTCTCATGCTTTACCTACTCCATGTGACATTGCTGTTGTATCTCTTTGTGTACACGAGTTGATGAGAAAGGTGGATGAGCAAACAGAGATATTGAGATGGCATCTTTAACGGCCAAACAACACTGCTCTAATCAGTCTGGGAGCACAGAGTTTTCAGATCATTAAAATCTAATTACTTTTATTAATTAGCAGAAATAATTAGTAATAGCAATAGTACTGTTTAACTATATTATCATTGGCAACAGTCATCATCACCAGTGCTTAGACTCCTAATGAGCTACATAACATGAATCAGTTGTAAGAAAAAAACAAAAACAGACAAACTGAGCGCCTCACATTTCCATCCATACACACACAGTTCATACAGAGGGGCTAATACAGACTAAGATAGCATGTAATATGTTGAATGTATGAAGTCCTCATTTACCTCACCAACTGACCTTTATTTTAAAGTTTGTTGTGGTTTTTTAACCACAGAAAACAATAAATGTGTGCTGTGTGTGCTTTAGTTTACTGTGCTTCTGTCTTTCATCCTAATAAAGGCAAAACCACATTTAGTCTCTTATCCTCATCAATAAACACCAGCAAACACAGTCACAGATCTATGATTGCAGAAACACATACTATACACACACACACACACACACACACACACACACACACGCACTCACTGCTCTATACTTTTTACCAGTCTAAGCAGTTTTAATCTTCATTCTTAAATCTCCATATTTATCATGGCGTGTCCACTGCCATTCATAATCAATGGTGCCAAGCTACATAAACATTCTGCTCTGTCTGATTATGTTCTCTGTGGCGAGAAAGCTTTGTAAATCAACAGAATCAAAAAGCTTTTGTCAACAGAGCAAGAAAAAATTAAATCATGGAGAGAAACCAAACCGCATAATACTTGCCTGCTTATTCATATGCATGTTAGGCTTGTTCCTCTTCTTGTTTTACAGTACAAAATAATTTATGCCAATCCAGTTTTCAGGAACATGTGCTTACTAATCAGCTTGTGTCTACAAACTTTGTCTTTGTCTGTGCTTTATGTCACATCTGCCTTTTTCTAGTGGCTGCATTATTGGCCTCTTTTTTGCCTCGTACTTGTTAGTGCACCTGTCAGCCATTCTCTCTGTCTCCTTGTCTGCTAACTGTCTAAAGGGTCGCTCTGGCTTTATTTGCAATCATCAATCCTTTCTCCACCGTGGCTTATAGTACAGGTTGTGTGTCCAATGCATTCGCTTTGCTCCACTCTGTGAGGAGCTTAAAAAATCCTAAACTGTCTCACTCCGTGCACCTCATTCAAATTCACCACATTTGTAAATAATCTGTGCACGCCATGATATTCAGCTTAATTTGAGAAATACAAAGATGCAAATCAGATGTAAACAATCATTAAAGAGTAAATTAACGCCCCTCTAGTGGGTGTGGTTGATATTTCCAACCAGCGAGGGAAATAAAAACATTGCTTTGCAGCCTGGTGTTAAGTTACTCTTTAAATAATTTGTCTAAACGTTGCAGTATGTATTGCTGTTTTGTAATGAAAGAATGAACTTACGCATGAAGACAGGCAACACAGACATGGAAATTTAAAGACAGATACACAAGCCTATAAATACATTTTGAATCTAATAAATAAGAAAAGAACACATATTAATGTTAATAAGTGTTAAATTAATAGAAATAATTACTTAATTTTGTTTGCAAAATAACATGTAGGACAGTGTAGGGCTTAATAATGATGTGTGAGATATTCAGTGTTATGTTTATGACCACCACCTTGAAAAAACAAGAAAAAAAAGGAGCTGAATCTAAAACGTAGACATATCCTGGTCCAATTTTACTCAAAAAACATCCTCGTTTCCTCCATCAAAGTTCCGTTGAGTTCCTGCCTCCTGTTCAAAGGACGAGGCTTGAGCATGTACTCCCCACTGCTGAGCGGATCATTGGCTGTCAGCTGCTTTCCATCAAGGAGCTTCAGGACACCATGGTGGATAAAAAGACGGGTAAAATTGCCACCGACCTTGCCCACTCAGGCAACCATCTGTTTGAGAAACATTCCTCAGGGAGACAGTACCGGTCCATTAACACCATGATCACCCATCACCTCAACAGCTTTTTCCTCAAGCGCTGTCATCTTACTCAACCACTCCTCCCAAGTCTCCCTGCAAAGACATACTGTGCACCACCACAGTCCCAGGGCTCTTCATCCTCATCTAATAGCGATGACTGCATTACTGCTGCCATGCTATTCCCTGACACCTAAGTGGTTGTTGCAACAGTTTTAAAAACTTTTAGAGTGTCTATATGACCCTGAGTCACTCCAGGTTTTCTCCCACCTTGCAATATGCCACTGTGGATTATTGCTTTGGGTGTTGTGTTTAACAAGTGGAACTGAAAAGGCATTTGAAAAGAAAACTCAATCAACTGGAATGGTTTCCATAATTCCTTATGAAACAAGGTTGTGGTTTGTATTGTGCAGTTCTCTGTGTGTCCCTTTCCCCAATTCGTCAAGCTTCCCTTCTTTCCCCCCATCCCATCTATCCTCCAAGTCCCTGGCTCAAAGTGAAAGCTAGAGTTAATGTAGTGTAGCAGCCAACAGCACGCAGGGATTTCACCTGCATGTACCGACCAGCTCAGTGGTACTCTGTCCATGTTCCAGCACTCCTTCCTCCCCTGCTTGCTTTCCCCTCATCCGTCTCTCTTCCCTTGGCTTTTCATCTGAAACCTCCTTCAGTTTCCCCTATTTGCTTTCTGTACTCTCAGGCTGAATCTCACTTTGAGAGTGTGTAAAGTCCAAGCTGTTATTCCACTCTGAGAGGCAGGCTCTGTGTCATGTGTAATGACTGTCAATTCCAGACTGGAAACCAGTGTGCTTGTTTCTTTCAACTATCAAAGTGATTTTTAACTGAACCCTTACCCCATAACATAAGGAATGGCCGTGATGTTTCCTGAGCTTTATCCAAATAATTCAACATATTTTTTTATGAACTGCAAATAACCTATTCTGTCATTTCCGACTTAGGGTTAAATTGTTTTGCAATTACTCAGTTATTTGTGCACTGCACAGAAGAAAAGATAAAGGTCAGTCTCTTCTGTCGATATTATGACTGGTTAACATAATGTACATGATTCTAGGCCTATAGATATTTTCCAGCAAGAAACAAATTACAAGAAATCTAAATAAAACAGTTGCTGGAGTCTGCAAAGAGAAACCCCTTTAGAGGAAGGAAAGCAAAGGAGGAGAAACATTAATATGAACTTTACACTGTGAAGAAATGAAATGGGCAGTCCGAAAGGAGGCGTTAACACATCCGGTATTAGAGGAGACTCCCCTGAGTGTGGTGTAAGAGGGAAACATCAAACATCTGCAAATGAGATTCAGTCTACTCCCTGGTTGTCTGTTGGAGCCTGGCTGCTCCCCAGTTCTTCCTCTCTCACTCTCTCTGCTTGACTTACACATCTTCCTCACCTTCAAATAATAACAGAGATGCCAAACTTTGGGATTGTGCACTTTCAGGCCTTTCTCCTTCCTAACCTTCTGCTCTGTTCAAAGAGCCCTCTCCCTGCCAGAGGCACTTAAAGTCTAGGCTTGTAACTTTTGCTACAATGCTGTTGGGGAATAGCCAAGCATAACTGGTAGTGACTTCAGAAAGAGGCACTGTCCATCCATCCATCCATGCATCCGTCCATAGTAACAGCTTGTCAGAGCTATCAGAGCTACCAAGTTTTACCACCGATTGGTGTTTGCTCTCCAGTAGGGAGTGGAGCTTGATCGGCCAGTGTCCATATCATGATTTGAGTTTTCTTTGGTGGTGGGGAATCTGTGCTGACACAAATTAGGTTTGCTCAAGTGGCAAGGCAAGCTGGAGGAGGAGTAGAGGAAGCCATGTGTGACCTTGCATCACTTTTTGATCTATTTAATGCCAGAGTGATGCTTTACATGAGAAATTGGGTGGGGGCCAGAGTGGGTAGCAGGGTAAAAATCTAATATCAATGGACGGCAGTACATTTAAATGTTTATTCTTTTCCCCAGTTGTGAAGTAATATTGAAATATTGGCATGGAGTGAAACATTTTTAGCTCCAAACTGCTCACTTTTTGCATTGAGTCTAGCACTCTGTCTCAACCTTACATTGCAAACAAGGAGAGACCTCTGAGAAGCCAACACGCCCCCTCATTGGATATTGGTCATTGATTGGATGCCGCAGCTGATCAGACTAATCACTGGAGTTTTGTTCCAGAGTGAAGACAGATAGGAGATTAAACTCAATTTCATCACTCCCAAGTTTTGTTTTCTGATTCATATCTGTGTTCATTGTAGGTCCGAAAAAAAGGACCACAAATAAATTCCATAAATAAATAATAAAAAGGCTTTCTGCCAGTAGAAATGGTTCCTGTGCCTCTGAGCAAGACACAGGTTGTTATTCATGTGCAGGTGTTTGTTAAACAGGTAACAGGTTACAGAGAGAAAACACTGCTGCTCTTACACTGATAACTCTGTGCCTTTATTAGTATTAGCACAGCGCACATGTGCAGACAGAAAAGCCTCGACAGCTGTTTAAGGCGGCTGACAGCTGATCCAGCTGTGATCAGCTGCTGCCGTCATCAGAAATGGACGTTGCATCATCTGATGCTTCAGAGGGAAGGATGTCTCATTTCTCTAAAAATAAATGTGCGTGTTTCTTCTCTCCTCCCGTGGTTTCATTGCATCTCTCAAGCTTTCCAGGCTTTTCCTAGTGCATTTTCTGCACCTTTGCTGTGCTTTCTCTGGACATTGCCTGTTTTGGACTTCTGATTTTTGCCTGTTCCCAGTTGGATTTGTTTGCCTGTTTGGACTGTCTTCTCTGGTTTTGACCCTAGCCTGCCTCAATATCCTGTAAGCCTCTTGTACATTACCTTGTTGTAATAAATCACTTGAATTGCTCTAGTTCCACCTGCATTTGGGTCTCACCTCCTGTTTCCTGGACCTTGCTTGCACAAGCGTAACACAAACATGAGCTAGAGTTTAATTACTCTTGTAGTTCCTTTATGACCAAATGAACAAAAACAAAACTGCGGGTGTATTGAAGACACAGCGCCCATACAAAGTAGTCACCCACTCAAACTTCATCTTTGATTATTTCACAACATAGAATATCAGTGGGTATAATTAAGATTTATTTATGCTGGTCAATAGACAGAAATCCCCTTAAAAGGCACCATATTCACAACTCAAACATATTTTCAGGGTATATATTATGGACAGGAAATGTTAAAATTTTCAATAGAAATGTATTTTAGTGAAACTGCCTCTCATGCGATCTTCATCCAATTTTGTTCTGCTTTTAGACCAACATCCTTATCTCTCTGCTTTGTCTTTCCCTTCAGCCTTTACCCCTGGCTATCCTTATCCCTGCCTCAGGCATCTCACTGTTGTGTGGCTCAAAGGCAGTGGTTCTTTAAATATAGATTGAGCCTCAAATGGTATGTAGGCCTGTGTCTCGTAAGCTTCGTTCATCAAGTCGCAGCTGAAAATGTTCAAGTACTCAGCCCTAGGGATCTGTCCCTAAACTTGGGAAGTTTACCTCCATATAGGAAATCAAATGCCTTTGGCCCTGAAGCATCTGTAGTCCTCCTGACTGCCTATTGCTCTTTAAATCCTCTATTCCTTCAGATGTAAGTGCCTATCTCCGTCCACCACTCCTTTGCTTCACTTCCATCCTTTTCTTCCTCTCTTTCATTCTTTTTTTCTAAAAGCCCCAGGCTTCGCATTCCCAGAGTCCCCAAAGAGAGCTTAACCAACACTTGTAAAAAACCAACACTCTATAAAAGGCTTGGCACCTTTTAGGTGTGCATCACCTTCCCTATCTGCCCAAATCTTCTCCGGCTTTTAATCCCCCTCCACACCCCCTTCCCGACTTTCACTTGCCTCAGCTGCCTCCCATTCTTTCTTCTCTTCTTCCTATTTCTAAGACCTATTTTGTTCTTGACCTTCCTATGCCCTGAGCTGTTTTGACATTGTCCTACTTGACAATTATCAGTAGTCAATTAGACTAAAGGATTTTAGATAGAAGCACATTTTCCTCCTTTCCTCCTTGTCTTCTGGCTCTGTTGTTGCTGCCGGCAACAATCAACCACTACTCTAGTTGTTGTGTCAGTGTCCACATCAATAAAGCATGACATTGCCCCCTGAATGTAATTAAATATGTATTTATATGTATTGACAGATTCCAAGTATTGACCAGCTTGTTTGTATATGTCACTTCCCCTGGGTCTGTGAAGCAGTAGTTGAAGCAGCTGTATTTTTCTTTCTGCTAATATACACAATTCAGGAAATACAGATATGAGCTAAAAATAAGAGTCACTACACTAATTTCAGATGTAAACACATTGATTATTAAAAGTTTGGCAAAACTTAGAAATGTCTCTGCTGAAGAACAGCATTTCAATTCTGAAAAACTTCAAGTGGACGTACAAACACAATGGAACTACAGAGAAGACTAACCCAGGATTTCCACTGGTCGCGTATTCGTGATGCTGCTTATGCAACGCGTGTTTACTCCATCCTCCACGCATCTCCAATCCCCAGAAGCAGAGCGTTTTGCCTGCCGAGCTTTGTTGACTTGTTCAGATCATGTTTATTTGGTCATTTTCCTTAAGTTTTTGAGCTTCTACCATGGGTAAGTGGGCTAGAATGGCAGCAATCAATGAGCTCGAAGCAGCAACATACAGTGAATACCTGTGTAAGATGCCACACTGTTTTCCCACACAAGACATACTAGTGTGGTTGAACTGACAAACAAAAAGGGACAAAGGTAGGTTTAAATGCCCCCTAGTTTTCATCATGTCTGCAGTATGATAAAGAGAGACATGGCTTCCTTTATTGGGGGGGTGAAAACGTTCAGGTTTACCAAAAACTCAAACTTGGGAATTTCACTTTTCTGGCTGCCTGGAAAACTTTTAGCTTCTTAGGTTTTGTCTTATAAAAACGAGTCCTCATATTCTTAATGCTGTTAGATCCCCATTTCTTGCTTTGCTCTGCTTTGTCTCTCTATTAGCTCTCTCTCTCTCTCTCTCTCTCTCTCTCTATCTCTCTCTCCCTCTCTCTCTCTCCACTTTTCATTGCTAAAGACATTTCACCTCCAGTGTCCTCCAAGGATGTAAACTACTTCTCTGGGGTCACACCCTTTTGTAAAAGGTTTTACACCCTCTTCAGTTGTTTCTGTGTTTATCTGCTTGCCTGACTGCCTTTTACTCTGCCCGACCAAATCTGCTATGCCTTTAGATCTCTGTCCCTATCCCCCCTCTGCTTTAATGTTTCTGTTTTCTCTTATATATTCGCAATCGCTTTTATCTCTTTTTTTCCTCTCTTGCTCTCCGAACGATTTTACTCCAGAGGAGACAAAGTGAGACATGACCTCCCTGTATAAGGCTTGTAGATCTTTGGTGTTTGGCTCATGAGTGTACCTGTTTGCCTCCATTCCTCTGAATCTTCCTTTATCATCAACTTTCCCACGTCTCTCTTGGCATAGCTTTTATGTGTTTTTCACCTCCTCTTTCACCTCCCACCAGTGTTCCCCCCACGGCATCTCTGGGCTTCACTCCCGTTAAAAAAAGATATCCATCTACCCATCTATGCATCCACCTGTCATCATTCCTTGTTCTCTTTCCTGTCTCTATAAACAACTTCATGTTTGTCAGTCTTCCTGCCCTTCTCTCTATTCCCTCACTTTTTCAGATGTGGTTCAAACATGTCAACTCATCACTTCCAGGTGAAGTCCAGAGAAAAAGGCTTGTGGATTTGCAGATGTTTGGCTCATAAACCCTCTTGTCCTTTTCCCCTTTAGACCACCACCACAAGTCATCTGTGCCTTTTTTGTTACTATCCCTTTAAGTCATGTTCTTTCAAAATATTGGCTATGTGACAGAACAGGCATGTACCTGGCCACTTCAAAGATGTTATAGTTCTATAGAGTTTTCTATATTTCTAAACATTAGAGTTGATGCAAAGTCTACCATCGAAAATATGATTTCTCAGCTACTGTGCATATAAATAAATATTCGGAAATATAGAACTATGTCCAATAGGCGAATATGTTAAATAGGTGAATTTCAAGCAGTGATAAATAATTTCACTCTCATCTGTCCTTTATTCAGTATTTCTTCATTCAGTGGAAGTTGAGCCATCTGAAAAGGAAGAATCCCAGAAGTAACCTCCCCCCAAGCACCTTCTTATTCTCAGTCTCTGCTTGATGTGTTTCTATATGAAGCCCTCGGAGAGATCAAATGCACAGTGGGACTTTACCTACAATGAGTCTTCTTAAAATGAAACCTTGACATTTCAAATTTCAAATTGATTTTTTTCATCAGAGTCTTCCCTCTTTAAAGGTCTACATGTGATCCATTTAAGATAAAAATCAGCTTTTACACCCATCTCTTCTTTGATGACTTTTTGTCCTATACATGCAGCATCTGCATTGACTCTTTCTTTCTTCCATTTTTCTCTTCCTTCCTCCGCTCATTAAATGCCTCAGCCCTATCTGCCCTGTCAAGTATTTTCCTTTTCCACCTCACAAAGGGGCAAATGCAACAAGGTGAGGTGACACCAGCATCAGCGTGCACAACGCGGTGCACAATCCCCATCTTTGTATGAACCCATGAGATCAGGGGTGAACATTTTCACACTGTACCTATGTGATGGGAAGAAAAAAAAAGGAGGAATGACAGAGGAGTTTTCAACTGCTCTCATTTGACCCATTATCACTAATGAGCAAACTGTTTGGAGGGACTTTAAAGAAAAGAGGAAAGAAAGAAGGGGTAGATTTCAAGGTATGAAATTTTGTTTTTAATCCATTAACATGCTTCATTAGGCAACACAATGCAAGGTGACAGAGACACTTAATGGACATCAGTAACAACCTGAACCCAAAACACTGCAGCACCTATGGACTGCATTATGACAAACCGGGTATAAATGGTATCCTCTTGAGGTGGAGCCCAGTTTACCATATTGATTTTATGTTTAATTTATAAACTCCTGATAAAATATTTATAACTACAGACTCAATAAAAGAATATACACTCAGCATGCAGGTAATAGCCAGCAGACATGAAGGGCTCAGCTGGCATTTTAGAGAGTTGTCTCATTGGACACCACAGCCAATATGTGACAGTTATCGTCTTTGTGAGGTGAATATCCGTGTCCCATGCGAATGCATTTAACTGCTTTATGTTCCAAAGCATTTGAACAAAGCACATTTGTCCAAAATATCAGCACTTATTATTTTCTCCTAATAAAAAGACTGGCAACCTAACAAGCATCACACTTTTAAAACGGCTCTTTCGTTCGACTATAACCTTTTACTATTGTGCCTCAGGCCCCTCTTGTCATTGGCTAAAAGCAAAACAAAACAAATCATCTTAATGTCAACAGTGTTATTACCACTAAGTGGTACTTCCCACATTTGCTCAACGAGGCCAGGGTTGCTGTAGTTCTGACTGGATTATGGGCAAGGTGACTCAGACAGGTAACAGTGACTTATCACTTACATTTTCAGTATATATCAGTGTGAACGCAAGACACCTGAGGAAAGACTGAAAAGACAAAGAATGGGAGGAGAGTGTGAGTGGGAGGCAGAAAAAGAAAAGAAAAGAAAGGATGATGGAGTGAGAGGGAGAGATAATAGAGAGAAAACATGTGTTCTCAGTGTCCGGAACGCACCAGTAGAGCTGAAAATAGGGATTGGGACAGTTGCACAGTAGCTTCATTTGAGAGGACACACTCGACTGTCTGTTCTCTAAAGAACTCTCCTTGTACAGAGGCGAGGCCTTTTGGGAACATTGCTATCATCTTAAAAGGCCATCTTTGTATCTCTCTACCTCACTTTCTTGCTTGCTCGCTCGCTCTCTTTTTTTGCACTCCTACTTTCTCCCTTCTCTCCTTGAACAGGGGGTTAGGCCATTAGGGAACAATGGTGATATCTTTAAAGGCCCTTCTGTAGCTGAGAGAACAGCACTGCCAAAACCCAGAGGAACCATGTGCTGAATCAGTGGTCACAGAGCACAGAGGGGATAGAGCGATTTAAGCGGGCTACGAACATGTGTGTGTTTGCATGTGTGCATGAGTATGTGTGTATGGGGTCTATTGTGTAGATATTTTGTATGAACTGTACGACATTTGAGGGATGAATTTGGGATTTAAAGCGGTTGATTGAAGGTTGTCTAGCTGGGGAAAAACTAGTGCTCCTACTTTCAGTCTTGATTAGGGTTAGGTTAAGGTTAGAGTAAAAGCCTTTTCCTAACGGGCATGAATATATTTGTTGGTAATTTGCATGGAACTTAAAAGAAGTTAATTTCATGGTGCCAAATGGAAGCTTTCACAGTCGTGCAGAACTTTAGGTTCAGACAGAAAATTACTAGGAACCACACATTCAGATTTCAGCAAATGGAAAAAGGCCTCGGCCAACAAAATCCCGCAGATAACAGTTTGATTCAACAACGTGCAGTCAAGCACACATCCAAGCAAATGTGTGCTAACAATCTCTCTGCGATTAAGGGAAGAAGCTGTCCGATCCAGATTCAGCATGGTTTGAAATACTCTCTTTGTGACAAGATTTCTGAATATATTTTTTAACATTTAATAACTGGGCTGTTATTACATCATTCATCATGTGTCAGTCTGACAATTGCTGATATTGCAAAGTACTTTATATAGGATTATATGAAGTACAATAGTAGTACACTTCAACTGTGTCACTTTATACCTGTACAATCCACCAATTAACTGAAATTCTCTTTCCTTGACTTGCTCAGCATTGATTCAATCAGGGTATTTACTACACTGACTTCTGAGGTGTGGGACTAGCATTTCCAGAAGGGCCACATTAGCCACTGTTCAATATCCATCCAATATAAACTGCTTGGTCGAGCTCACTGGTTAGAGCATACCTTCATGATATATTCAACACACTGATATAATGCTTTAATGCCTCAGAAGATTGACTTTGAACCTTCAGAATGCATTGCAAAACAATACTCCTGCAGAGATCTCATCGGAGATCAATGCATACAACACATGAATTGTGTTAATTGATTGCAATGAGTGAAATGGAGCCTCATTATAGCTATAAGGATTAAATCAACACTGAATCATACGGCACAAAATGACTGTATTGCTCTCTGTGGTCCAAAACTTTTAGGTGTGTCATGCTTCTGTCCATCCACCAATGAGTGATGTCACAGCTGGTGTTTTCCATTAGCTTGCAAAACACCTGCACTGACATCACTCATTGGGGTGTGATCTAAAATGCAACATGCTTTTACGTTTCAGCCCATCATGAGCAGTGCAGCAGCAGTGTTCCCTCCTGTATGAGACAGAGATTAATTACATTTGCACATAAAAGTGATAGGCCAAAGAAGGCAGAGCAGGACCATGAGACTTTATAGTTTGACAGCCAGTCAAGAGCCAGTACAGGCTCTTGACAGTATGGCATGAGCTCTCTGTGAGTTTAGATCAAGTTTGTGACCCCGCTCCCAAAGAAACAACATATGATGATGCTAACCTTGTTGGGGTCTGAACGGATACTGAGACACGATATGCACAACAGAAACCGCGTGCACGAACACACACACTACACATTATGAATACACCTGTACACACACAGAAAACAGCAAAGTCATATTTCTGTAGAGGGAAGCCAAGAGACCGAAGAAACAGAGTGGCACATTACAGAGAGGGACATAGGATATTGCCAGTCTAATGTTAGAGTTAATGGACTGGAAAAAAAGAGGGCGAAGGGAAAGAGAGAGACGAAGAAGCAGGGTAAAATGAGACAGCATACACACACACAGGTAGACTGATGTGTCACTAGAATAAAGATACATGTGTATGTGTGTGCCTGTTTCTGTGCACATGCATACACATGTCCATGTCTGACTGACTTATTTGGCAGATATAGAGAAAGAGAGAGCAAAGTTTCTAGTTTAAATATACATCTGTTAACTCTCTAATGTCCTACCATGCTGAGAAACTACTGATATTAGATTATAAATTCAAAATTCACACATTTCATAGGCCTACTGTGTGTCATTTCACTCATGTCACTACAGATATCCCTATAGCTACTAATATAAGGGTATTTTTAATGAAAACTGATATTAATGATTGCTTTGCTGATTATTTCCTTACCAAAATCAGAGTCATAGAAGAGGATGAACTTCTGCCAGCTGTACTCAGACACCACTTGCATGATGACCTCATTGAGATAGACAGGTGGGCGGACCATTAGGGTGTAGTCATCTGTTCCAGGGACGCGACTGGTTGGCGGGCAGGCGGAGCGGGGTGTTCCCGCTGGGGAGCGCTGGATGAAGAGGTGGGGGATGTGCATGGCATCGGCAAGAGTCTGAAGGCTGCCTGCTGACATGCAGCCGATTGAACTGACCAGAGCCAGGATACCACGGTTCATCAGCTCACAGGCTGGATGGAGGGGACAAAGATGGAGAAGGGAGGAGGAAAAACAAAGAGGAACTTGTTATTTTCAAAGCATACAAAGGGAATTACATTTCTCATTTTATGCCAAAAATCACCAGTCGTAAAAAATATCTGTTACATCTGTGGGCAATACCAAGTCATAGTTTTGATCTTAGTAATTATTTGCGCTAAGAGTGCAAATGATTCTTATTCACCCAGCACCGACTGAAAGAGATAGGGAAATTCTTAGTGAGCCGTTCCTGCTTGTTTCCACATGCACTGCATAGTTATTTTGAGGAACAAAGCTGCGAGTCATACACAACCTGCTTTGTGGTACAAACAGTGGGCATGAAAACAGTGAGGGAGGAAACTTGATACAGTGGTGTACATCCATAGGTAAAGATATACAGCAGCAGTGTGGGAACATAGTGTGAACAGGCAAAAACCCACTATGAATATCCATTATTGTGAGTCACTCTTTTATGACTCAACCAATGGATAACTCAAGCCTGAGTCAAAACAATACATGTATGGAGTGAAACACATGAGACTTCTATGATATGATATAGGATTAATGCATCAGCAAAGCAGAGCATTCACTGATTTTTTTGCCATTTTATACGACTGAATTAGAGTAGGAGCAATACTTGTTTCCATCATCACTCTGTCGGCCCCAATTCCTAATTTCCGTACAAACAAAAGCAACCATCTCCTGAGAGTAAGCAGTAGTCGAGCTATTGAATCAAGCTAAGTCAGTAAGTATAGCAGAGTCCTGTCAACATCCACATTACTGACTGACCTTCAGGGTACTTCATGAACAATAATGATACAATATAAAGCAGTGTAGTCTAGAAAACTATTAAAGTATGCTTCTATAAAAAGTGTTTTCAAAGCTGTATTGTAAAACCATGTTGTAAAAGATGCCCTTCTTGCCAGACAGACAGACTATCCACAATCCCCCAGTTGTTTGTGCTCTACTGCCTAAATGCTCCTCAGCTCTGAGACACTATCTGTGTTCATTTCTCCTTTTCCTACGTTCCCCTTTTCATCCTTCCTAGACCTCTAGTGCTGTCAAAAACACCTCTACCTCCTACCCTCTCAACCCACTCCCCTGTTATCTCCCTTCTTGTCCAAAACAGCCCCTCTGAGTGCTTACCTTTCAGCCCCAATCATTTCAAAGCTGCAGTCTTGCAGTGATTTTCATTTTAGTTGCCTTACAGCACCACTGAATGTTGTACACTGTCCTCAATTTGGAGTCATCTGCCTTCCTCTACCTCCTCCTTTGCAACATCCCTTCCTCAGCACCTTTTCCATTCCACCCACCAATCTTTTTCACCATCTTTACTCACTAGCTGTTTTCTCCCTCATCCCTTGTTTACCCTCATGGCAACACAGCCACCTATCCTCTTTCCTTCCCTCACTCCAGCCATCTTTCCACTAATCACCTCTTTATTGCTTCATTTTTGCAAACACTCTTGCCTCTCAGTCTGCTCTTCCATTACTTTTACCTACAGGGCCAACCCTAACCGAACCCTGACTTGCCACCCACATGTTGCCCTTATGCTCTTGCCCCCATTCATTCTCATCCTTATTTCATCCCTCACGACTGCTTCCATGCTGCTCTCTGCATCCTGCACTATGTGCTAAGCACCAGAATGTGTTTATTTCACTTCTAGCTGACTAAACTCCTGCCACTGAGTCACTGAGTGAAACAAAAAGTAGTGGGGAAAAAAGTTTAAAGACAGTACAGTCAACACAAACACACGCATACGCAGATACACACACACAAATGGTACAATGGCAAGAACACACAATCTAAAACACACAGTCAGCCTGTATAACGCCACACGGACTAATCTGTCGACACAGCAAAAATAAAGCCAGAGAGAGAAAGAGAAAAGAAAGGAAGAAAAGCTTGAGGAGACAGATTCATGGTGCTGAGAAAAGCAGAATAAAACCTTCTATCTGTGCATGCGTGTGTGTGTGTGTGTGTGTGTGTGTGTGTGTGTGTGTGTGAGTGAGGGAGAGAGAACATGAGAGCTATACAATATGACACTGTCTCCCATGTCAACTGGTTTGCACAAAAACAACCCAATGAGTTGGATTTCAAAAAGTGGTTTATGAGGATGAATACACAATCGTGACAAATTCCAACCATGTCCGTGTTTGTCTGTGCATTAATGATGCACAACATGGCGTCTGGCTAATTGCTTTTCTTGGTTAATCACTGATTTCATTTGGATACATTACTTTTGAAATGTACGAGTCATCCTTAAAATAAATTCATGTGACACTTTGTCTTGAACAGTCTGCTTTTGCAAACAAACAAACATTCATTCATTTTCATTCATCTTCTATACCCCTTGTATCCCTTTCGGGGTTGGGGGGGGCTGGAGCCTATCCCAGCTGTCAACGGGCGAGAGGCAGGGTACACCCTGAGCCGGTCGCCAGCCGACTGCAGGGCAACACACACACAAGCATTCACGCTCACACTCACACCTAGGGGCAATTTAGAGTCACCAATTAACCTAATGAGCATGTTTTTGGTCTGTGGGAGGAAGCCGGAGTGCCCGGAGAGAACCCACGCATGCACGGGAAGAACATGCAAACTTCACACAGAAAGGCCCCCGCCTGACCCCGGGATCGAACCGGGAACCTTCTTGCTGTGAGGCACGCGCACTACCTCCACCGTGCCGCCCAACAAACAAACAAATAAAGCTTAATGCACAAAATTAAAGACACTGGTGCTGGTCCACTTAAAAAGTCACAGTTGCTCATGTGAATTGGTTACGGTTGTCATCGAGACTTAAGCAGTTTGGTCTAATTTGGACGTAATGGCTCTAAATATATGAACACAAAACCTGTTCGGTAATTAAATGGCTATAGATTGTTTCCTTCTGAACAATAGCTAAAGGGCTATTTTGTGCATCCATTTCCTCATGCATTGATGTAGATGATTAATAAGAAGAAGCTGAAGCAGTTTCAATCTCACTGCCCATTGTACAAGTCCACATTTTGAGGAATTAATTACAGTGTAACAATATATGATTAAACTCCACTAAGTCTCAGCATACTGCTTAGTCATGGCCATTATTCTCAAAACCAGTGAGCCTGGGATTCATCTTCACTCTACCATCATCTTAATGCTTGAGCATATGCCTGTGGGTGTGTGTGGGAAGGTACACCTGTGATTTTATTTGTGCATTTATTATGTGTGAAGCCATTTTCAGCCTGTGCATGTGAGTCTGTATTTCTATGAATAATTGAGCTGAATAAGCCAGTCAAGTGTCATAAGCTACATTATACAGATTCCACAGCCCTATTATAGCAGTCATGCTAACGCTTTAGCCGTCTTGCACTACTCTAGCTACAGTACATTAGCTTAGCATCATCAAGGCTTTGGCTAATGGAAGGCTTTGCTAATCCTCTACTTATTAGGGCACTTTGGAGAATTAGTGCCCTCATCCCCTTTACATCACACACTCTTAAGTCTGCAGGGGGCTTCTGAGCACTAGGCTCATTAATGCTCTTTGCTAATGACTTAAAGGGCCCGTTGCGCTAACCCAGCCCAAATGTTACATCACTCTGAAGTAAGCAACAGTTAAAGGAGAGGGTTAGAAATGCTGGTGCAGCAAAACATGTTTGACAGTATGGATAAGAAGCACACTTACTGACATTATGAAAGCTTTGAAAGTATATAAATAATTTGAGAAAGGTCCTGCTTGACAGATTGAGTTGTTAAGCTGTGCAGATGGATGTTGTTTCCTTATACCTTGCCAAAACTCTACAGAAGAACAGCTGTGTACAATGACTGGAGCACAAAAACGGAGCTGAACTACAGAAAGAGACGTGTGTAGGAGGGCAAACAAATAAAACCGTAGCCATTTGCAGTTTTTCACCTACCATCCTGTACCATAGCCACCTACTACACCATACTTGCACACCACCACCATCAGCGCCAACCCACACATAGCCACACTCACACATCTAAACCCCTCCTGTACATGAGCCGTATGGGATCAATCTCACTAAAGCAGTCATGCAAAGCGTTTAGTTGAAGGACACACACACACATATACATATACATATATGTATATGTCATTCATCCAAACAGTGCATATTCAAGAATTCAGACTGTTAGCCACAGGGACTACTGCAGGACTCATTTACTTTAATTATTCTGCTCTGTGTTTATTCATTTATCTAATTAACTGGGAGGTCAATTGATCCTGTGAGGCCCTAAACCTTTATTAGGAACTCAACAACTTGCAAAATAAGATAAATCAATCCCTCCTCATTATTTTTCATGTATTCAAATTCTGTATATTGAACCGCTACCTCACCCCAGTCTTGTTTACACACAGACATTTTTGATGCATGTTCTGTATGTTACTGTGTACTGTACACGTGTTGTCCTGTAACAGAGCATGTTACTGAGCTCTGTCTCTCCAGCTTGTTGGTCTGTCACAAGAAATGGACTGCAAGCACTTCACCTGCAGTCAGGTGCGACTGATTCTTCTCTCTATCTGTGTCTCTCCAAGCTGCTCTCCTCCCACCACGCACTCACACACACTTTATCACACTGATACCTAGTCCTCCGGTCTCTGTGGCACAGTGACTAAGGATGGAAAGGAGAGGAAAGAGAGAGGGGTATAGGAAGCAAGGAAATCAATATCTGAAGAAAACCAATAAAAGAGTGTCTGTATGCCTGTAGCTGTAGCTGTTTCTCAAGTAAGTTAGACACTATAAGAGACAACAGTTTTAAAGGTTTATATGTAAGATTTCCACTTTAAAATGTCTACAGAGGACTAGACCTATGTTATATATTTTGTTCAGTTGTGTACTTACATTATGGCAAATGTTTCCAGGAATGTTCAAACCCATAGAAATCCAACTTTGTTCAAGGTAAAGGTGCATTTCATTTAGTTGCCTGGCAATGGCTCACATCCCCTTTACTTCCTCTAGTTGCTCCGGGAAACATGAGAAACACCAGATGATACGTTTAAGGCTGAGAACGGAAGTTGGTGAATCTGACTAAATGTAACACCGCTAAAAAGTCAGCACATGACTATGTCCGTGAGCATTTCTGCGTGAGTCATATAGATCCTCATTGGTTTTTAATGTTGATTACATTTTCATTGTCTTGAGAGACCCCTAGTGGCAGAAATTATATACTGTGCATTTAAAGAGTAAAACAGGTCATGTATAACCCGTAAGGCATCCTTTAGTTTGTAAAGTTTTCATTTAATATGCCTTTAACTATCACTGGGCTGATACTAGCCAAAGACAGTAAATAGGATAGCACAAGTGAAAAAATACACTTAAACTGAGTAGAAACTGACTTCGAAATGCAGAAAACATAATACTGGTAGAGCCACCTAGTAACGTTTTGTGTGATGTTCCATACAGTAAGTTGCAATCTCATAAATCTAGCCACCTGCCTCATTATGTCACCTGTGTGGAAGTACTTCATGCTAAATGAGGGGAAAAAAAGCTAAACCAGCAGATGCAAAGTGTTCACTGAGGCAATGGGTGAAGCCACTGCAGCAGCACTGAAGGACTTCAAATACTGTTCAAATGTTCAAATGAGTCAAGCACATATCACTTTGCAAGGAAAGCAAAGTTTAAACTGACTGGATTATAAAGAGCATCATAATTACAGAATAAAGCTGCACACAGTAACACACAGAGATGTGGACATTTTGTTTCTAACACTGAAACTTCTGGAACTTTAAAATAGACACTGAAGACCAAATGACAGGCTGCTTCTAAAAAGCTCAGCATTGAAACTGCAGTCTAAGGTCATTGCGGAATTTGATATCATAATGTGGACTTAATTTTTGATATATTACATTTTATCAAAACTGCATTGAGAAAGTTAGATGAAATAAGAAGATTGTCACAGCAGGGATAACTCAATACATTTTCAACTTTCTGGTATCTGCTGGCTTTAAGAAGACTATGTAATCATAATCAAGTGTTTGATTTCATCAGTAATTCACTGACAGAACAAAAGTAAGTCCTTGGCGGCGCCCACAGCAGTGCCATCGCCAAGAGTGTATCTCCGTGTCTAGAACTGTGTGTGTGCTTGCATGACCTACTTGTGTCTGTGTATTGTTCCATGTATTGTTCCACAGCTCCAAACTGCTGCCATGCATTGTGCCATACACAGCTAAGCGCTGAGTGGCAGAGAAACACTCTTACTCACACCGCTGGCAGGCTGAAAATATGCTGTGCTCTATATATGCCTCTGCGAGTGTCTGTGTGGGCCATTGCTTTGCTGATATACACTCCTTGAGGGTATTAGCACTTGAATTAATGTGGTCAGGGAGGTAGAATGAGCAAAAGATAACATGCCCTTTTCGACTTTGTTTCTCTTGAAATTTATCACTCTAAGTTCTCTGACTTCTGGCACTTTCTGTTGCTGAAAATACCAGACCAATGATTTCTTGCAAACACAATCTGTTCTTATTCCTGCCCCCAGTACGTCTCCCCACCTCCTACCCTGTTCCCATTAACATTTAATGGACCCCCGTTGGTCCCTTCATCTTGTCACATTTAACATCATGCATTCCAAGCTAGCTCTAGTCTTTGTGCCCCGGAGATGTATACATCCTCCCTTTCATCCAGCCTCTTTTTTCCTTCTCTGTAACTATCTGTGTCTCCTCTCCTCATTTCCTTCAACTGCCCCTGAATTCAGTACCCTTACCACTCTGTTGTATTTATCCAGTTACTGCGCTCACTGTTATCACACTCGCCAGATGAATGCCCCGTCTCCCTTTTTTCCAATCCTCATCTCTCTTTTCCCCTGTCTCTCTTTTCTTTAAACTTTCACTCTGCCACTATTCCTACTTGGCCTCCTCTCTTCCTTTTTTTAGTGAACAACCCCTTCTTTTACACCATTAATCTTTCTATCTCTTCCTATTTTGTATTTGCTCTCCCTGCCACTCCCTCGCTCTATTCAACACAAGTCAACAGTGTAATTTCCCTGGTTTTTAGCTCCCAGATTAACTTCTCCCTCTCCACACCCTGCCCTCCTGTCTCTTCCACTCACTGATCTCTCCTTCCCTCACCTTTTGCCACCCATCTAGACTCTATCCTTCAATCTATTACCTGAGATTGCATGTACAGTAGATTATTGAGGGCCAGTTCATTTTTATCCTTCACACCATCCACATATTCATCCATCCATCACCTCAATTGTTTGTTGAATCCAATTAAACTGTACCATGTGCACTTCTACCTCAAGTGCCTACTTCATTCGCTCTTATTATTCTGCACTCACCTTTTCACCAGCTACAGACCAACCCATACCATCTTTCACTTATCCTTTGCTTTAAAATCGCTGTATCCATCTAGTCCACAAGCAGTAATCCACAACCATTAATAACCACTGACTATCTGTGAAGGCCACATCTATGGTGCCTTATGGGGACATTCAAAGTAAATTACAATGCATTCATAATGTTTTACGACTACACTCATAAACACATATAATGCTTTATCAACGGTCATGAAACATTATGGATGTGACTTAAAATTAATTATCACTTCAAGTGTCTTATGGATGCTCTTGAATAGCTATTAATTAGAGGTTGAGTGATGGGGCTTATGATACATTATGACTAACACACCTATACATACCTCAATAAACTGTAGTAAGGATTCATAGTACGCTATAATAGTCCATGCTGTACCATATCTTATTGTATGAGTTAAGTACAGTGAAGTACATATTGATGCATCCATAAGACATGTGATGTTACAATTAATTATCGGATGCATCTGTAACGTTCCACAGTTGTTGATGTAGTGCATCAGAAATTGTTATGTGCATTTATGAGTGTAGTCATAAAGCGTTATGATTGCATTATAATTCTCTATGAATGCTCCACTACAGATGTAGTCTTTATGGAAAGTGTTTATACTGCATGATTTTTTTCACAGTTGTGAACAGCAGATACAAGTAGATCTAATATGTGAGTCAGGTATCACACACTGAAACTCAAATATCATTAATCCCTCTGATTTCCTGTGTATAAAACAGTAATATGGTAGTATCTTATCTTTACCTATTTTTTTTGCAACTCATGTATAGTTCAGAAAATTAACATCAGTCTTCTTTTACATTTCATCTATTCTTCTTATCTCCTTTGCCGTTCTTTCATTTCCCTCCATCCCTAAAGTGTGTGCTCCTTTTCACACAAAGTCCATTATCATTTTAGTCCAAGTCTGAAGGGAAAAAAGTGGAGTTTTTATGCACATTTGTCTCTCTCACCAGGTCTGGTGCGAGTTTTCTAAGAAAAGATCTGCAGAAGAAAAAAGACAAAGTATTACGTCTGAACATAGACCTCCTCCTGTGCTTTATGAAATGGGAGAGAAACTCTGTATCCTCCATGTAATTGTTGTCGTTTTTTCTGTCCTGCTGTCTGCACTCCTTTAGTATCATGTAGACCTCTTGTTCTACCGATGCTGATAACATACATTACACACTCACCATCCATATCCTCCAGGTTGGCAGCAGTTTTCTGCCATGTGCTTTTTCTCAGTTCTCCACTTGCTATCCTCCGTGCCACACTAAATTATCAGTGGCTAATGTTAGTAGCAGATCTTTTTCATGGGTCACACAGATTTTTATCGAGCACAAAGAAGGTACGGAATCCAAATGAAGTGCACTATGATCAGACTTTTTCTGAAAGGCCTTGCATCTCTAAGGCTCAAAGTGAAACAGTTTATCCTCTTTCTCATTTCTTGTTTCCTTTGGCTATTCCTCCCTCCATCCACCCTCAATCCATTCAAAGAGAAATGACGCTGTATATATCTTTGTGTCCGAGCTCTATCCATTGTAAAGTCAAGGAGATGAACGTGTCCCCTGGGAAAATCCACAGCTCCTCTGTTTACAGCCTAGAGGCTTTTACTGCTATTGCTTCACAACGACGGGTCTACGCCCTTTACTCTCTCTCTCCTCCCTCACTTCTCTGCACTTGCACTTTGATTTTTGTTTTGTTCTTTTTCCAGCTTTAGTTGCCTTATAATAGATTCAAATGTGAACCACTGGAAGCCATTTGCCACGAAGGGATACAAACACACGCACACAGCATGTTATTCTGCATGTTTATACTGTACAAACTGACTCTTGTCTACCCACAGACTCTCTCTCTCTTTTATATTCTCTTTGTCAGCTTGGGTAATGACCCATTTGTCAATGCTTTAATCATATTTAGAAAATGGATTGGTTGTTGTTTGCTGCTAATGGTTTGGTGTGTCTCTGTTTTCATTGCCTTTGCACACGGCAGATGTCATATCTTCCCACTTGGTGTCTCAATAGTCAATTGCACACAGGTTTGTGTGTGCATGTGCGGAACGTGTCTCTTCTTCTCTTCTTCATGCCTTTGCAAACATGCCATTGTCAGAAAGTGAGATACTGACTAGTCTTTGATGGAGATACTATGTGGCAGTGAGCTTTCTCTTCCACATAAATAAAATTTAACTGGTCCTCAGCTGTTGACACAGCCCACACAGACCGGCTGGCTGATTGCCCCCATAATGAAATTGGGGAAGTAACTGTACATAATCATTACGCTATTCATCTCTCCATCACACATAATATCTGATCAGATTTTGACAAAATGTTTGGACGTGTTGCACCTCAGTGACTCCAATCTGTCCCTGTAAAGGCTGCAGTGATTGGCCTGAGGGCCAGAAGAGGGTGGGACATGTGTGTTTACTTGTAACTGATTGACCTGTGAGTATATTACTCATGGTAAACAACATTTGCTGATTTCTGAGTGGGTGGATGTGTCCCTGTGTGGTAGTCCACACACAATTTGTACGAACAGAGAGAATGGGTAATGTTGATGGAACACATTAGTGTCATACAGTATATTAAACATAATATTTAGAAGTGTTTACACCATTTACCAGGAAAATATATTCCCCACTGCTATGCTGCATTTTCCTGCGCCTCAGACAGCAGCATGTTGAGTGATGAAACAACTTAATTAGCTGCAGCTGGATACACGTTTGGAAGAGAGAGGGAAGAAACTGATTGTGAAGTGGTGAGGAAGAAGATGAGTTAAAGAAGAAAAGGGATTTTTATTGTTCTATAGAGAGTAAGCTAGGGGTGCCTATTTCTGAAGGAATGAGGCAGGACAGAGGGACAGTGATTGTTTTTAATTGATGTATTACGGTAAAGAGCTCTGGAAAATGAAGGAAGGATTAAAGCCTGTAGAGGGAGATGCAGACAAATGCAAATCAGCAGCCAGGACATGGAGAGGCAATAAAAGAGGGGATGGAACACGAGACGGATGAATTATGGAGACACTGTGGGGAACTCCATAATTATACATGACTCAATCAGACTTACTTCAATGAGAAAGAAAGTGCCTGCTCCCTCACTGACAGAGGTGGGAACAGAGTGAGAAACAAGAGAGAGTAGCTGACATGCATGTAATGGAAGGTTAGAGTGATTAACCAAACTTAATTGATTGAATAATTTAAGTCTTATTTTGCATTGAGAAGAAAGAGGAAGAGATCACAGCTTAATTCCTCTTGATTAGAATAAACAGCATGCTGTATGTTTCATGCTTAAATTGGAAATTTAGCCAGCAGCTGATGGATGTCTTGTTTACCTTACACGACAGTTTTAATTGTTTTACGCAGTCCCCACCTTCAAGTCTCTCATGAGTATGTTGGACACATACTAGTTTCAAATGAGGTAATTTTGGAAACAATGTGGCATGGAAAATACTATCCAAAGTTGGGATATGACACACACAAAGAGGACTGACTTGCATTCATTTCCTGGAGACTTATCCTATCACTAACCCAAACCCAATTATTTGGCCTATTTTTTTTTTTTAATGGAGACTTGAGTTGTGCTCTCATAAGGAAAGCAAGTCCCCACAGTGTGACTGTGAAAACAGATTTATGTCTCCACAACATGCGTGATAAACATCCACACACACACACACACACACACACACACACACACACACACACACACACACACACACACACACACACACACACAGAGCTAATGTATGCATCCAGCTGCCCATGGCTGCTTGTATCAAATTCCAAATCCTGGTGCTGGCACACAAAACTGTGAAGGGATCTGTCACCCCTTCCCTCCAGGCAACCATCCAGCAATACATGCCAGCCAGTGTCTTGTGTTCTGCCACTACAGACCACTTTGCTCTCCTTTCTTTGTGCTGGGCTGGTCAGCACTCCACACGGTATCAACTGTTCTCTCTCCTGGCTCTCTAATGGTGCAATGACCTTCCAGGCTCATTCAAAATAGCAGCCAGTCACCATGTCCCCCCAAAAGGTGTCTGTTTTCAGGAGAATCTTGCTTCATCTTTGTCAGCCAGATGCATAAATACCAATGTACAAAGGCTTTTCCACATATCAGCTATTAACCTCCAACTAGTCTTAGTTCTAATCATAAAGTACATTCGGTAATACTTCTTTGTGGGTTTTAGTTAAGAAATGATATGACATACCATGACCAGAGCTGTTGTGTGAGATTTATCTTGACAGATGGTGAAAGACCAAGAGTAAACGCAGGTGTAATCTTCATCTCCAGCAACAGCGAGTTTTTTCCCTGCATTTCAATCAATGTGCACTTCTCACTTTGATTTAATTTTTATGCAGTGCTTAAAAGAGAAAAGTATGAGAAAAAGTATGTATGTTAATATTAAAAATGAGAAGTTTACTGAAGGAGATTCAATGCAATCCTGAGAGAGGAATCTCAAGTCTGTGACTGTAATAATGTGGTAATAAGTGCCTAGAGGGAAGAGCCAGTGAAAGTACATAATCTCTTCAATGCATTCTTAACTCCACAGTCAATTAATCAATAAGCATCTAGGTTATGTAGTACATTTTCCACTGTAAAATGTATTTTCACAATATAAATATGCAGTCTTGGGTTTACTGTAAGAGGGAGCACAAAAATGAAAAGTGAGTGTCAGTATTTAAAAAGTGAAATTTCAAACAAATTCACTGTTAAAGAATTGTCTCATTAACCATAAGTGCAACAGCGATGTGCTATGCTGTAATCCTTTGGTTTTGAGTTTTGTGATGTGGGTGGATGACAATGGAACTCAGGACAAAACTTGACCATTACAAAGCTGTGAAGTGCCCTTCTCTCAAATGGGACACAAGCAATTTCTATCACTGCTGTTGCAAGTCCTGACTTAACAATGAAATGGAAAAGTTCAATTCTAAATGGAACTCGGCCTTACGGCCTCAGTTTGCGGAGCATGGTGGCTTCCCATCAGCAAAAAACTTTGACCTCATTCATCCGTTCCAAAAATAGTGGTATAACGACTGAGAAATAGATTCTCTAAAGAGAAATAGAATCCTAAAGAGCACCTTTATACATGTGTCTACGTATGCTTCTGCGCATATGTACATGTGTGTGGGAGATAGAACAGGAAGGTCAGGGTACTTGTTGCAACTCTGGAGCCTCGTAAGCCAAATGAACGGCTGAACATCAGCGTGTGGGTAGCACGCTTACAGTAAGTGAAAGTGACATAATTACCAACCAGCAAGCGCAGCAAGTTAACTGGATGGAAGCACAGAGATTATGTAAAGTACTAAAGTAATAATGCATAATTAATTGTTTCTTTCACAGAAATTAAATGTGACAATACATCACTTTGCTAACTGACAGATGCTAATCTGGAATCTATTACATTAGCTGGACTTTTGAGGGTGTAAACTGGGTTGACACAGCTTCCGACAGTACATCTCATAGTCATTTCTGCCAAATTTAAATGTTTGCAAGAGTGCAAGAACAAACTGCAGCTTATAGACCTCTTACAGAACTCTTTTCATGGTCAGTGCTTGTGAAGTAGTACAAAAGCTGGTTAAATGAAAGCACATTTAATGATGCATTACTCTGTAAAATCAGCTTTGTCTATGTAGGTATGTAGCTTTGAGTCTATGAAGGAAAAAAAAGCTTATTAATGATGACCTATAGACTTTTAAGAGAATTTTCTGATCAAACAATGAAAAGAAATATGTGGAAAATCAAATTGATATGGAAGTGCTGAGCTGGTAGATTATTTATCTATTTTTTACACTTATTTA
Organism: Chaetodon trifasciatus; assembly: GCA_037975065.1. NCBI lineage: Eukaryota > Metazoa > Chordata > Actinopteri > Chaetodontiformes > Chaetodontidae > Chaetodon > Chaetodon trifasciatus. Next base: position 5,679,090 of record JBBMOE010000008.1, read on the forward strand.
TGTTTTTTGAGAGGTGGAGTGATGGCGCTTTAATCATCTCCAGGCCACCCTCTCAACCCTTCCTGGCACAGAGTCCACTTGGAGCCACATACTGCATACTCCAGCTGTTTGTACAGTATATTTTTACCACACTTGATACAAAAGCCTTCCCTATTGGCATCTATAAGAGATCAGACAGTGAGACAAGGGCCATCCGGTGAAAAGGTTATTCAGGGTTATAACACTACTCAACCTGCCCATGATGAAAAGAGAGGGAAAATGAAAGGACTTTGAAGTGGTGATACTATAGCTAAAGGCTACATTCACCTTTTATTTTACAAAGGAGTCAGATGGAGGGAGAGAGGGGAGGGGAAGGTAAGAAAACTGACAGAGGACTGTGTATGAGAGAAACAGAAAAGAGACAGAGATTAATACAGCCTGACACGTATAAGTTTGAGGCAGAGGGAAGAGATGCACACAAATTAAGATATAAAGAAAGCGAGAAAGAGGGAGACAGTGGAAGAGACAGCAGGGAGAAGAGGAAGAGATTAAAGAGCAGCAGCATCTGAGTAACAACAGATATGTACAGAACAGAAAGAGAGAATGACGCTTTTTTTATGATGCATTCCAATAATATTTGGACACTCTTGCAAGACTGTTGATATGACATTCATGCCAAAAAAGCATAGTGAATTAAACTAAATTGCCCCCACTCTGGCAGATAGGCAGCGCTGCAGTTCTGCCGGCCTCCACACACAGATCATTAGCAGAACTGGACGACTGCTATGAATGTGTTGTTGCAGACTGCTCTTATTCTTGCAAAGTCAAGTACCGTCAGTCTCAAACAGACGCACTATGTTTCAAATGGTGATCTTTTCCTAAACCTAACCAAACTGCAACTGTTTCACATGGGCATGGGAGTGAGACCAGGTTGTTTGTTCAAAAGGGCGGTCACAGACATGTGTGTTTCTGTATGTGTTTGTGTGTCCATGATTGGTTGTGCATATATGTGTGCCCACATTAGAATGCATGTTTTCTGTGTGTGTTTTCCACTGCAAAGTCTTTCAGAGAGATATAGTTCACAGATCTTCTTCAATGCTCCACAATGCCTTTCTAAACAGCAGCTGAACTGGATATCTAGAGTAATACACACTATAACCACACAGAGTCTGGTACACAGCATACACACACTGTATACACAACTGATGTCCTAGAAAACTAAATTGAGAAAAATATAAAGGAGTTGCAACACGGCCAAATCCATGCCATCACTTCCTCTGTCTCTCCCCTTCTCTATTTCTTTTTCTCTCGCTCTCCACTGACAGCATGTGTGATAACTTTTATGTTGCTGTAACAAGAATGAATGAGCTCAGAGGGAGGAAAAAGTGCACGAACTTGGGTGTGTGTTTGCGCGCTTGTGCCACGCATGCTTGTTCCCAGATCTTTCTTTTGTGTGTGCGTCTCTATTCATATACTTTATACGCTTTGTGCATGATGTGCGACTGCGTTTAATATGACAGATGGCAGCCCCCCTGTGAAGACCTAGAGAGCAGAGGAGAGCAAGGGACTGATGTGATTCAAGTTGAAAAGCGACAGCAGAATCTGTGAAAAGTGCTCAGTAAAACCCCTCCGCTGTCACTCTGTTGATCCATAATTGAATGAGCAAGAGTTTATAGCCAATCACACAGCATGCAAACATTAACAAACAGACATGCTTTGTGTTTTTTGGGATCCTTGACTGTAGTTGTGTTTGATAAATATCCATTTTCATTAAAGTAGCTGTCAGTTTTGGCTTTAATGATTGCAATGTAAATCTATGATGATGACATTGTGATAGCTGCCGGCTTGTTGAAATGCTTGCACACATTCAGTCTGTCAAGGCCTTTAGCCTAGTCTGTTTTCTTCCCACTCTTTCTTCTCTGTCTCTGTCTGTCTTCTGGAAGAGCAACGAATAATGAACTGTTCAATGTCACACGTCATTCACTCTCATAATGAAAACTGACCCTGAGTTTGAGTGAGTGCCGTTTCACTATTCTCTGTGTGTGTGTGTGTGTGTGTGTGTATGTATGTGTGTATGCGCTGGTGTGCCAGTACAAGGCAGATTGTCACTGCAGGAAATTGGCAGGGACACAGTTTGTCAGTGTATGTTGTGTACAATAGATGTCATTTTGTCAATTTTCAATTCAACCTTTATTCAAAATCTCAATGAAAAGTCATTGAGGCCATCCCTTCATTTCCAACAGATAAAACAGCATAAATACACACAACAGAGAAGACAAACAAAAAAAGAGTGGAGCACCTTGTAACTGTGGTTTTAAACTGATCTATATGTACAAGTGTGTAAAGTTTAACAGGTGCTGGAAAATGGTCCATACATGTGCAGCCCAAAAACAAAATGCGGTTTTCCCTAAATTCAGCATTTGCATGCTGGACAATGAGTATTAGCAAATTACTTAAACAGATCAAATAATGACTATGGGACCAGTTTAATAAAGAAGCGATGTATGATGGCATGTTGCCATTACGGGCTTTATAAATAAATGGAAGCCAATGCCTGTCACGTCTTACCGTTAGAGATGCCTACCCAACCTTTTCATACATGATGTGATGAGCAGAATAATTGTCACCAGTAATGAATCTTAAGGCGGACTGACAAACTGAATGTAGGGGTGTAGGAGTGGTGGCTGAGGCGTGTCTATAGATGGCATCACCATTTTCAAAAATGTGTAAGAAGATGGCCTCAATTATCCACTTCCTACTAAGCATAAGAAAATTAGCTCTGTTGCTATATACAAATATCCAATTTTTTATCAAAGGTTGCTGACAGGTGTGAGGGTAAGAGCCTGACAGCCCATTCAAGGAGGTCATATGCAAACAGTCCATAACATTTGTAGCTCTAGAGAATAGAATATATTGGGTCTTATTTTAGGATTTGAGAGTGCAGTATTAGCAATGTAATACAGGACTCCATCATCTGCATTACAATGGGAATTTCAATTTGTGCTAGAATTATTGCTTTTTAACATAAATTGCAAACAAGACAGGACCCAATGTGGAACTCCCTTTGACAATAGTAGAAAACACCAACTGATCATTTCTCCAAAATCACACAATGCTGTCAATGAGACAGGTAGTCCCTCTTCTTGAGAGGAATGATTTGAGCTGATTATTAACTCAACTCCAGGACTTCAGAAAACATGACAGTATGGAAATTGGCTGATAGTTGTCAAGATTAGTTTAACGGTTTAATGGTAATTTTGGTGGCAACATCTTTAAATAAATGTGGTTGACAAACATGTCTGTGTTATTGAGAAGAACTTGATATCTAAAAAAGATTGAATATATTTGTTAAATTGTTTTCAGCGAGCTACAGGGAACTGTATGTGGGTTGGTGTTTGGCTCTAAAACATGCTAAATTACTAGTGGATTATGCATTAGTCTTCGCAAATATACCTGTGTGTATCTATGTGCATGTTAGTGGCTGTCTGTGGATTTGTGTGTGTGTGTGCCTTGAATGCCTCGCTGTTTGGGGAAAACGTTAATTGCATTCAGTGTGTGTGTTGGTGTCGGAAAAAGAGGGACAGAGAAAAAAGAAAAGAAATGTTTACACCTGAATTTATCTCAGTTTTGCTCAACCTGCCATTAGCTGTGGTCGCTGGACAACCAGTGACACTCAGAACTGATATAAATAGAGTGTGAACATGTGGGAGTGCTTGTGCATGTAGGTCACTTCAGAAATTCCCTGACAATTAGATGGCAACACAGGTAATGACATTAAATGAGTTCTTAAAGAATAAGGTCTATAATGGCATTGTAATCAAGAAACTCTCCAGAAAAGTATCAAGATTTTGACTGGCTTGACAACAAACAACAACAACAACAACCGTCTCTTGCTGATTTAATGTTCACAAAGGCATCCACTAAACTCCAAACATTGTCCTTGAAGAAACAAAACCAGAGAATGGTATCTTATCAAATAGTACATCAACAATACTTCAGGAACACATTTCAAAAGTGGAGGAGGAGAAGCTGCTGGTGGCACTTACTGGACACTGACAGCAGAGATTAATTGGACAAAGTGTTAAGCTGCATGTCACTAATGGAAACAGATACTCAATAACAGGTTGAGGCATTAACTTCTATTGAACTGCACTCCCCCACTCAATAAAACTACTGTTTTCACAGTTTTGGGTTTTGAGCTGACCGATGTTTGTTCCTTGTTTGTTCCTGCTGAGTTGCACAAACAGCCAGGTGGAAATCGGGCAAGAAGCGAACCACAACAGACAGACAGACCGTTAGAAACACACAGGCACTAATGCACTGACACGCAAACAAATGCACACATGCGACAATTAGTGACAAACATTGTAATCGCATCTCATAAGGGCAGCAGAGACTCATTTAAAACAAAATGAGAAAAAAAAAAAGCCGACATCCACCATACTGTGTACTGACAGAGAATAACAAATGCCTTTTTTTGGTGCCTCATTTCTTAAAAATTAATTTGAATTTGATGTGTTTACCAAAACACTGATTGCTTTAATGAGTGCCACATTGTTGAGTGGTTGTTTGTGTGACCCCCTGACGGAAACTAATTGACTTTGAGGCTAAAACTTTGATTGGAAATGTTGTCTTACTGCAACATCCCTCTGGCAGAACTGAACTGGGAGTGAAGTCAGATTTTGGTGAAAGTTTAGAAACTGTTGTCTATGTACTGTAAAACTTCATCATGTTGCTTTCCATGATGTGAACTGCTGTTTGGAAAAAAACAAAAAAAAAACAGGAAGACAATTGCCCGGGAAAGTATGAGAGGGAAACTGATTATTTTATCTTAATTTGTTATGACTGTGCTCCAAAGACAAAGCAATTAACAAAACCAATCACATACGCTCATAGCCATTGTCTAATGTTGTGGCTATAAATAGTTTTATTAAATGATGTTCATCCTCCTTGACTGTTTTGACTTTCTAAACAAACAAAAAAAAAAAGGTACTGTAGAGTGGTTATTGACACGTGCATTCAATTGAATTAAATTCAAAATAAAGTGAAAAGACTAAAATGCATTGCCGTTTTCAAAACATGGCGCTGATGGAACATGATATTCAATCTTTCAAAAAGTCGATCAAAAAGTCCTCAAGCAGTGGCTGAAATGTTTATTTAAGAGGAATTATTTGGATTTGATTATGCTTATGCTTGGCTTCTTTTTAATTGTCACTGTTTTACTGTATATTCAACCATATTTTAAGTAAACTCTCTCTTGTGCCTTGTTAATTTGCAAATGTTCGCTGTTCACAAGACAACACTGTGATCAACACTTCCTAAATGGTTTAGGTGGTGTAGCATACCCGCTGAAAGATGGTGAAAGACTCGACTGATGGTTTAATGTTTATTGTTGTGTCACAAACCAGCTCCTTAAACCAACGTGAGAAGTGTCAAACAAACAAAAGCAAAGCAATATATTTTCTGTTTTGTATCTGTAATAAATGGCAAACAAACACAGCACCCTCTCCATCAACACAGCATTATGCCATGCAATACGCCGCCAATTTACCAAACAAGCAGTCAACAGAGTTAACATATTTCCGACATAAATCAACAAATAATTGAGTAAAGACCAACCTCGCGGGTTGCTAGGTTACATACAGCCTTTGACGCGTTAGTTGCCGTTTTACCCTACCTTAAACTTTTAGCATTTTTGCTGCTAGCTCATTTATAATGTTGTCAAATGGCTTTGTTTTTCCCGGTTGTACAATACAGGAAGCAAGGAAGTAGAAAATACTGGTCTTCAAAATAAAATCTCACCACTCAGAAACGGAACCCCCAGCTCCAAAACAGGCGAAAATATACATATAAAAACAGAGGAAATGACATTTTCCTTGAAACAACCAAAATCATAAAATTCACAAATAAGGAAATCACGCCAAAAAGTGCATTCAAAGCATATATCCCTTCCTCGACATCAACCTATAAACAATGCAGGCTGCCCTCTGGTGGACAAAACGAGAGAAAGCAAAACAAAGTGGGCTTGCTACGGGTGGTGTAATTCCTTCATTTCCAAGGAAGGCTTTTATTGTGAAACTTTTGCAGAAATTATTGAGATTCTCTAATAAATTGTTGAACATGCAGAATACGGAGAAACAGAATGAATTAGTTCCTTAGTTCATGAGTATGGCATGACTATATAGTTGTGCTGATGCTAGTAAAGCTGTGTATGTGCAAAATCTGCAAGCTATTATAGTACAGGTGCCAATTTTGCCTGGTATTTCAGTGACGGATGGGATCTGGTCCATGTGTGTTTGTGTGCACACATTCAATGTTGCTATAAATCACAAGTCAGGTCACTGCTGTTTCTTCTTCCATTAGAGTTAATCACCTCATAATGCTACTGGAAGTGTTGCATACCACTAGATCGATGAGCTTGATTACTACACCCTTGGCTACATCACACACACACACACACACACACACACACATGCGCAAACGTACACACAGAAACACACATTCGCTTTCTGTTTTGTGCAAGTCTGTCTTTCGCGAGCGCATAGAGCTGGAGCTCAGTGAAGGAGAGAGATGACTGCAGGAGAGAGAAATGACATATAGAAACAATGGAAGAGTGAAGGTGGGCGAGTTAGAAACTGAACAACAGCACTGTGACATGCTGGAGAGACGCAGAGTGAGATGTGATAGCGGCTCAACAATGCTGTCAGAGAAAAAAAAAAATCATGACCGAACAATTCAGAGTAAAAATCTGGAACAATTAAGACAAATAATGCAGAGAAAAGATTTCAGCTTTGCTTTGATACAGAAACTTTGCCAGAAAAAAAATAAGGGAGTTCTGAAGTTTGGCCACATTTGACTCACATAACGTAATCAAAGGTGAAAGCGGAGGAGGTCTGGCACGTTGACAGGTAATGACAGGCTACTTGAACAGTGTAATGATTTTCCCAACAATCCAATAACAAACAGTAAGGGTAATTGTACAATTATGTATGCATATTTATACTGTATACCAACATTATTGAATTGTCATGGACGCCCAGGTTCAATCTCAAGTGATATCCTGTAATCATAGCTATCCCTTAATTAATTATCCTGCTTATTGAGTTACCTAGTCACTGCTTAGTTGCTTCATTAAAGGCATTATTACTCGTTGAGAATTATCACTCTCTATTTAATTTTCTCTGTCCATCCTGCATTATCAATAAGAATCAAAGGGCTTTTTGGTTTGTTTTTTTTTTTGTTTTTCACATGCACAAGCTCATCAAAAGCACACTCCAAGGCCTTCTCGCATGATTAACCAGAACATGAAGATCAGAAGCACAGGGCGACACAGCACAGCCTAAGCTTTTACAATAAGCTAAGAAGAGCAAAAGAAGTCAGTAACAGAAGAAAACATCTTGTGTTAATGTACAAAATCAAAACCCTAGAAAATATTCAGGAATGTTCCTACAAATGAAACACATTCATGCAAGAATGGATTACAAACAGAATACTTCACCCAGCTATTTTGCAGGGAAAAGGGGATTCTGAAGTGTGGCTGAGCTTCTGTTTGTCTATTGTTGTCTCACCAAAAATGGCCTGTTAATCTAGCTGATGCAAATTCACCCTGCCTTCGCACACATGTATGCATGCATGGGATTATGTTTGCGAGTGTGTCTGCAAATCTTACATGTTGGTTTTTCATGTGGGGTGGAGAGTTGGCTGTTAGACAATAACACCGCCAACTGTGCTTTAAAGGCCATTTGTCACACTAATATCTTCTGCAAGCAGACTGTGCACATGTCACTGCAACTTAAGTTATTACGATATTTAAATTAAGGTAAAAAAGAGACACATCCTGGGCATTTACAAATGTAAATGCACATGGGAAGCTGGAAAAGTATGATCAGAAAACGCAAGCAACAAGGCTGCACATGCACTCACAAAAAAAGAAATGAAATCTGTGCACAGACTGTGTTGTGTACACCAGCAGCCAAGTTTACTCCATCTATAAGAGAATGATCAAGGCTTGCATGCAACTCAGCTATCTGTTGCTGTGTAGCAACACATTCCCATCTTTATCTCTCTGTCCTGAGGGCATAAAGAGAGCTTGATTTTTAAACAAAGATTGGCAGAGGGCCTAATCTACATCATCAGTTTGACTAAAATCCAAATGGACCATGTGGCAACAACATTTGAATCCCAATATATAATCTGAATGTATAATATATTTAAATATCATGCGAAATTTTACGAATGAACAGGTGCATTGCTGGGGATGACAGTCAAATAAAAATTCGTTCTTCCTGTTTATGTCTTCGGGGAAAATGGAATGACCTCGTATTTCACAACACGCTGGTTTACATTAACTCAGATACATTTATTCATAGCTAAAAGGGTCTCAACAGGTCTCTAATGGAACAGGGATCATTTCCCTAGGGACAATTTTGGGGAGCGTATATGTTAATTCTGTACAGTATGAATATCCTCCAAACGCATAGACTATAAGGTATTCTTCCAGTTATTTTTTCCTCTCTTAAGCAAGTAGATTTTAAGGGATAAGACTGCAACCACCTTAGTTTCGACGCACTGAATAAGCAGCTGGAAACATCTTACGTGTCAATACAAGAGAGGACCACGAGACATCCATCCATGGGAAGAAGTGTAATTAGAAGCTAATTCCATCAGGTTTTAATTAAGTTTTATTTCAGATTGACTTCTGACAGAAGTAATTTCAAAAGCTCACTTCATGGTTGTTCGCTTCTGCTAAAGTCTATTCAAAATGCATGACACGAACTATTGACTTCGAACTTCGAAAAGAAAAGCCTTCGGGAAGCACAGTGACATAATGCCTTTGTCATGTAATGTTATGTATCATAAACAACACCATAACATTTCTTTCTTTTTTTATATTTGTTTGCATCTTGGAATGGAAAAACAACAGCCCAGTGCATGCCTGCATATCATTCACCATACTTACTTGGCTGGTTCATCCTTCTGTCCTTGCCTCAAGCACTTCTCACTTGAGAAATCAAATTACTTTGACATATTCAAAATTGTACATATGTAAATGTGTGTGTGTGTGGAATGTCGTTATTTGCATGTTTGTGTGTGTTTGTACTGGCAGATATGATGATTGTATGCTAGAGTCATACTGAAGAGAGGTGAACAGACACACACTCGCTGCTCCCGCTGCCCTGACCCTTCTGACCGTCTTCACCAATTTCCGACCTTTGTCTCTCCCTGCTCTTCTATTCCTCCTCGCTCCCTTCCTTTCTCTACAACTCTTATATGTTTCTTCACTGCTTTTTCTCCCTCTTCTCCATCATCATGCAGCAACTGTTTGCTGTTGTTTCCCTCTCTTCCCACTCCCTACCACCTGTCTGTCTCCCTCCCTAAAACCTCTTCTCTGTAATCTCTCTCCTGCTCACTCCCCTCTCTTGCCCCGCTCTGAGCAGAAACCAGACAGATGCTAAGGTTTAATGCTTTAATTTGGCCGGCTGTCAGCCCTTCAATCTCTTTGATACTTGTACACCTAGTCCCATCGAAGACACTGTGATCCAATTTGGGCAAGCTGGCATTCGCTCAGACAGACAGGGGTTTGTGAGAAGGCACAGTTTTTCCTCGGCGCTGTTTGAGTGTGTTGGCATGTTTGCCGGGGTGCATGTTTTTATTTATTTGCCTGCATGTATGTGTGTAGCTGTGTTGGAGGGAGGGCAGAGACACAGAGAGGAAAAAGAGAGAGATTTGCCATTTGGCAGCACAAAATGTCTAGTGCACACACACAAATGCACACTAAAAATACACATGTAATTAATGCTGCCAGTTTAAAGAGTGCAATGTTTGAAATGTTTAGAGAAACAAGTACAACCCTGAAGCATCACAACATAGAGTCATCTAAAAAATAGGTTGGAACACAGTGAATATACTCTATTATCACGCTGTAATACTTGAGGAACAGGTGGAGCTGGGGCAGACTCCAACAACAGCACATTGATCGAACTGGCTTTTGTAATTCAAAGCCTTTTAAAGCTGAGGACACCCCACTGTGACATACTGACAGGTTTCTAATGAAACCTATGGCAAAATCCAGTCCAGCTTTTAAGAGCTCTTGTCCAAGAAAAATTTCCAAGATGCAAATTGTATCTAATTAATACACACACAATGCAAATAGCCTAAATATTCTTCTACGGGCAGATCATGCCCAGGTCACACTTGTAACTAACATTTCAGGTGACAATGTTTCCAGTGATTAATGATGCATACAAGTTATTGCAGATTAAAGTAAAATTATCTCTTTATAATATTCACACTTACATACATTTCTGTGTTTATGTAAACAGATTGTGGAGCTAAAAAGACTGAACTTGATGTCTACAAAAAGTCAAACCAGATAGCAGGTGGTGTTGGAAAAACCTCCCACCTTCCATAGCAGCAGTCCAGTCTTTTTTTCATCCAGAAAACACAATCAGTGTCTACATGATGTCTCCATCCTTTCAATACACCTCTTAAGGTTTCCTCAGACACTGGCACCTCTCACAGTACTGTAATTGGTTGGTGTGTAGAAAAGCAAACACTTTGTGCACTTCTTTTGAAAGAGCACATGTTTGTTAAGTAGATTTAATCAAAGTAGCCACAGCGGATGAGTAGGAAATGATGGATGGATGGCTGAATTACAAGCAGCTGTTTATGACAATATTGAAAAGAATCACCCATTAACCTAAATGGGTACAGAATCGGCGGTGGTCATATTACAGCTGAATTTTGATGTGCACTTAAAAGACGGACAAGGATTTGTTATCGATGTGGCAAACCTAAATCAAACCAAACTGTTATGTAATTTTGAATCAGTGTGTGCTCCTCTGCCAGTAATAGCTCAGTGCACCTGTGTTTGCACTGAGATTGCCAGCCAGGAAGTGCATGCTTATTTTCATTCCAACGCTGCACACAAAGCAACTGTGTTAACAAATCCACAAACAGGTACAGGCAAACAGAAAATTAAACATAAGTGTTGCAGGTAAATTTGAAGTTATCTTGATGAATACTAATTAATGAAAAGCCATATCTTCCCTTTTCCCTCTGGGCTCAACTACCCACTGTCATCCAAACAAAAAATTGCCTTGTGCCTGATAAAACTGGCAGGAAAACGGTGCAGAGACACAGAGAGACACTGTTTATGTATTTATGTCCTTTTCCTCAGGCGTCACTGAAAGCTAACATTTTAATGTTCCAATCCATTTTCCCCTGCATAACTTTTCCTTGTGTGTATATATGTGTGCGTTATTCCCACAAAGATATTTTCTAAACTGCCACAGCTTGTTATGGCCACAAAAGGAACTTTTTACCTTATGATTCCATGTTTTTTTTGTTATGTTTCTCTTCCCTGTCTGAATTAAGTTTTAAGCTTGTAACGGCTGACATGCATTTTAAGTCCCTGTGTTGTTTTTCTGAATATGACAGCAGAAAAACAACTTTTCTCTTTTAGTTGGAGACATCAAGGCAGGAAGCTCATGTTAATAGGACAGTCCTTGTCCAAAACATCACAAGTTGAAGAAATGCTCCAAGCACAATAACATAAGAGTAAGCTTAGCTGGAATATGTGGCACCAACTAAATCATTACCCCCTAAAAGCCCGTGACTCAGTTTGGGCAGGTCGACAGCCGCCCGGGGGCAGGTGTGTGTGTTTGTGTGTCACAGAGTGTCTCAATGTCTGTAACAAGGAAGGTGAACTCATGCCAAACCCAAATGTCAGAGAAAGACAAACCAAGTAGGAGGCAGAGCGGGAGGGAAGTTCACATCCAGCTCATAAAAATGGGACTCCAAGGGGAAGCATGTATATGCAAAGAAAAATACTTCCAGAGCAAGAGAGGCTAGAATTTTCCTCATAAATCAGTTGTCAGCCTGTACATTTTTCCTACCAACCTGTGTGCATCCTTCATTTCACGTCTCCTCACCTCAACCCTGCAAACTCTATATCAAGCAGTTTATGGTGAAGGAATAAAAGTTCTCTTCAACAGTTGGTTTCAATGAAAAACATCATGACATCGATTCATGAAAAAAAAAGAAGAGTATGGAAACATCCTGAACAAATGCAATTTAACTGACAAATCAAAAGCATAAACTACACAGTGAACTTCATATCATTTTGCCGCAGGAATACATTTAGCTGCTGCACGAATGGTAACCTGCACTTAAGACAATGGATATGGCCACAAACTGGAGGCACGTGGTCGATGATGTGCGGGTGTACACTCGTGCACATGTTTTTTCCTTCCTGAGACTTATCTGTATTCTCTTAATAAAAAATGGACTTTAACACAAACACCATTTTTTCATTAACTCTTTTTTCATCCTGGCATGTCTTGTTCAGACACACAAAGCTTTTTAGAAAGTTTTTTTTTCAAACAGTAATGGTATTCACTTGTTGTGTCTTGCTTTTTTCTTTAATTGCAGAATGAGTACTTAAGCTTTTAAGGGCTGATGTAAAAATACTGCTTTGTTTTGGGCTTTAACTGAAAAACAAAAAGACAGCAGGCTTATCTTAGAGGAGCAACCCATGTCCAGGACAAATGGGCAGAGACTAGAAAAAAGAGATAACAGAATATATAAATAAAACCACCAGGATGACTTCCTACTTGAACGCTCAAAAATGGTGACACCACATATGAACACACGTAGATACAGATCTCACCTTTATGGGATTGTGTGTACCTCTGCAACATGACAAACTTAGTGGAAATGCTACAGTATCACATTAACATTACCTTGTCTCACAACCATGACACACAACCAAAAAAGCTGGGATTCTGTGGAAAAAGTGAAAACGAAAAACAAAAATCTGCAATCATTTGCTAATAGACTGTGTTTACCTGCTGAATGTTCCAAACAGGTGTTTTTGGAGCATTCTACTACTTTCCTTGTGTTTTGCTGCTCCTGTCCCAACTTGTTTGAAACATGTTGCTGCCTCAAATTCAGAATAAGCATTAACACAAAAATGACGAGGTAAAACTAAACTAAATATATTGACTTTGTACATTTGAGTACATATCAAAAAGGATTAATAAATGAACACACTGTGCTTTATTTAGGTTTTACACAGCGTCCTGCCTTTTTCGGAATCAGGGTCTCAGTATGAGTATACAATATGAAGACAGAGATAGAGTCTGAGCATGAAAGAGGGAAAGAGTGAGAGCTCTGTGTTGCTATGGCAATGGCATTTTTATTGTAAGGCCTACATCAAGTACAACTGGAAATAAACAATGTGGAAGTAGATAAGGAAGAAGGCAAGGACATAGAAATGTACTTTTTATTTCTGGTTTATTTGTTTATTGTATCCATGATTTTAGCCTTGGTGCCGTTGTAACCTAAATGTAGCCTAAGGGGATATTACAAGCTCCATTATGAAGAAGAGTTTGAGTTTGGAACATCGACCTCTTTGGACAAAAATGTGAAAATGAAGCAGCCTCTATAACTCCTTTAAATGTTGGTGTGTCTCTCCATCCACAGATGCCTTCAGGGACAGAGGGAGGTATGGATTTGGGAAGGGACATACAAAAACATACATGATTAAGCAGAGCATCCTTAAAAAGAGGGACCAAGTTGTTAAGACCAAGACCATTTTGAGAGAAATACAAAGGCGCAAAGCTGTGATACAACTTGCTGCCAACAGTCAGTTGGTCTGGCCCATTAAGTGCGTGGCAGAGTGATCAAATAAAAAGCCAAGCACAGGTTAATTCTTCATAAGAAAGTTCACTCCTGCAGGCCTTCGACTGGGGAGCTGGTAATTGTTCCAAGCAGGAACACGATCCAAAGCATACGGACGACTGCATATTGGAAGGGCTTCAGAAAAACAATAACAGTCTTAGGGTGGTGTGGAGACACCCTGCTTGAATGTTAAAGAGAAAAAGGCATCAAATATCTTAAGCTCAGATGGGACATAAACACTTTCAGACCATTTCGAAGTTGTTTGAGAAAAACCTCCCTACAACTTTGTTAAGGTCGAACACTGAATATGCTTTCAACCATGTAGAAAGTACCAGGCAAAAAGGAAATAGGTTTTCCATTTTGGAAATCATCCTGAAGTACCCCTAAGTACCATGAGACTGTAAACCCATTCACGCTGTAGTGCCAACATCTATCCATCTTCTATCCTGTACTTCCATTCACTCCTTTTTGCACCTGTCTGGGTTTGTCACTCTCACTTCTCTCTCTCTGGAATTTAAACTCGTCATCCAGGTCAATGAGTTGTATTCCCCCGTGTAAACTGAACAGTCTGAACCACCGTTACAGCCTTCAGTAATTGCTCTTTGCTAAACACAATTTTCAATTTGTTCTAATTGGGAGCCTTGTGTAATTGAATTAATTTTCCAAGTAATCAATCAGCTTGTGTCAATCAATGTGTCCAAGTTCATTGCATGTGCCTGCTCATGATTTTGTCGGTGTCTGATGGTGTCCACGCTGATGCTTTTACAGAGTGTGGGTATGCTGTGTCTGTGTTGAGTGAGGCACATGCAGATGCACATGTGGGCCCAAATTGTTCAGCTTTAGTTGTTATGACAACATCATACCACAACCTCAAATGATACTTAACTGTTGATTGTAAGATTGTCAGCGAATGAAATGCCTTCTCGTGCTCAGTACAGCTTCAACCCATCGCTGCTGTCTTTCAAGTCCCTTCAGCTGAAAGCACAGCTCTATCATGTGTGTGTCCGACATGAGTGTTTATTGAAGTATACTTGAGTGTGTCCATGTTTCATGGGATCACTGGCAAACAATGCAGAGTACTAAAAAGGAAGCACTGTTTCTCTCAACAGAGAGCAGCACATCCTGTTGTATTCACCTATGCAAATCAAAACAAGAAGACAAGAGGAGATTTTCTGTTCTGCCCTTTGTTGGACTATGGAAGCCTTTGCATCTTTCTGTCAGTCCTTTGTTCCGCACGCATTCTTTCAGCTTCTCCTTTAAATTTCATTTCCTTTCTCCCCCTTTGTTCCCCCTGTGTCAAACGTATTTGCTCACTTTTGTCTCTTTTCACAATGTAATGCTGTAATGCGATTTATGCCTCCCCTACTCAGAGATAGACACTTGGAAACTGCACCCTGTGCCATGCCTTTCCACCTCCCTCCCTCCCTCTTCCGATGAAGCAAACCACAGAAAATTGAGCACCTAGGAGAGGAGAGGAGAGGAGAGGAGAGGAGAGGAGAGGAGAGCCAACAGCAGAAATAATATGTGGAAGCAAGAATTTAAAGTCTGGATGGTGGTGTGTGTAGCATTGGAGGGGTACAATCTTTCACCTCTCCTTACAACAGATCAGAGGCTTAGGTGTCAGTTGACCACTTATAACAGGTGTATAGGTTTCTGCTTGTATATTTGTGTGCATGTGTTCCTCTGACCTTTACATGTGGGTGTGTAATAGGTCAATGAGACCTTTCAAACATCTGTCTTTAAGACACCTGTCTCTTTAGTAGTCTGGGCATACACACACACCTTTTTGAAACAAACTCACCACACATAGACAAGATAAACAGGGAGACAGTGGCTTCTTAACCTGCTGCTGTAAAGATGTTTTGAGCCACACTGAGTACTGGGTAAAAGGGCTTTTGAGGGCCACAGCAATTTCTCTAATTTAGTCTCTATATTGATGGCTAATGGCTCAACATTTAACTTCCAGGACGCACTGCAATCGCCATTTGCTTGTTTATACAGTTCTTTACATTAAACACATTTGTGTTTAATGTAAAGTGGAAGAAACTCAGACACTGTAAAATCTTAATAAAAGCTGATATTCAAGGTATGACTGAGTATCAAATAAAAGCCTAAAATCAGCCATTGACAGAGGGGAACAATTACCGATATTATGTATTATTGTAGCTCATACAGTATGGTACCACTCAAAAATCACAAAAATGCTCTTTTCGCTCACTAGTTAGTGCCAGTCAATTCTACTTTGCTTTCCTTTCATATTGAGCTACTGTCAATGAAACTGAACTTTACAAGTCTACTGGGAAAAGGGAGGATTTTGCGCTTTAAATCAATAGAAGGCTTTTCATGTGAAATGTCGGTGAAGGAAGTGTTGTGGTTCATTGGCAATAGTTTAACAAGGAGCAGAAAGATGACCAAGTTGAAATTGGGTTGTGAGAAAAATATTTATTTTAAAAAGAGAGTTTGAGAGCTGAAGACTGGCGAGGGTGGCATGATAATGTTGTAAAACTGTGCAAAACTACCTAAATATTGTAAATGCACCAGTCAATTAAAACGAGAGCAGACAAGGAAACAGGGAGGATCATTATCAAATAATGTTAAAATATACTAAGCAAGGACAATTAAATATAAAAGCCTATCTCTAATATAAGTCTGGAGGTCTTTTTGCAGTTTAGGTAAAAAAAAAAAAAAAAAGGTCTTATATGTGAATTTCAGGTACGTATCATCACACAACAGTTGAGCCTGCTCCTGCCATGACAGGTTAGATAAAACACGTATCATTAAAACAACATAGTATGACACTAAAATTACATTTTGGATAGGTTGTGGTAGGTGTTGTGTTTATTTATCATGACATGGATTAATTTCCTGAGTCATATTAAGAATTCTACTGTGAGTTTTTAACCATATTTAACAATAATTACCTTTTCCAGACCAAACTGATCCCAAATTATAAACTGCTTAAACAAACCTCTAATGTTATTTGACACTATGAACCAAACTAAATGGAGTATCTCATTTGTGCTCTTGTCATACTATGTAATTTGTCATACTGTCACAAATTTCCCATTCCCAGTAATGAGTCTTGTTCAGTTCACAGCACTTTGTGAGATTTAGTTGCAGCCTCTGTATTCCTAATCAGTGTTTGGTTCTGTACCCCTCTAGTTTCCTTCCTTCTTCTTTCCTTCTATGCTTTTCTCTTGTGTCCACCACCACCCATCTATCCTTCTCCTTCCATTCCACTCCACATGTTGCTCTATCCACTTTATTCACCATTTGTGCTAAGTACATGAGCTGAATCTCAACAATGTGGTAACTCTTCACTTGATTGGGTGTCTTATCGGTGAAAACACAAGAGCTTTAATTAAAAAACAAAAACTTTGCCACACATTACTGCACAGAGATGGGCAGGAAGATTGGATGTAACCGTCTGTGTGTGTGCATATTTTTTATGTATGTGTGCAATTATAAAAACATTTACTTGTGTATTTGTGTGTGTTATATACTTGTGTTTGGATGCATCTGTTTCGTGTGTAGCATTTTAATTACAACACAAATTTCTAATTGCTTTTATATCAACGTGAGCATCATTATAATTCTATAAGTTGTCATGCATGCATTCCTCTCATCACAAGGATGTAATGTTTGGTGGTGCGTTAAAAACCATCATCATTATATACACATAGACTTGGCAGTGATTGAATGATGTCACAACCTTCTCTTGAAACTTCCCATGTGAGTATTTTCAAGGTATGATTAACATGATCAAGTGATTTCCATATTTTTTGAAGCATAATGGTTTTCATTCCTCAGGATCCTGACTAGAGACTAGAGAAGAAGAGGTAGTAATTAAGAAGAAAAAGCAGAAAAGAATGTGACAAGGCCATTACGGCTGCAGTGAAGGGCAGAGACAGGAGATAGGACCCAAAAGAGCTGTCTCCTTCTTCTTAATGACCTTAGCATGCCTCCTCATCATCTTAAAAAAAAAAAACAACAACATAAAACACCATCTACATCTTCTTTTTCCCAGTACCTTTAAATCTATTTTACTCATGTTTATTTCTCTGCCCTCTACTGAACATGCCGCTGTCTGTCTTCATTGCTGGGCATAAGGGACATCTTTCCCTCTGCAAAATGAAGCCAAGCCAAAAAAACAGGTAATGAGCATTCACCGTGAACAGCTGCAAGGAGTGATTCAATGGAGAGACCACTAAACAGAATAGTGTTTGCTTTAACTCTAATTCAGGATCACTCACATTAAGAGTGGGCCGTATACTGGTTTCATTACTGTCACTGATGTAATGTTCTGCCATAACATGGATTTTGCAATATTGTCATTAATGTGATAAATGTTTTAACGTACTCAAAATGATGCTCTTTACTGTGGCTGCAATAACATGCAGGTAGAGGGTTCAACTGGAGTTAGATCCACAAATTACTATCTTTCTCACTATATTGCTGACTCCTGTGAGACAAAGATGTGGAAGGGAACATTATGAGCAACGCATTACTCTGTTGTTGGCTGCAAGAGCCACCACAACAGTCTTCATTTACTCCACACAACAACAACTGGGAAACTCTTAGGCTATATGAGTGCAATAATCATTTTACTGAGCAAAAACAAAGCAGGATTAACTTCAAAACAATGACAAAAAAACAGCATATTACCAAAGCGCCCTGGCACACACGGTTAAGCAGTGTTTGGTGATTTCACCTGTGGAAACAGATTTCTGGGATTGAATTGAACATTAGTCTCCCCAAGGACACAAATTCATCCACAAAATCTGGCACACAAAATATGTGTACTTAAAGCTAACATTACCACAGATTGCTGAGCACAAACACAACTAAACTATACAGAAATTCATCGAAGCATGAAGACAGCAATTTTTGACACTGCAGGTCCGCACAGAGCACAGATGAATGATTATTTCCTATTGTGCCACATTTAAGGTATCTTAAATGAATTCCCACTGAATCTCTATATATCCTCAGGCCTTACTCGTGTCTGTTTGGAATCCTGGTCAGCTAAGCAGTCAGAGGAAATCTAAATGAAATTCTAGCTGTCGATGAAAGAATTATCAAAGCAGAATACATTAATATGCATTAATATGCATTTCCTTATATGATTGTGCAATTAAACACATTTACGCTCATTAGTACAGAATGAGTCAATTCTGAACAAGGTTTGCATGCATACCGGGCATTTAAAAAAATGCTTTCCCCTGATTTTTGTACTCATCAGAACATTTTGCTGGCTCAATCGCTCTCCCTTCATGAGGGATTCATATTAGCAAAGTTCTCTTGCATAATTTTCTGGTGATTAGCAATCATTCTGTGACTTGGGTCTGGTAAACAGTACTATAATGTTGAACTCATTTGTTTATGAAAATCCAGACAAATATTTCACAACATTATTTTTGCGCAGAGCAGAGGCAGAGTACACAGTGGTATCATATTAGCTTTGGGAGAGAGTTTTTCATGTTAACAATACTGATGAGAGCAAGATTTTAATTTTTGAAACGTGTGTAGCTTCCTTTTAGAGCTGCTAGCCTCATTTTATTGCATGTTTATGTGCTGTCTACCAGTCCTTTGAGGCAGTTAGTTGGCTGCATAGACATGGAGATATGTCAACACATTAACAGTGTAAACATCTCAAGGACTGACAAGGTTTCACTAGAGACTTTAGTGTCAATACACGCACACACACCCACCCACACAGGCACCACTGGCATGCAAGCAGACGTACAAATGGCAAAGAGACTGACAAATACATACACAAACAAAAATCATACATTCTCCAGTCCAATAGATTTGACTATTGCTTAGTCTGGCAGTTGCATTGCACAGCACGCCTATGGGAAACATTTCTTAATACATCGTGGAAAGGCAATGCCAATGCTTGTAATAATGAAGAGGAAAACATTTTGTGCCTTGTTCAGATGCTTCTGCAAATCTAGAAGAAAAAAACAAACTTAATTTGCAATGCTTGCCCAGGAGAGTCTTAGTGCCATATGGTCCAAACGCTGTTTAAGATGCCGTACAAGACTGCCAAAAAAATTCTTGCGGAAAACAGAGGTGCAAACACACAGTTTGACTCTCACTCCCGCATGTACCACACTGACTGCCCTGTTGTGTTTTCCTCTCAGAGCATGGTACCCTGCTCCCTCCTCCAGCTCAGTGAACTCTGCTCCTTCCTTCACTTGCTCTGCATCCCTCCCTCCTTTCTGTCGTTACATCTCTTTGGCTTTCCCTAACTCCCTCCAGGCATACACACACTTTCAGCTCTTTCTCCTTCTTTCTCAGTCTGATCTCACTGGGGAGCACTCCTGTCCTGCTACTATTCCTCCTTACGGTTTATTTTGCTTCAGGCCTTCCTCCCCTCCAGCTCAGCAGCTACATCTCTTCCCTTTCCTTCCCCTATGACCTTGCACTTTTCCACCTTTCCACCAGGAAATGTCTCATCCGTTGTTCTTCCAGGTCTGTCTCCAATATGATTCTCTTCCGATTCTCTCTCTCTTCCTCTTCCGAGAGGCTTCCCCTCCTGGAATTGCCACCTTATTGGAGTTGAAAGGTTTGAGCACCCTCATGACACTGTGAGCTGTATTGTCTGGAGCAGTAGTCCCCAGTAGGATCTCCTTCGAAAAATTGGTCCCAGGAGAACTGCCAGACAAAGATGCTTAAAGAATGGCCTAACAGGAGGTGAGCTGAATCGCCTGAAATAGGAAGACCAAGGCTGTCACCTGGAGCTGAGCCTAGGAGTGATAGGTTCACAGATGAGCACCAAGCAGTCAAGCGTCCAATGTATGGAGCTCGTGCTCTTCCAGAAACATCACCGTGGGCTGGGAAAAAAGACATCTAAGCATCTCTGCTTAATGTGCTGTCATTACAATCCTGTCCTAGATAAGCAGATGAAGATGGATGGATAGAAACACCTCTCTGTTTTGGCTTAATCTTTTCTTGCATCCACCTACTTTTATTTCTTTCACCTTTTCACCCTCATATATTCTTACTTAATGTCTCTCAGAGTCTCTCTTTACTATCCATTAATTCCTCTTGTTCACATAGAACCTCCATCTCCATTGTCTTTTACCACCATGTGTGATTCAAGACAATCATTCACGTCTCAGCATGAATGGAATGGCACCTCCTGTCTTGTACATCCTCCCTCTAAAACCACAGACTGTATAAGAAATAAAGGACAGCACCAGCCTGACATCACCCACTGGTTTGTGGACTACCATTTTGAAGCCTCGGCCATTGCCATCTTGAGTCAGAAGTAACCATATTTGGACAAGAGGGAGCTGGGGAGGATACACATTGCCCTAGTTCTATACTGATTTTACTGACTGAGAACCCAAGGACACACTGTGGTACCCATTCGTGAATCACAAGGTATCCACACCCTTAAGCACACCCTGCTTTATCGTTTCACTCAAAACGGGACCATAATTTACAAAATGAACATCATGCTGTGCTGAAGAAGACTTCAAACTAGACTTCAAACTGAAACCATGAACTTGTAAGGATTATGTATATAGAGGAAATAAATCAAGTAAGAAGTACATTGTTCTGACAAGCTTACGCACAACGGACTGCTTTCTGCAGCGCCCCCTGCTGGCAATTAGAAATGATGCAGGTTTAAGGAGCTTGCGAATTTGCCTCAATTTTCTGTCACAGTTTCTTCCTTTTCTCTCCGGCGTTCTTCCTCCCCTGTCTCCTTTTCATTGGCTTACTCCATTCTTTCCTAATTTCAGATAGAAAACTGTCATTTCTCTCATGACTTCACACTGAGCTACTCATCCCCTCACCCCCTACTGCACCTCAAACGCTGTGGCTCAACATGCATTCCTGCCCCGCCTATCACCTTTCCTTTCTTCCCCATCCTCCACTTGTCTCCACACTTCTCTCTCCTCTCCAGTAGTTTTCTATATACTCTCTTGCTCCGAGGCTCATTCACACTGGGTGTGAGTTCGGCTGACTTTCTGCCCGTGCTTAGCATGCGCCACCGCTTTCTCTACATACCTCTCTCACACCCCTCTCTCTCCTGTCCTTTGTTGAAGATCACACTCAGCTGGCCTTCTCTTCTCCACTAGTTGCCACTTGCTGTGTCCTCTTCTGCACCTCCTGGTTATCACTCCTCCTTCACCATCTTACCTCCTTAGTTTCCCCTCTGCTTTCTCACTTCAGTCTCTCGTCTCCCCCTTTCTTCTCCAGTGAGCCTAACACTTCACACTGAGCTGTTTTCTGTCCACTGTTAAACTTTTCATCCTTCATTTCCTCCTCCTATCCCTCCATCGCTCCTTCCTTCAGTGAGAAGCATTCCACTTCAAACAGTGCATAATAGGGGGTCAGACAAGTAGCTAAATGCACCATGTTCTGTTTGTGAAGATTTTGACTCCATCCCTTCATATCAGACACTACACTTGCCTACACACACGAGTAAATGCAGTTCTGTAACCTCAAACTTTGCAGTCCTTTGTTTTCGGTTATTGTCCCCATCTGTCTCTCATTCTTTCACACTCTCTCAGTCTCTCATCCACATCTCAACAGTGTGTCCTGCTTGAATGGTCTGTCCCATTACAATCATTACAACAGCGCCTCCATCCCTCTCTTTCCTCCCTTGATGCTTTTATGTCATTACACAACTTTTTGTTTCATTTTTTAGAAGCAAGCTGTGCCCACCATCCTTCCACAAATGAGTGCCAACATACCCTTGAGCAAAGTCATTTTCCACAAATTGCTCTGATTGAGTTGCTAATGGTTATACAGGGTAGCCTTCAGGTGTTATGGTGAGCATGTATTCTAGTCATGATTTATCCTGTTATTTGAAAAAGTTGCCCAACTTCAGTGTTTCAATTCCTCTAGAAAACTGTAAAAATGTAAATTTTCAGCAATATCATGTGAAACACAAGGCATTTGATAACATTAATCCAGTGTAAATTGGTATCTCCATAATATTGGGGTATAATCTGTTCGCCAGGATTTCAAAGTTTTGGAAGCTGCAGCAGAAATTTGAATAAAAGCCTTGATAGCATTTTTGGTGCAAGTTCAGGAAGCTCATCATCATCATCAATTCAGTAAATCAAATCACTAACTCTGTGAACTTTAGATGAACATAGACTTAATGTGTTTGCAAATATGCCACATTGAGTTGTAAATTCCTAAATCACATGAACCCCTGCAGGTAATTGTAGTCCAGAATGAATATGACTAATGTCTGTAAAGTGACTGCTATGACAGGACATCTGTAATGTTGATGAGCAGTTTTAATGGGATTGGAGATCTCTGGAATTAGTCCCCTAGTTTACAGAGAACAGAGTGTCTGCTGTATTTTTGAGCTGTTACAGGAGGAGACATGTCACCTGCTCCATAGTAATAAACACAGCATAAACTTAACCCTGTACAATTACTGACCCTCAGGTATTTCAGTGTTTCTGTGTTTGACTGATGGTTTGCTGGTATCTTCTTACGTCCATGTGATCCTGAGGTAAATCACATCCCACCCAAACTCAGATCTCGTCTGTTAAAGAGATGCCTTCATGGAAAAGTTAGGAATTTTCAAAATTAGACAACAATGCAAAATAATTCATATAAAGACAGTTTTAGCTAATTCAGCAGCATATGCAGCTGTGTGTGTGTTTAGTGTGCAGGAAGAAAGTCTGCACGCCTGCCTCTCTGTGTGTGTGGCCATCCTAAAGACATGTTCAGTTAGTGCCCTTAGACACTGTCATTAATATTTCATTAAACTTGAAGAGACTAAAAGGACAGCAGAGTAATAAAAGAAATATTTAATTTTGAACTGCACTATTGGACCACCGGTATTTCTGAGTATCTGTGTGTCCGCATATCTGAGAAGTATGCATATGTATGTCGCCGTGTCCAAGCGCTGGAGTCAGTCACTGTAACAAGATTAATGGTTGACTGAGACAGAAGTCAATTTTCTTTCTAAAGAACAAGTGAGAGAAAAACAAGCTGATGGCCTGTAAAGAATCTCTCTACTCTCATCCCTGCAGGATCACCTCTCCCAATGCCTTCTCTCTCTCTCTCTCTCTCTCTCTCTCTCTCTCTCTCTCTCTCTCTCTCTCTCTCTCT
>JBBMOE010000008.1:5703224-5803612 GCA_037975065.1 Chaetodon trifasciatus
CACACACACACACACACACACACACACACACACACACACACACACACACACATTCACACATCAGATGAGCCCATTTTCTATTCTAAAATGGGAACCAATGTGCTTATAATGTGAAGGGGCATGAAGAGTATGGCATGGTGTACCTGATGGATCGAATATTGCAATCTAAACGTTGTCTTTGTGAGAGGCGCAGGACTGAATCGTTGATGAGGGAACTGCACTCACTAAACACTAATTTGCAATGTTCTTCTTATTCAGTCTCTGTCCATCACTGTCTCAATGCTGCCTTCCTCAAAGACACATCGTCTCTGTTTTTCTATCCCATCTTTTCAGTTTCTTTATCCCATTTCAGTCTGTCAGTCTGGTTTTCTATACAGTATCTGTTTTTGTCACTCCTCTCTCTCCCTGCAGATTGCCATGGCAACAGGTGATGGAGGCTCAGGTTGAGACCAGAGGCCTTTGCTACGAGTGTGCTTTTAATTGGTCATTTAGTCCAGATTCTGGTAATATGGCATGTTAAAGTAGCAGATTTATCTGTTTTTATGAGTGACTTTGATATGGTCTCGTTAGCATTAAACACTGAACTAGCCTTAAACTTAACATCATCAATTATACTGTATTTAATTTCCCTGCATAGTAAAATCTGATCAATTCATCAGTCCTCATGAGAGTGAATTGATGTTACACAGCAAAAATAAAAGTAAATGTTGTAAAAACATACTGTATGATATGTCAATTAACAGTGAACCCCTCAAGCGTCCATTAAAATATACTGTAATTATTCAACACACCTAGGTGAAGGTGCAAATATGGTGTAAATATATCCATACATAGTCCATGCATTTTCCTTTTTTCTATGTCTATCATCCTCTGTCAAGGTTAAGTCAAGGTCAAGGTCGACGCAGGGCTGCCCTTTGTCACCGTTTCTGTTCATTATTTTTATAGACAGAATTTCTAGGCGCAGCCAGGGGCTGGAGGGGGTTCGGTTCGGGAGCCAGCAGATTTCGAATGATGGAATGATGGAGCATGAGATTGACAGGCGGATTGGTGCAGCGGCAGCAGTAATGCGGTCGCTGTACCGGTCTGTCGTGGTGAAGAAGGAGCTGAGCCGAAAGGCAAAGCTCTCGATTTACCGGTCAATCTACGTTCCTACCCTCACCTATGGTCATGAACTTTGGGTCATGACCGAAAGAACAAGGTCCCGGATACAAGCGGCTGAAATGAGTTTCCTCCGCAGGGTGGCAGGGCGCTCCCTTGGAGATAGGGTGAGGAGCTCTGTCTCCCAGGAGGAGCTCAGAGTTGAGTCGCTGCTCCTCATCCAGAGGAGTCAGCTGAGGTGGCTCGGGCATCTCTATCGGATGCCCCCTGGACGCCTCCCAAGGGAGGTGTTCCAGGCATGTCCCACCAGGAGGAGGCCCCGAGGAAGACCCAGGACACGCTGGCACAACTATTTCGCTCGGCTGGCCTGGGAACGCCTCGGGATCCCCCCGGAAGAGCTGGGGGAAGTGTCCAGGGAGAGGGAAGTTTTGGCGTCCCTGCTCAGGCTGCTCCCCCCCGCGACCCGGCCCTGGATGAAGCGGGAGAAGATGGAATGGAATGGAATGGAACTATCATCCTCTGCACCCAAGTCTAAAAAAAGTTTAATTTTATGACTTATTATTTATTCATCCATCTATATAATTTCTGTTTTCTCAGTTGCAGAAAGGGACTACAATTTGCATTTTATTGCGCAATCCTGTGTTGTACAATCATAAATAAATAAACCTTCTATTAATGTTTATTTTTCAGCACACAGGCCAGTCATTACCATGCATCCAATAAATTAATTCAATATGTTGCCACATGTAATGGAGACTGAATGGATGCTGGTAACCAGGACAGATTTGTTTAAAGAGATGTATGTCTAAAAATGAGTTTGAATGAGGGAGACAAGGGGAATCATACTGTTTTCACAATGACACACATCAAAGTGAGGGTAAGTTGATGTGACCCTTTACATACAGGATAATTGATCCATTGTGTCTTGGCTCTTTTAGCAATTTCACGATTCAGTCTCTCACAGTATGATGGGCAAATGTGTGGAAGTGAGGCAGTCGATTTATATAATTGTGCAAGCTAAGTAAAGAAAGGCTAATGATGATTGGGTCAAATGGAGCAGAATGGAGAGAAGGGTGTTTGTAGGTTTCTATGGGTCAGTCACTCTTACAGCAGCAGGAAATGAAGACGATGAAAAGTAAAGGTCAATCATGCCTTTCACGCCTTCAGTGAAAATGGCTGGAGAGGGTTGTTAGTTGCTGCACTAAACAAAATCCATTAGAAAAGCCACATTTTACAAAGATTTACACATGCATCCATCAGTTCATCTAATTATCTTGCAGTGCTGTCAGTGGAGGTATATAGCTGCATTTACCCAGGTACCACACTTAAGCACAATTTTGAAGCACTTGTACTTTACTACATTTCCATTTTGTTACTTGATACTTCTACTACATTGCAGTTTTTGAGAGCTTTAGTTGCTAGCAGCTATGCAAAGTCATAAATCAACAATAAGTCATAATGTATTTTTATGGACTAAGACACTTGGCAGTACATAAAGAAGTTAAAATTATCCAAATTTTTACCAGCTGCAACATTAGCAATGCTTTACGCATCAATAAATATAATCCAATTATATAATAAAAAATAATATGAAATGGGTCATTCTGCATAATGAGTACTTTCACTGTTGGTAATATAATTATATTATGATGCCAATATTACCAAACAATTTCCATTAAAAAAGTTGGGACACTGTGGAAAAAAAACAAAAAACAAAAAAAAGAATGTGTTTTGTGTATGAATGCATATCATTTATGTATGCAGGGACTGTATGTATGTAAGTATTTCTACATTGTAGTGTTTCAATAAAAGTAAAAGATCTGAGTATTTCTTCAACCCCTGAATGTTACAACACATTTTAGTTTTGCTCTGAGGTTTCATCTTTTGAAATCCATATCTGCAGGCTGTGCATTCATTAAATATCTCACTCCATCCCCCCTTTTCCTCCCTTACTCCCCCAGCCATCCCTCAGTTTTAACTTTCCCTCTGAAGGTACTGCGTGCAGCTGTAATGACTTGTGAATCCTAAATATCTAAACCATCCATCCATGTATCTCTTCACTTATCTATTCCTCTACCCGTCTGCCGATCCATCCACCCATTTACACATTAATCTCTCCATCCATCCATCTCTTTGCCACTTTTTCATTTACTTCTCTCCCTGTATGGGCTGAAAGATGAACTGTAGGCCTGCAGGATTAATGGTCACCCACGTTTATGATTTCCCTTTACAGTCACTGACCCACCCATCTCTCTTGTCTGTTCTCTGCTCTTAGCTTCCTTCCGTCATGTCCCTGCAACCTTTTGAATCCTTCATTTTCATATCCATCAGTGTGTGCATGCAAGTTTGATTATGTGTGAGGAAAAAAGAAGTAGAGAGGATACTGTTGTCATAGGGATGAGAGGAGGCACAAGAGGATGAGCTGATGAAGAGATGACAAGAGAGAAGGTGTTAAGGTATGAGCAGGATAAATTAGTTTCAGGTGGAATATGGGGAGGATTTTCTGTGATTTCCTTACTGTGTACCTATTTATTTCATGTTCCAAAAGTATCATATAATGCTCTTCACATGAAATTTGATTAAGGAACCAAAAAAGAGCCCAAAGGATGAAAAGACAATGGGTATATGCATACATGTATATAATAGTTCTTGCATTTCATTGAATACACTCGCACTGGAATGTTAGATACCAATTAAACTGCACAGTGTCATATATTAAAACATATGACAGGAGCACATGTGATCCGAAAGCCTAATGGGTGTGTATGTGAGTGCCTCTGTTGGTACAGAACACGAGTTGTTATGTTAGCTCAATTTAATGCTTGACTACTCTATAATCTTCAGCATGTCAGGAAGAGTAAGTGGTCGAAAAGTGCGAGTTATTATCTCTGAGAGAAAGGCCACGACACAGGCTATCCAATACCAGCAGCCATGCAGGTTATGACAAAATATCTGTGTTACTTGGTGTCATCATTTCTGAACGCACCTTCCACGAGTGCATATGAACTGTTATTTGAGCCATACCAAAAATACACTTTATTTTCAGCCCAGCTTTTACTCAATTCCTGAAAAGGTGAAGTTTTTGGAGATACCTGGCGTCCACATAAACACAAAACACAAAACGCTGCACCCATATGATGGACCAAAGAGTACACGTGTACTTTAATGGGTATATCATTTAATTTTTCATGGCAATTTTGAGTGGAAGATTCAGGGCCCTATTTTCGATTCCGCCGCCAATGTGGCGGAGGCGTGGCAAAAAGTGAGATCCGCTGCGCCAATGGGGCGTGGTGGCGGAGACTCTGGTATTTTCGTGCACTGCGCTGCCGGCTCAACTACTCCCCCTTCTCATCTCAGTCCTACCCAGCAGCGCAACTTGGAAGGAGGGAGGGGAGAAGGCGTGGAGTGGGTTTGACACAGCTGAGTCCAATCTTCACCAATCACACCAGCTCCTCGCCTCACCTTTAAAAATGCCGCTGGCGAGGCGCATGGCAAGTTTCGAGGATGACTGAGCCCGCGCAGGAAACTGTCCAACGCCCAAACTTCTCCTAGGAGGAGGTCCTTAGATGGTAAATCCTCGGCCTCCTCCTCCTCCTCCTCATCCTCCTCAAAGCAATGATGTACTCCATCTTTGTAGATAACGTTAAGCATTACAATGATAACATTTGTATTTGGAATGAAATGACGTGGGTAATAGCGGACAACGATCATCACTTACGTTTTTTTCCGTGTCTGTCTCTCTCTGTCTCTCAAGTGCTCTGAGATAGATGCAGTATATATGCTCTGTAGGATGCCACGGAGGTTTCTGGTTGGCACAGCGACGTTAATTGATTAGTTTGCATCCGTTTCACCCGTGTACATTCGGTCAGGTTGAGTGACCGTTACACGTGCCGAACACGCTTGCGACATGGTCAGATGAGATACTGATCAAAATATATAAATTTGGGGTGGCGTCTGGGGTGGCGAGCTTTCAGCGCACTTTTACGCTGCTGGCGTGGACCGAAATAGACCGAAAATCCAAATCCGCCAGCTGATTATGCCGACACCTCCCACTACTGCGCCACAACGCCCATCCTGGTGTACTTCTGTGCACCTCAGTTTACCAAAATACGAAGTGCGTTGCACGTCCGCCTGCACTGCACGAAAATACCACTGCACAGGGTGCGCACCCTGCGCCCCGCCTGTGGTGGGGACAAGAATAGAGCCCTCAGTGTTTAACTTCTTATGTATGCATGGCCTGTATGTATGTAAAACAATGACTGAGTTCCCGTGGTACCATCTGTTTATATATTATTTCTCTTCCTCTTTTTTCATCATCACTAATCAGCCCTTTTTATTTTTTAGCAAAACACTACATGGAATATCTCAAGTGCAAGCAGAGGAAGGACGACCTTTGGTATTTACATACATGCAAACAAGAACTACTTCCCAAGTGCCATTATCTTATAATGAGTACCAGGTTCACTGTGCATGGCATTACTTTTTGGGTTTTTGTTTGTACAGTATGTTTTCTGTGTGCGTGCATGAACTTGTGCATGCGTATAATTTGCTTGTTCCAGTGCATTGGCTTGTATGTGTACAGATCTGCTCTACTACAGTTAATGTTTTTTTTTTCCTTTGAATTTCTTTGTCCTTTGCTGAGCTATTCTTGCTATTTAGTCTGAAATAATGCCATGCAAACCCAACAGTATGACTTGTCCTTTGGTGCCAGGTACATAATCATTTTGTTCTGAGATTGATTGTTGATTGTTAATGTTAGGTAAACTTTTCTTCCTTTGTGAAGTTGTTTCAAGTCAGACTTGTGTTCAATGTGTTTGGTATATAAATGAGGAGCTTAATTAAGACTATTACCCATTCCCTGGGGATTCCAGGGATTTTTACTCCCCAACAGAAATTCAATAATTTGGGAGTCACTTTTTATCTAATTATTCACAAATTGCATTCTCATAACAGCATATTGCCCCAGATGTTGCTCTGGCTGCCAAGTGTTCCTTCTCTGCAGCTTCTTTGCTTGCACACAGTTTGAGAACTGTTATCTGACATGGCAAGGACTCGCATGTAATCTCATCCTAGCCTAACGCTGACACAAGCCTACCCAACCAATCAAAACACACGTTACAAGGCAAAATTACCTACGGGTCACATGATGACTACTTGCTAACAGTAACTTGTGGTTGCTATGGCACCAGCCTATCAGAGGGCCCGGGGCTAAACCACAGAGTTGTATATAATCCTTCCTATGATCCCAGTCTGTTTCTCTGGGCAATGAGCCTCCTGAGATGATTTATGTATCTGTCTCTACCGGAGTCTGCAAAATCTTGCTGGAGGTAGTGAAAGAGAGAGCAGGGAAGATTGAGAGAAGAAATTAAGTTTAATCACAAATGTACTTTTCTTTTTTCGTTTTCTTAAATCTTAACTTTCTGCCTAAAGGAGAAGAGCAAAGATGTGAGACAAATGAAAATTAATTTGAAAAATATTTTATTATACAAAAAATATGGATCTTTTTTAGTTAATATAGGAACCTTAAGATTATTTGACAGTTGGCTGATTCTGCTTGATCCATCAGGTTTACTTGTGAAGTTGTGTTGTGGAGAGTTCTATTTTTTTTTTTTTCAAATTGCTCTCAAAGCTACATAACTTTTTATCTCCCCACTTCAAGGACAACTCGCATGGACAAACACTGTCCTGCACAAGGACAACATCCAAATCCCTTTGTGCTCTGCTTCTTAGTAACTTTGCTATCCCTTGCATAGGGATTCTAAATCGGCTCTAATAGTCTTATGCCCGCTCCCAAAGGACACTGATGCGCTATTTGAGTATCTAAAGCACCCTGCTCGGTGCGATGTTGGTACCTAAGCTTTTGAAAAACCATGGGAAAAGCCTGATGATAAACAATGACCTTAAAGAGGATTCTCACAGCTCAGTTTTGGAAAATAACTGCTGATGCACTGCTCAGACACCTCATATTGTTAGACACATAAACACACACGTACCACTTGACTCTGAAGTGGAGGAGGGGCAAGTGATAGACACTCAAGCTCAGCAGATTCATTGGAGGTGATCCACATTTACTGTTAGATATTGTAAAACCGAGGAGACGCAGACTGCTCTCACAGATGTGGAGTGTACTGACTGACTGGGCTGGAAGAGGTGTGTGTTTGTGTGTAGGACAGAGGGAGAGCCTGCAGACACAGCAGTAAGGAGGAGGAAAGGAAAGGGAAAACAAGGACGACAAAAAACCACGAGAAACATGTGCAAATGTGTTCACGCACAGGTCCATGCTGCTTGCAGCATGTGGATTCATACTCGAAACGCTCATTCGTATTCCCTGAAGTAACATTTACACTCTTTTAAACACCATACATAATATACTACAGTCTACTGAGCCAGTACCCAAATGAAAATAAATGACTATTTCAGTGTTTACTCCCTCTTTCCTCCTTGGTCCCACCTCCTTCTTTCCCACTGTCCCAAACCCGACGAATAGCAGTGTGTCTTTCAGATTAAAACTCTGGAAAATAAATAAATAAAAAAGCTAATTCTCATCTGATTTTGGAGTCTGTTTGCAAAGACAGCTTTGGTGAGTTGGTTGCCAGAGTTCTGATCACAGTTGCCAGGTGTTTGGATTACCAGTATTGTTTGCTGAGAAACAAGTGGATCAGTACTGGGGTAGAGACGAAAAGAAAATTGCTCAGTGGAGTTTCTGCTCACTTATTGTGTTATGGAGAATCAACCAAGCACATAACCACTGCAAAGGAAAGATGTTGACAGCAACAACTTAAGCAAATATGACAAGGGGCACCTAACCCGCTCTACACTGGTTTTATCAAATGGGTCTGTGTGTGTGTGTGTGTGTGTGTGTGTGTGTGTGTGTGTGTGTGTGTGTGTGTGTGTGTGTGTGTGTGTGTGCACTTGATGTCCATGCCCACCTGATGCAACTGGCACCAACAGAGATCAGCTACTTTTTTAGCACAAAACTACAGAATACATCGAACACAAAGAGAAGAAGAGCTCAGCTTACTCATGTGGTACAGTAAATATGCCAGATGGAATATTTATTCCAAACCAGCCTTCACTATTTTTACCATTGGAGGAAAGTATGGTTATTTCAGGTAAGTAATAATAGGGAAGGAAAAAGGTACAATATGAAAACACAGCATTGGCACAGGATATTCAAAAATGTCTATAAATATTTGATCTCCTCAAACATGAATATTTTGAGGCTTGTGGCTGCTACAATGCAGGAAACTGAAGATCTATGATACATTAACATACAGTCTTCATTTTCACCCTCGCATCTATTACCAAAAGTCACTTCAGTCAACAACTGGGAGAAAAGATGGTAAAGGACAAACTCAGAAGGGTCACCTGTGTGAAAAGAGTCTATAGTGTAGTCATTTTTGCTTGTCACAGAAAAGTACAGGTGTAATTAATCGAATAATAATGGCTGTTTTCATTTAGGTGCTTCAATTCCAGGACCTTGATATTGTGCATGATGACACACTGGCATGACTTACAAAGAGACTTAAGTGGCATACGGCCATTGTTAATGGTATTAGTTCTAGCTGAACTTTTCCTGCTTTCGCAGTTTTGATAGAAAATATGAAAGGTTGTTATAACCAAACTTAAAATCAAACTAAGTACAGTCCAGAACACCTTCAGTGCACAAGTTGTGCTACATTTCAGGGCAAACACTTCAGTATCCCTGCTTGAATAAAAGCAAGTGACTTGGTGTCTGGCATGGGAGCATTACCACAGTAAAAATCAGGGGATCACAAAGACTCATTAGGCAAAGCTCTTCAATGCCAGTCACAGAAATTAATGATTGATAAGTAAACTCTTTTGCATCCTCTTACTCAAACTTGCAAGGGGAAATCAATGTTTCTTAGTTCCTTTGAATGGAACTTTTCACTTTCACACAGATCGATACCTAACACCCAATTACAATGTTCGATTTGACTAATTAAAAAAAAAAAACTTAATTTGGAGCAATTATGGAGCTGTAGAAAAAAAAAAACATTGCATCTTAGTCGGCGCCACTCTGATGGCAATTACTTTCTAAATGCATGAAAACAGTCACCGATTGGAAAGATGTGAGTGAACATGAAAGGCTGTATAATGCGTTATCAAATTAGATGAGCCCTTATGCAATAAGATGAGTTAGCAAGCTCAACAGCCTGTATTTGTTGTTTTTGTGTTGCTTCATAACAGCACATTAAGACGTCAAAGAAAATCATGGCGATAGCAGCAAACCTTCCATTGCTGCAGTTTCCTCATTGCTTTTAATTCAAAGAATATGTACGTGTGCACACATCTGTGAGAGCACCCATATGTGTAGTTGTTTATGCCTTTTGAATGAAGCCTAGCCTGTAATGTTGTGCGATAGTCTAGACAAAAAGCACTCTATTAAACCTCTCCAAGATAAAACGCTCAGCATTCCACTGAGTCAACTCTGTTTACTCTGTGGTTCTTCCCTTTTGTTTCGTTCTTCTGAAATCATCCAAATGAATGAGAAATGTATGGCTCAGGAGGATTTACAGAGATTAAAGTTTCACACAGATGGCCTGTGAGGCATGCCGTATACTCCACACACACACACACACACACACACACACACACACACACACACACACACACACACACACACACACACACACACACACACACACACACATACATATCCATACTTTTATGCTCACTCACACAGCCCAGTGTTTTAACAGCAGTGTTAGATCTTTCCTACCTAACAGTGTAACTGCGTAAATACGATTGAAGATTTCAATCCCATTCAGATGTAGTTTGGCTGAGCCAGATCATTCCTGTTGTGAGTCAAAAGATCTTTTATGTAACATCTTTCAGTGCTCTTTCATGTATAGTGTCGGGTGAACTGCTTTGGTAAATGGAGCAAAGGCGTGAAGGTGGATGAATTTCTGCCAATACACTTCATGTGAAGCATTGCTCATGTATCACATCTGCCAAATATAACAGGGTGATTGGTGCAGACTCACTGCATGAATCCATGATGCTAGAGTACATGCAGATCAATAAGTATGTGTTAATTCATTTGTTACAGCTCTACTAGGCTCAGAATAAATCTGTCAAACTAATAGATATGTTTTCTGTAACCAGATTCACGGTCTTGAAGAGCAATATGTCACCTGAGCAGCAGTCAAGTGCTATGAGTTTCTGATGCTATTAACGGTTCATTGCTGTTGGGAATAAACCTCAATGCCTAAAGTTTTAAAAAGAAGCTTGTTCAAAAGTTTTTTTTCTTAAGTCTTTGGCAACATGCAACCACTCCCTTCAAAAAAGCAGCGACCTGCTGAGAGCGTAGGCAGGCTGAGTCACAGGCAGAGAAGTCATTTAGAAAACACTACATACCATAGAAGTTGGTGCTAAAATTCACAGGTTAGGAGGAAACAATGATACATTTTGGCAAATATGTAAAAACTTAGAGATCAACAGTATTTAGGGAAAAGTGACGATGGAAGAAGCTTCTATCCTGTTGCAACATGTTGCTGTGCTCTGACATCTCTCTCTCATCTTTTTCAGTACTGTTATTCTGGTTTCTAAATATTTTGATTAATCAATATGTCCTTTGAATTTTCCATTGTGTTACCTCTGACAAAAACACACCATCATTCATTTAAATTATAGTTTATGTCATAACACTTCAGTGTCAGTCATTCTCCACTCCCACTCTTCACTGAAAATGGACGTACGAAGCTTCACTGCTCAGTCTCAAGGAGTATTTTTAGTCCTAGTTTAACTTCCAGTGGGGTTTTGAGATCCTTAATGAGTGCATCCTTGATCCCTGTCCTCCCATTGTACATACATGAAATGTGTCCGTGAATGTGTCTATTTTCAGGTTGGAGAAAAGCAGATGTGAGGCTAAATGAAACTAGCACACAGCGGCTTACAATCCTATATTTAGTTTGAAGAGAAGCAGATCCAGAGTCCTCCTTTAAAGCTGAGGCAGGTTGACTCATCCTACTACCAGATCGTCTGAAAGCATAGTTCACAACCTGTATCTACCCACTGCACTACCTGTCTCTCCCAATGTTTCCTGTTTGTTGCTCTCTGCAAGGCACTTTGCACACTGCCAGCCAGTGAGTCATAAGCCTGAGTAGAGCAACTTTTACATACACAGCCTTATGCACACACTCTCGTATACACACAGAAGCTAAGGTGGAAAAAATTAAGATGAATAAACCCAGACAGGCACAGCACATCCATGCATATGCATACACACGCACAGGCACACAAACACATGCACAACCACACACACACACAAACAGAACATGCAAGCTTTACACAAAAATCCAAGCACCCCCTGTGCCACCTTAACCCAGATTAATGTTTGTTTGGCTGCACAGCCTAGTCAACCTTGCCAGGATTTTCCAACAGCCGCCACAAAGGTGTATCAGGTTAACACTTAATGGGTTCGATTTGCACAACAAGGCAACTTTAATAGCCATCGCACTGATGTTGTGCTGATGTCTTAAAAAAAAAAAAAAAAAAACTCACAATCAGTAAGTCAAACTCTAATCTACAAACACATGTATTTCAGGAATTGTATAAACACTGGCCGCTTGTGACAAGCCATCTAATATCAGCTGCCACGGCTTCACTGAGGGAATAGATAGGTCCATGTAAAACAAAACCTTTGCCGACACATTAAGTATAAACACACAGAGCTGTGTAAGCCCATTGATGTTGTAAGTCCTTATACTGCAAGTCGCAGGTTAATGTCACAAGTCTTAATATGCACATTGCAAATAAGCATGCAAGTCTTCCAGGTATCTAAATGCTGAGCATGCAGTAATTATCAAATGAATTTCACCAAGATTTAATTGTGCTACTGACAGTGTGAATACATGAGATATGAGAAAGCACTGTAGGCGCACTTAAATAAGCATTCTCTTTAAATTGAAATAAACAAGAGGCTGTATTGGAACTAGAATGAGTCAATCCCATTTGACTCAGCTCCTGTGACTTCCAGGGAGGTGTTTCTTTTTGATGGTATTGCGACGCTATTTTTATTATTATTAGCAGTAGTAGTAGTGGTAGTGGTATTGTGAAAGATATTTCATGGCATGTGGAGTTTTTGCTTTTGGATCAAGATACTGTACAGAGCAGTATCAGTATCAGTGATGGGGAGTGTGTAGAGAATTTTCAAACGTCCCTAACATTTTTCAGGAATCTCAGTGAGCAACTGTGTCTAATGAATACACAATGCTGCATGTCACCATCCATGATTCAAGATAGCAGAAGAGCAGGCAGAAAATGTGATACTGAAGCTGCACGGCATCATCTGATTTGTATCAACACTCCACCCTCTATCCTACTCCAACGCAGCACAGGCAATGACATGGCAAGTTACAAAAATATGGAACAGGTGTCCACGGGGAAAAGAAATAAAAAAATCGTGCACCACTTCACTTGTGCAAGGTCACTGCACTTGATCATGGCGAGCATGAAATGAGGGACCATAAAACAGCTTAATGCTGGAAGCCCCAAATGGAGCCACCTCTGCCTCTCTGCTTTAAAACAGATGTGCAGTAGGAGCCTGTTTAAGGACTCTATTGTCATTCAGACTGTCCAAAATGAAAAAAGGCGTATTGCGTATTTTTCATACCTGAGTGAGTCTGATTGGATTGTCTGCCTGAATGATTGAATGACCGATTGGCTGGATGATGAGTTACTCTTGTTCTTTTTGACTTCACTGAGAGGCTCTCCAGGTTGTGCAAGGTAGGAAGACAATGTACAAATTGTTCTACTGAGAAGGAAAATTGATTGTTGGAGTGTATTAAGCCACTGATGACTTTTGACAAACTTGACAGGATCATTCAGCGAGTCAAATGAAAATATTATCTGGACTATAAAGTGGTAGATATTGCTGTGGCTTTACCACATTAAATGTTTCTATAAAACATGAATGACAGCACTGTCAAAAATGTCTAAATATCAAAAGAAAACATGACACAGTTTAAAAAAAGATCATGCCCGAAGAAGTCAGTCAGCTGTTCTCAAATTGTTCCATTTCGCTAAGTCCCTCTTTTCCTGTCTCTGTCTTTTCTCCATTGTGTTTAATCATAACTCCATTAAACTCTCTAAGCCTCATTATGTTTCTGAAAAAAAGTTAAAGGAATACTCTGCTGCGGAGGTTTCTCCAGCCTCCTGTCGTGGATATCTATAACACTTTCTGGCTGACTGCCCACTGGCTCAGGCATGTTTACAAGGTTTTTAAACTGGAATGAAATCCTGAGTGTAGATGTCATGCCACTGCATATTATCAGGCGAAGCTCAATATTTCATTTCACATCATGGGAGAGCAAGTGCGGTCTCTTGCAGTGGGAAGAGAATGAAAGGTCAGAAACTTTCTGAGATATAATTTTTGCTACACTCCACTGTATTTTCCCTCTGCTGCGACAAGCTGCCGCAACAACTACCTGTGCACATCTTCCCAATATTCATGTCAGAACAGCTGCCGCACAGTAATGATGTGGTCTACTCAGCTCTCCCCTGAGAAACACTGACTCTGTTGCTGTACAGTTCCACTTGGACACGGATACAGATTGAAAAAAAGACCTCCTCTGCTCAGCCCAAGATAAGAAGAAGAGTAGAACCGAGAGAAGAAGCGATGAGACGGGAAAAGGTGATGTGGTAAAGGGCAGAAAGAAAGAAGGAAGAAAATATGTATGGAAGGAGGTGGCAGATTTTCCTTGTGGCAAGTGGAGGTCAGCAAAAGCACTAACTTTAATCCTCCTTTGAGGATACAGGACCACCCTCCTTCTATGCAAAACTGAAATCTGAATAATAAGCAAGTTGGCGCTTCAGGTGTGTGTGTGTGTGTGTGTGTGTGTGTGTGTGTGTGTGTGTGTGTGTGTGTGTGTGTGTGTGTGTACGTTGTGGTGTGTTTCTGGATTGTCCCTGATTGTTAATTCATTCTCCCGTTTCATCTATCTTGCCTATAAATCAACAGACTGACATGGAACATCACATTTCCTTATCTGAATATGCCAATTATTTTCACTAAACAATAACATTCATGTGTGTATTTGCAAATGGTGTGTGTGTATGTCTGTACGTCTCTGCAGGGTGGTGTGTTTCTCCTGCTTCCCCATCTATTATTTAAGACATCATACAATATTTATCTGAGGTTTGTCTCTCCAGTGCCACAGAGTGCTAGTGTGTTCCCCTTGCAGTCTGTGTTTGCTGCAGGTTCCCCTGGTGCCTCTTGACAACTCTGCGAACTCATCAGAATTTCAACAGGTTTTCTCACTGGTCGAATGGTTTCACACTTGATAATGAGCTGAGGAATACATATGGCCAAAATTACACATCACATACCCAAAATGACAGAATTGTAACAGCATGTCTTATTTTGGAACACATTCATCTGGCTCTCAGACATTAATGGCCAAACCTTTTATCATGGTAAGGGAAAAAATGTTAATGTGGTGAGACACTTTCAATTTCTTTGTCAAATCTTCACATCATTGCACTAATATCAGGAATCAGACAATTGTTCCAGTTGAAAGAAAATAAGATTGTCTCCAGTCCCTCTTTCATTCCAGTTTGACACAATTTTATCAAACTGTCCTCCAATTTCTTCACTGCAATTTCTCCACTTTTGGAGTTTTGCCATTATTGGACTGCTAAATTTTGAGACGAAGGAAAGCTTTAGATAGAAACTAATCAATCAGCCAGGAACAGTTTCTTTGCTTGAGAAACTGCAAAGTGATAACACAAGAGAGAGAATACACATAACGTGCCAAAATTCCCACCCAAGATTTACCCGAACGTGTGAATGAACACACACAAGCACATGCTTACAGAACACACACTGAAAGAACACCCCGCCCCTGAAAAAATAGCTTTATTTGAGGTAGTGCCAGTTCACACAGTTAACATGCTACCTTCACGCTTAATTGCTCAATTAAATTAATGAGTTGGCTGAAGAACACAGAGAAAAAGTCAGAATACCATTACCATCCATCCCCTCAGATATTGTAATCATAGAACAATCTATGTCTCTCTATTCAGTCTATTCTCTTTCTCTCTGTCTCTCTCTGTTGGTGTCTCTCTCATCACTTTCTGGAAAACTACAGTGAGTCAGTTGGAACAAGTTAAGTTGATTTGTGTCTTGGGGAACACAATCTTGGAAAACTGTCAAATCCTCTAATACCATTCCTGTACAATTAGCCTGAAATGCCTGGCCAAGGCAAACCCAAAGTAAAATGAAAGCGGTTCTTGAGCCATTTGGAGAACATGCATGCTTTTGGTCTCTTTTGAAATGTAACATTGTTTTATCCCCAGCAGTCAGAATCGCTTTAAGTGCTACTGGCACTGAGTAATACAGGTTTGAACACACTGAAATAGAAGGTTTTTATTTCCACCTGATTAATTTTTTTCCCCTCTTTTTCGCAATCAGATGCCTGCTGATGACACAGTGGTCCCACAACATGAAGCATTACCCCAGTCCAAGTTCAACAAAAACTTATAACAATATCACAGAAAATTAATATTTTACACATTTTTATTACAACTGTCTTAGTGTCTTAGCGTTTTCTACAAAAAATACTATATTTAGCCCATTAGCATCTCAATAAATTTACACTAAAATACATATTTATATATATATATGAGGCGTCAATCAGAAGGTCAGAATGCATTTTGAAACCAACATCGTGCCTATATGAAAAATGCTTACTAGAGTTATAACTGAGAATATGTCTTACATTAGCATGTCTGCAAGTTAATTTAAAATGATGCAACAGCTTTCAGTATATATTATAATCTTTTGGATTAAATATTTCACTGGATTTGATTGTCTGGTCTTTTGCCAATGTAAGAAGACGATTTTTGTCTGAATATTATCAATCAGTGGGTTACACTGAGATTTCACGGATGAGTTGCTGCAATTTTGTAACTGTTTATTTGTTGGTGGGGTTTTTTGTACCTGCATCTATTGTTAATTATACCTTGAAATGGTTTCCATAAATCAAATCACAAGAATCTTAGTTTTTCAACAATGTGGGGCAAAGTACTTAACACTCCAGCTTGCCGGAGTGTTAAGACTTTAATTGGGGCCTCACAAGTTTCTCCTGACATACAACAGGGAATACAGGTTGGTATTGAGTTTCTCCACGTTGTCAGTGTCATCTTTATGATTTCTCATGCATGCATGAATGCATGTACTGGAACTGGATGTGCAACACAGTCCCTCATATCTAAACTAATTGGTGAGTACTTATTGAGGAATCGCAGAGATAACCTTTGGAACAGTGTTACAGAAACTGGGTGTTTATGGTCTGACGTTTTTAGCTTTTATAGTGCATCCAAGTGAACTTTTACTGCTTTTCAGACAGTCAGAAAGTCTCTCTTTAAGAGGGTATAACTATTAACCGGATAGTCTTGTTCTAAACCTGACATAAATATAAGTATAGGTATGTTTTGTTTACAGACTTACTGTGCTGAATAGAAAACAAAGTTAGATGGATTTTCATGTGGAAAAAGCATGTGGGTGAAATAAAGTCACACCTGCACAGCAGACAGTATCAATGCAGTCTAAATACATATTACTGATTCTCACTGAATACAAGCAGGTGAAACAGCAGTTGATGGTGTTTTTGCTGTAGTCTGATTACGCAGATTGTTACAAATTGCAGATTTAAGAAATCAGTTCAGCTTTGAAGGAAAGGCATAATAATTCATTTCCGAAAACCGCCACCCTATATTAACTCAACTGTCAGCTTCTCTTTTGATGTTGCACACTAGAACCAAATACGCATATGTATGGTTAAAAAAGTATGCAAACAAACAAATTACACAAAATCTCTTGATCAAGTCCTCTGAAGAGTGGTTGCTCTTATGCAAAATATTTCCAAACAAATCCACTTGGGGATGATGGAAAGTGCAGCAGCCAGCATGTAGTGAAGTTTGGGATTTCTACCATGGGTACATCTCAACTCTCTGAAGTGGTGTGATGCACAAGAGCCACTTCTGGGAGGGCTAAATAACATTTTTATTCTAACAAACTCTTTATAGGCTTAGCTCTTCTTTTCAACTTTGTTGTCTTTGAAGTCGAGTGTTTGTAGTGCCTTCTTTGTAAGTGCTGCCATTACACTGTAGAAGCATGTAATCTGGACCTGGGAGATAAATCCCATGTAAAATGAAAGCAGTCTAAATAAAGAAAAATGAGAAAAATATACAAAAGCAGCCCTACCTTGTTTGTCACATACACAGAAAGTTTAATCCTGCATGTGCTCGTGTGTGAGTGCTCATGCATGTCCCTCACGCTCTCTCGCCCCTCAAGTTTACTGGACAAACACAAACATACATACAAGGTGGCCCATGGTAGTTTTCTCATTTGCCAGTCCCTCAGTGTTTTGTTCATGCCATGTTCAGAGCCCCTGCAGCTGGCAGACAGCTCAGTGTGGTAAACACAATGGTCATAGTACATTATAACATGTTTATGTTTGACTGCAATGCCTGCATGTGTGAGCAACCGAAACACAGATGGAAGGTATCAAAACGACAAAAACTCAGATTGCAAAATGAGCTTTACTTACTGTATTGAGCATATGTGGTAGAAATATTTCAGAATTGTAATTTTTATATTCTGCTTATAATCCTCCGCACATTCATAAGATTTTTTCTGTAACCATTTTTATAACATGACAATGACAGTCTTGAGACAAATGTAAAAACTGACCTGTTCAGTGAGTGGTCATAACAAAATAACGAACACTGCTTAGTCCTAACAATGCTTCAGAGCACGTTTACATAATACATAATCCTGAATAACTTTGGAGGTCGTTCAGAGTGCACATCCCCTCAAATATGCACTGACAACAATGTTTTTTTATTCTATCCTCTCACACATTACACATTGTTCTTCACATCAAGGCTGATGTAAATGCACTCAAGCACTCAAGCGTATTTTCCACATACAGTTCTGCATAGTTTACTGGTTGAGGTGCTGCCTTCTACAAATAATGTCTTTACGCTCTCTTCTTCACGGTCTCTTCTTTTAAATATTCACATGTTATTTGTCTTTTCACCTACACAGCTTGACCT
Organism: Chaetodon trifasciatus; assembly: GCA_037975065.1. NCBI lineage: Eukaryota > Metazoa > Chordata > Actinopteri > Chaetodontiformes > Chaetodontidae > Chaetodon > Chaetodon trifasciatus. The sequence continues at coordinate 5,721,408 of JBBMOE010000008.1, forward strand.
GAATATAAATGTCATCTAACAAAACTTGCACAAAAATATGCATTGTCAGCCAATATCATATGATATGCAACATATTTGTCTTTTTAGCATGACCATATGGTCTACAGCGGCATGGAATGTGCACATACAAAAACAGACAGACCCATTTCTTCTTTTCGTCTGACCTGGGTTTACTTTGCTAATTATAGTCAATATGGCCACGCACCCACATACACACACGCACATAGACACACACACAAACCGCAGAACAAGGACACTAACTACTTTATATTCCTCATTATGTAAAACATCTCAGTCATGTAACATCTGGCCTTAAACCTAATACCAGTCTATTGCCTGAGATCAAAGTGTACACCCACAAGTGTGTGTGACATTATAATAATGACTTAAGCTCCATTGGGAATATACTCTTTGAGCGGTGTGATTACCTGTCACACTGTTTAAATATCTGGAGAGCTTTACGATGACAACATGCCTCATTTATTTAACTAACTCATTTGTACATAGAAAATGGTCAATATAAGTCATGAAAAACACTTTAAATGTAGATTAGACAGCAGGTAGTGATTACAGTCATTTGGCACCAATGTGCCCCATGTATATCAAATGGAATTTTGGCTTGCATTTCAGGGTTTGCAGTATATCTGCTGAAAAATTGCTAAATGTGTCCCGGTGATGTCTCAATTATACATCTCGAGCGTCACTTGAGGCGTCTGTCATTGTATAATATATTGGGTCTCTGTAGATAAAGAGTATGGTCTGTATCAGCTCTATATGGAAAGTGTCCTGAGACAACAATGGAATTTGATTGAATTACGGAAAATGCGCTAAAAATTTATGGCACAGGTTAACTCTCTCCCTCCATTTGAATGATGGGGTTTGTGTGAGCGTACACATCAGTTGGGTTCAGTATTCATGCCTGTGCTTGCATGCCTAAGCAAGATAATATGAGTCAAGGTGGTCTAATCCTGCTCCTGTCTTGAAGCAGCAAGTGAATGGCCATATCCAGATAAATTGTTGCCCCCTCTCTCTTTTTAAATGCAGACATGGCAGCATAGGAAAGTAATTGGGAACAGTTGTAATCCTTAAATGAAAAAATCCAGTAGACGTGTTATTCAAAGGAAATACAAGAGTTTTGGGAACATGGCGCTTCTGCATGACTGGTTATTTAAGAGAACAACTCCGGACAGACTATTTCAAGTGGGAAGGTTAAAGTGATTACTTAAGTGGAATCAGTAGGTTATAGCAAGGGAAAGACTTATAAGTATATAAAGAGATGAGCTTTTGACAGGTCAGGCTCCCATTGAAATGGGTCTTAGGGATTATATTGTCAGTTTTTACTTCAGTATCAGTAAATTTCTCGATAATACCCATACGTACATGGAAACTGGTTCAGCATTCAGGATGATATTGGGTTGGTTTTTCCTGCTTTATCATTTGGCAAGTTTTCAATATAAATCATGTATTGTTAGAGTTACTATTTTGGAACACATTCATTTGGTGCAGAAAACTTCATTTTTCAACTAGACCATCAACTGTATTTAGATTTTACAAAAAATACAAATCAAGAATATGGACATTTAAAAAGATAACAGAAGAAGAATAATTCAAAAGAATAACCTCACATTGTTTACTTGTGATCCACGGGCAGTGAACAATTCATGCTTGAATTCAATATTTTTGCTGTCATACCCATGAACACCAGCCAACTGTGGAACAGACACATTCACTCTGCCCTGGTCATGCACAAGTGCACGCACAGAAGAAAGTATTTGTATTAAAACTACACCTGTGCAAACACAATCCTACACACATACACATACACAAATGCAATTTCAACCACTTACTTACTTATGCTTGTACATATGTGAACGTAGAAAAATCTGTTTACAGGTCATGCACCACAAATGCTACACAGCTGAAGTGATGCATATGCAACTTGCCAGATGGCATGACTGTTTTTCCAACATGACAGCCTTACTTCAAAGCAGTCAGCCAAATCTACCACAGCTTCAACCATACAGAACACACACACTCAACTCAGTGTGTGCACATGTACACGCATGCACAAACAATGTGCACCTCCTATATTTTATTAATATATAGGTCATGTTTCATGATTTAACGTGTCAAAAAACCCAAAATGAAAGCATATATTTTGATTAAAACATTACTTTTGGATCAAACTAGTGCTCGGGGAAAGACAGAATGGGTTCCTCTTCTTGGAAAAGAGTCAGATGATATCTCTTTGGCTGTGTGACATGTTGGATAATGTTGTGTTTTTGGCTTCAGGGACAGCGAGGTTTTGCAACTGAAGAGGGAACAATACCCTCAGAGACGCACACAGGCAAGCGCACACGCAGGCATGGACAAACGTGCACACACACTTCTGCTATGGCCTTACATTCCCTTACACCCTCCTATGCCCTCTTCGCAGTTTTGAAATAGCCTTGCAGTAGCTAGTAGATGTCGCTGCACATAAAATGACAGTGACACATCTGAGGGCAAGCAGGCTTTTCCTTGCTGACAGAGCTCTTTTAGTTTCCACCGTCTCCATACACACAAACACAGACACACACACATGCATAAAAGCTGGAAAAAGACACATGGTCCAACTGTGTGGTCATCAGTAGGTCACCAAGAGCTCACGAGTCCCTCTAAGGGATTAAATAATATATCTGTTATAGAGAAGACATACACGGGCCAAGTTTTAAGTTTGAATACTGCCATGAAAAAAAAAAAAAAAGAAGAGTATTTTCTGTCTATTTGCACTCCCTGAAACCATGAGATATAATGACACTGGTGACCCATTTGCACTTCCTCCCACACTTGGGGGCAGAATATCCCAGATACAGAAGCTGCCATCTTGCTCTGGTGATGTCATTTGGAGCTAGAGTCTGCACAGTAGTGATAGGGGGATGGTACTGAGGTCTCAAATTGGGGTTAGGCTTAGCTGTCAATCATGATGTTACAATTCCTTATAGCATCAAATAACTTACCAGGAAAATTAACACTTTAACGTACATCAGCACGATAAGAACTACTACTACAAAAACAGAAGCCATCTTTGGTTAGTACAGTATATAGTATAGTTGGTAGTACAAATACTGTCACTGGCAGGGCATGTTTCTGTGCCTCTTGAGCGCACTAATTCTTGGAAGATTTGTCGCTTCTCCTTCTGTGTGACACTAAAATCCATGTAAGACTCCTCCCATTTGGTGAGATACTTGCACTAGCTTTTAGCCTTTTTGGCAGGTACTCTATCCCTCTGACGTTCATCCTACTTCTTCTTGTTTTATTGGCAAGTGCCGTTTGAGTGAATGACTTCTTGTCACTAGCTGTTAGCTAATGTTCTGCACACCACCACTGGAGGACTTGGCGGTTATGCCTCCTGTTAACATAACAGCCAACCTTGTTTGTTTGTTTGTTTGTTTGGAAAGGTTAAAAATACAGATTTACAGGAATATATTGAAATGGAAAGAAAGCAGGAGAGAAGGGTAAAATACAGGAGAATCAAGGAAAAAATAGGAGAGGTGACAGGAGTGTTTATGGCCTATACTGCATGCAGCCACCAGGGGACGATTGAGATGTTTTGGGTCCACTTTGAGCAGCTGTCATGTCATCCATCTTTATATACAGTCAATTGTTCTAGTTATAATCTGCTCCTTTACTACATGACTTAATGGATTTGATTTGTGGTAGGTGTGTGTGTGTGTGTGTGTGTGTGTGTGTGTGTGTGTGTGTGTGTGTGTGTGTGTGTGTGGTAAACTGAGGGCTGGTGGTGACAGCTTGTGATGGCAGCCTTCATTTTAGTTAGAAGTTAAGATGGTGGTGAACCTGTCAGAGGCAGAAGCTCACCTCCCTCCCCTCCAGACAGTTAACTTGTCAATAAACACATTAAGTGGCACGCTTCAGCAAATTCAGTGGCTGTTCGGAGCTTGACAGTAACAATTAACTGCTATGTAAGCAATAATGCATAAAAAGGTGTTCTGATAAATACAAATCTGAAGCAAGATGGAGCTCAAGCTCTGTTTGGCCAAGGTGAAGGCCAGGCTTATACCACGGCCACTTCCAAAAAACAGAACAGAAAAGTTTGTAGTCAATTTAACACAGAAAATGTATCAGTAATTTTCCATGAAAATTATGTACTGTTGCTATGGTTACCAGCATTTTAATATACCTTGTGTCTTGCTTTATAACAGCGGTTGAAGTATTAACAAGAACTGTGTTTGAGATGTCCTGATATGTAATTTTAGGATACATCTGTCAATCAAAAACTTTTTTTTTTTTTTTGTTTCCCAGTGGCCATGGTCTAATGTGCAAATACTGTCAAACTATGCCAATTATGCAGTCTCGTCAGGTGTGCTGCAATCTAGATCACAGCTCCGGGCGAAACCTCTTTAGTCCTGTCAACTCTAAAATTCATAATGAGGAAATTCAGTCGCTCCAGGCTCCAAACATACTTTCACTCCTGACATATACTGAATGAGGACTGCTGGCCATTACTGGGCTTCTCACCAATACTTTATTAATATTGCTCTAAATGATGAAGATGATAACTTCTGTAAAAGATCCAACCACAGAGTCCCTGCTGTTCACCCATCCATCAAACCAAGTGTGGGTGTATACAAGTGTGTTTGGGTGGGTGGGTGGAGGACGATTCGTGAAGAAGAGTTTCTGCTGTCCCTTCATCTATCAAACTAAGCAGCATTAGAGGAAGCTGTGTGTCCCATCAATTATTCTCCTCAGCGCATCTATTATTGATGACTGCTACTTAAAATAAGACGCTGAAGGACTGACAAGGCACTGAGCTAAGTGAAGGCTCAGTGTTTGCTAGTGTATGGGCTTCTGTAAGTGTGAATGTACGTGAAGATGTTGGTGTACTTGAGTGCATATGTCTGTGTGTGCAAGGAAATGCAATTCAGACCTTCATGTGAGCTGCTAAAGCAACTACTGGCAGGGAAGTTAAAGTGAGAAGAGATGGGGATTATGTGCCACACACCTGATGTGCAGTGGTCCTACTGGGTCAGTACTTGTCAGCAGTCAACAGTTGATGCTCTTCTAACTGTTGGGCAACAGCACAAAGATGAGAGCAAACCATACTTACAGCTGGACACTTGCTGTCCTACATCTGCTTTGCTTGATCTTTCTGAAGTCTTCCTCTACCTCCACCTACGCCGTTTCTGTAGTCCTCACATAATGCTGCACAGACCTCTCTCTCTCTCCCTTTCCTTTCTTTCATCCTCTCCCCTCCTCACTTGGTCTCCAACCATGCAAACATCCCACGCACCTCTGTCTCTCTCCCTGTCTCGTTCTGGCTTGTCTTTGAGCTTGCCTACAGTCACCTTCCTTTACCTGCCAAAAAGGCAGAAATGGAGCTAATCGTTATTGTGTTCACGTACTTTAAAAAGCAGATCAACAGTGAAAAGCTGTCTGTTTCTCCCATTTCAAGGCCTCTAATGTGTTTCATGACGGGGGTGGGGGGGTAAACACCTTCTGTATGATAACTAATTTTAGCTCACAGCTTCAACAATTATGCTTAAATGGCTGCCACTAATTAAACAAAAGTATCACACATCATCAGCGCTGCCGTAGTCTTTAATTTACATGCAGCTAGACTTCCTCTGTGCACATTAATTATGGTTGGAGTAACAGTCAAAATTTTATATAAATCCACACAATTTACTTTATTTAATTTTCAACACTTATTTCTCCTACACTTCTTGAGTTCTTGGGTCAACAGCAAAGTAGCTTGACTAACTGAGCTTATAAAAAGACATAAGTGGATCAATCAATGCACTTTATTCCAAATGCTTTGCTCTGTCTGCTGTAAATCCAAATATTCCCCAGACATGCACAGTTGGGGTTTCCAGCCACTGTTTTAGAACAGTGTGTGGTACAAAACAGGAGGGAAAACTCTCCTCTGTGCACACTCTCCTCCTGCTCTCCTTCCTTTTCTCTCTCTCTCTCTCTCTCTCTCTCTCTCTGTCTCCCTCTCTCCCTCTCTTTCTGTGTCTGGTCCTGTCTTGTCTCAAAGCATGCCAGTGGCCATGTCTCCCCCTGTGTGGCCAGCTGTGTCACAGGTGATCCATCACCACAGGTGGAGGTTTATTATTGGCTGAACCCCATGGGCCCGCCGATCCTGACAAATCAGCTGTAAATGCCAGCCCTCCGCCGAATGCTCTGATTGGTTCTGACAGGCACAGCGGGCCTTATGCCAGCTTCATGCCCCCTAGACCCCAAAAAGCCAGGTGTAGGCAGGTGTGTGTGTGTGTGTGTGTGTGTGTGTGTGTGTGTGTGCGCCCTTCTTTTCTACATTATTCAGCACCTGCTGTTTGGGGTTTGTGTCTCTGGTTTCTTCCCCTTGTTCCCTTGCCTCAACAGTACACAGTATAGCGGTCAGCTGAGTGTGTGTGTGTGTGTGTGTGTGTGTGTGTGTGTGTGTTCACGTGCCTATGTGTAAGTGTCACACCACACTGTACCCTTTATGCCTACATGCACATTCAGCACTTTTCTCCTAAAAACTCAACCCAAACCCAACTTTTTTACGTGACCTGGGTTTCCTCTAGAAAACTTTTATGCTTACCAAACTTTAGGAGTTATTTCTTACACTTCCTCTGGTCAAAGTTTGTCAAATTAATGTAGTCCGTGCACACATTGACAACTTTTTTTTTTCTTTCTGCTGCAAGATATTACGAAATATTAGATTGTGCATGGTCTCCTATTTCTCATATTAGTCCACGAGGTGTTTGTAATATAGTTTCATAAATATAAAGAAATGTCTTTGGGTAGTGAGAATTCTCTATAGAAACAATGTGGACATTTTAAAATTAATTTTCTCCCACCACAGGCTAATCTGTATGGAGCTCCTTTTACACCAGAGTTGATGATCCACTACATCAAACGGTTTACACAAGAAGGCAGTCATGGGACGGAAGTCACGCAGTGTTTCACATAAACTGCTGTGTTTACTGCCAGTTCAAACAGGAGCCAAACGATGTGGACAGTTTCGCCAACATGATTCCATTACTTTGTTTGACTAAAAGCAAGGTGCAATTTGTCAAACAGAAGGGTGGGGTTGAAATGTTTTATTTGTAACAAGTGCCATACATTCACATACAACAGCCAGTATATACACTAATACTTTTCCAAGGAATATTGTAAATGTCAGTTTTAATGTAAAAAGCGTGGTCCAATAAAACTGAAAGAGCGAGACGGAATGAGTCGCCTTGGGTGTGAATCACACACAACCTGAACCTCTTTAAAAGGTGTATTTATTTTGCTTCTATAAGGGACTCAGGTGGATGTGATGTGGTTTGTCTGAGGGCTGCTGAATCTTACAGCCTTGCTGTGACATTTAAGATTATAGCTTATTCAATCAGTAAGAACCTGCAGTTCAGGAAAAAAGGTGCCTTGGTTTTCAAGCCCTTTTAAACACTGTGGTATTACGGATTTTTGAGCGCTGGGAGTGAGTGTAAATTGTCAGTGCCATGGACGTTCAAACCAGAGACCAGGCTGCTGTGTCTAGAGGGAAGAACAACTGCTCTATGTAGCCGTTGTGAGGCCTGGCACATCAACCAACACACTCACACTCATCAGGTTTTCTGGTCAAAGAAGACCTAAGTGAAAACACTTTATTATGTTTGTACCACAGTTAGTTCTTTGTTCTGCATCAGCCCTTCTTCACAGAGAGGCCCACATTACACTTTAGAAATCGATGCTATGAGGTGGACCGTGTAAGCAGATCACTGGACATGGAAAATATGTGTACACTGACACTGAGAACGTTTGGTTGAACAGGTAAAATACGCCACCACTTAGTTTTGTCTTTTTAAATAAGCATTCATCCGTGGATTCATTTGAGAATACAAAATGATACAACTGAAAGAAGAAAATAAATCTGTGCATCCTGTAAGTGACAGTGTTCTGTGTTTCTTTGTTTTCCATCTGTCTCCCGTGCATTTCCACATTTTCCATACATTTTCACCGCATTATGCTCAAAGTGCTCAGATGTCAGTATTATGTATGGATAAAAGGGATCAAAGGCATCCCAAATTCATTTTAAAAGGCTTTCATCTCCTTCCTTATCATTATATGAAGTTAGAACCAGCCCTGTTTAGTGCCTTCCCTTCATGATAGCCTCATAGAAAAAAGACAGCTTTAAAGCTGCTTTTTGAGGGCCTATGATTCATCCATTTCTGCTGGCTAAAAATAAGCCTCTCTGATGCCAAGTAAGCAATAAGTAAGTTACAGACCATTTACCAAGGTCCTGGGGCCAGGGAGGACTGCAGCCATCACAAAAATCATGTGTGACCTGAAATGTTTCATTGTTTTACATGAATATGCCATCAACATTTATGTCACAGAAGTGATTTATATAAGGGTTTTCTGATCTTCCACCTCAAGGTTTGAGCTTAAAAACAACTTAGTTATGGGTGGGGAAAAATTGTGGTCATGGGCAAAAGAAACCAACCTGAGTGCAAGCTGTGATCTCTGTTGTCCAAGTCAATTTTACACATAACATCAAAGCGTTTTTATGGCACCATAATAACATTGTGCAACTTCTGCTCTTTGCCTCTGAGAAATAAGTCATTATTAGTATGACCAAGAGGTCGCTCGAGAGGAAAATGTAAATAACTGTTTGATTAGTGAACCAATGCTATTGTTCTTCTTGTGGGGACAGAATTTAAAGCAGTGTTCTGAAGATGCCCTGGAGAGGCAGGAGGACGGTATGGCCCTGGCTTTGTCTTACCAAGCACTCATAGAATAAAGTCTAACTTGGGAATGTCACACCAGCACACTCACACATCCCTCTCATACCATGCTTGCATGTGTGGGACTGTGTGTGTGAGTCAGCCTTCAGCCCACTCCCGCAGCAGGGGGTCCCAGTCATATGTGGTGTTAAACAGTTAGACTTCTAACAGTGATTAGCCGCTTCCAGCAATGATTTCACCATGTTTTTTATCACCTCCTCTTTTCAAAACAAAAGAAAGTGAAACTCAAAACTAAGAATCAAGGCCACCCACCCAAGTGTGTTAGTCGACACAGCAGCTTCTAAATGAAAAAAAATCACAAGTTGTCAAATGAGGGAAATAGAGCTTGCCTAATGGTGTTTACCTGCTAATGCATGGCAGAGGGGGTGCTACAAGAGGAGGCAAAAACAAGAAGAAAAATGAGAAACACTCATCTTCTCTTTTTGAAACATATTTACTTTTTCCATATCTTTGTGTTTTGATTTAGATAATCTCTTCTACTGACCAGAGGTTGAGGTAAAAAGCAGCATGTGACATTTATTTAAGAATCTCTAAAGAAGCCACCATCATATTAAACGACTGAACAGAGAAAGCAGAAGCTAAAGGGCACCGTGTGTGTCTATATGAGAGGTCGACAGGTGTGACAAAGGTTGAATAACTGGGACAGCTGGTGGGAAAATGATCATATAAGACATTTTCTGGACCACTTATAAGAGCTATTTTTAAGAAGAAATTTTAGGGCTATGTGAAGATTTCAAACCTGTTTGCCTTGTCATGAAGCATTTTGATTGGTGGAATTTATACTGTTGAGATGTGTATTTATTTGGCTGTATCTACATAACTGCAGGTATGAAGTAAGACTAAAAGAGAAGAGAGCATGATTAATCTTTTATAAAGGCCTGAAAATACAGTCAGGGCGAGAAGCACCACATATTCAATCATTTCAATTGCTGGATGGATTCAGCATATGTTACTGATTTACGCAGCAGGTGTCTAATGTCTTACTCCTTGATTAGAGTGGAGTGATGAAAATCACACAGAAGCAGAATGACTTAACTGAAGAGGGGCAAGAGAAAAAAGCTTTTGCCTTTCTGTTAAGAGTAAAATTTACATTAGTTTGTTTGATAAGTACAATGTTAATGTATTTTACCCATTTATAACAATAACAACTAATGATATGGGGATTTTGGTCAGGCCAACAATGGAGCAAAAGTTACCACAGTGGTGTTATTTACCGTATAAAGGGCAGCGGTAACAGACAGAGAACCCCTTAGCCCCCAGTGAATTGACCCGGGCTTTCAGCCACATTGGTCCTTTATTCTCTCTTCAAACAACAGACATACACTCACCCATGACCCCAAAGAACAAAGAGAAACACTGAGAAAACGTGTGAGCTACAGAGACTAGAGATTAAAGATATAAGCGGCAGATAAAGACAATGAGAAGAACAGAGGGAGGAGGAGGAGGAAATGAAAAGGTAGAGGGGAGAAGGGATCAGGGAAAAAAAATAAAATAAACCACAGTGATACAGAGAGTGAGGCCATGGAGGAACTAAAACTGCTGGCTTTGCATAGCCAGTGAGAGAATCACAGGAGTGATGAGACAGACAGTTTGTGTGTGTGTGTGTGTGTGTGTGTGTGTGTGTGTGTGCGCGTGCGTGCGTGCGTGCGTGTGTGTGTGTGTGTGCGTGTGGAGCTGGTAGCAATGTTACTCTCACTTTCTTGTTGTTGCTGTGTATAACAGTACAGTATGACGGTATGTCAGCAAGTTGAAATATTGCCATTTTCACAATATGAATTGGTCTCATTGGTTTCACTTAATGACATTTTTGTGAAACTGGAAAAAAAATTGATAAAAATTATTATAGCAGTACAGCAAATATTTAGCTGTGTTGTGCTCTGCATGATATCCATGTTTGCTTATGTTGCATCTTCCATATTTAGTAATCATAGCTCATGAATGGTAATATTTTTGTCAGTAGACTCTCAGATCTCGGATGTGTACATGTAGCTGCTCATAACTGCATGACCACGCAGCAATAATCTTGAACAACATCCTCATGAAATGAATGCACAATTGTTCACTTCTTGCATTAAAAATGATGACTTGATTGAAGTCAAAGACAAAAAGAGGAGGAGGAGGAGTTGAAATTAGAATAACTCTTGCTTGTTAGTGCAAGCTATAGAGATGGGAGTGTGAGTAAAATATTTGCCTCAGGTTCTAATTGGGGGAAACATCAATAGCTTTAATCTGCTTTTAGTGGAGCATTCTCTTGTTAAACTCCTCCTAATGTTTTTAGGTTTTTCATTTACAGCAACCTAATCTGCTTTGTGCAGTCTGTCTAACATTGCCAGAAAATAGCTTTGTCAGTACATTGTAGCCAGTAAATTTAGGCTTTAAGTTCTTAATTTCAATATAAATCAGGATTTTAAATTCCCTAACTCTCAATTTGTGGGCCTAACCGAGATTTAAAGAAGCCTCCAGTCAGCTGCACCCGGTACTCACCACGAGTAATGATGTACTGTATTGTACACACTTTAGCTTGCTTGCTTGTGTCCATATTCTTTTGTGCAGACACATATTTATGTGTCACTTTACATCGTGATAGCCCTTTATCTATTGTTTATGCACTGTATTATTCAAGTTTAGAGATGAGCGGAATTGTCTTTCCAAAGTGTGTCTCTAATTTTGTTGACTTTTGCCAAGTTAAAAGCCAAAACCTGTCAGTGAAGATTAACTGGAGGCCTAATGAGATTCTTTGTGAGTTAGCTGACTAAAGGTCACTGTCTGCACAAGTCTCATCAAATAAAGATGCTGTTAAAGTTGCAGGTTCTCAAAGAACTTTATAATATGGCAACGCTGAAAAAAAAAACATGAGCAAAATGTCTGTAATCTGCACACTTTGAACTGATCATGACAACAGAGTAAACAGCATACCTGCTCTGAATATGAGAACTTAGTCTCTGCATTTCAAACAGCACACTTTTATACCGCGCAGTGCTTCATTCAGTTTGTTCATCAAAGATAAGTACAGCAGATGATCATCTTAGGTAATCAGAACATGCCTCAAGTCAGGAAAAGGGAAGTGTGTTTGTGCGTATGCAAATGTGTGTGTGTGTGCATGTGTCTGTCTGAGTGTTGTCTTTTGGAACTTTTGCAAATCCCTTTCATGTGCACCTCGAAAAATCCCTCACAGCAGGAGGCAGAAACACACGGCAGAGGAATAGTTCTTGGTAACATATGCAAACACACAGACAGACAGACAGACAGACGCACGCCCCCACACACATAGAGTCATGATTCTGTCACTTTTGGGGACACTACATGGACTTACTTTAACCCTTACCCCCGAACCTAAACATAACTTCACCCTAATCCAAGGCTACACCATAAAATTTAATGATTTACATTTCATACAGTCCATGTAATGTCCTGAAAAATGATGGAGAAACAAATGTGTCTGCGTGCATGTGTGTGTGCATGTCTGTGTGACGGCATCATTTGACAGGACATTGAGTAAAGGAAAGAGCTTTAGCCAAAGCCAAAACCAAGAGCTGATTATGTGGACACTGTTCCAGTACATTGCTTGGATGTTTTTTCAACCTTAAAGATAATTTAATTATGGAACACACCAAAGAGTAACTGCTCCCAAACAAATAACCTTGCTTTCGCTGCCAGCTAGTAGTGAGCACATGCTTTTTCCACATCCTGTGCAGTGGTGTGCAGCTGGGTGTGGTTAACTGTAATCAGACTTACAACAGACTCATACCTTTCAACTCAGTCGGTGCAGAGATTCCCACAGTAAAACTTCTCTCTGAATACTTTGTCAGAGGCAAACATCTTCGAATTAAAACTAAATAAGCAAATGAAGATTCAGTTACAATGTACCTTTCAAATCAAGCAAAGCTCTACACAAACAAAACTATTAAGCGCCGAACCGCAAACAAGCGGGGCAATGAATCACAGACAAAAGAGCAAATGCAAAAAGGGCAATATAAGCAAGTCTTGATACATTTTTTTTAAAAGCCACTGAATTGAGCAATCTAACAGTGAGTCAACCTCATCATCCTCATCACACTGTTCACAATTTCTGAGGGCATGTGAGTAATATGTGTGAAAATGCTTTTTTAATAGGGTTTAGTGATGCACACTGTCTCAGCGGTTAAATGCAACCGCCTTCTGACTGGAGGGAAGAATAAGGATGGCATTCACACTTCGGGATACTAACATCCTGTAGTATATTCCTCTGACATAATGAGTGTAGGCTGGGTAGAATAAAAATCAAGACCTTTATAAAACACAACAAAGTTAAAGAAGGGTGAGGACACTGCAACGCTGAAGTCATTTCAACTGGAAATATTAGAGCAGAGTGGAGTGGGCTCTGGGCTTTGTTTTGTTCATGTCTGGCTCACAGGTAGCAGTCAAAGAGGCACTTTAATGCCTCTGAAATTTTATTGTAAGCTTATAATGAAATCACTACAGCTTGCAAAAAGGTTTTGTTTCTGTTTATCTGCATTTGTTCGGCGATACAGCAGCTTTTTAATAAGATCTGAAGAAACAGAACAAAGTCTGAACTTTTGCATGAGCTGGTCTATCCACAAGCCTTCACAGGGAAAGTGAGCGCGCCACTGAAGACTTTTTTTTTTCATTTTATATCATGTTCCTGAGCCGCTGATAAATACTTCCCAGATGAATATCACCCCTATCTGCTCAAACGTAAAGAGATTACCTTACACTAGGGGAAAATGTTCACCCCACATCGGTCCCTTGATTCTCTTTAAAAATAAAGAATAAACGATTAGACTTCCTCTCATGTATGCAGCGTGGCTAAAATTAGAGCCAACCTGTCCAGACATGGTATCAGCATATTTAAAATGGTTGCCACATGGTACAAAATGTCTTCCCTCCAAGGGGATGAAGAAATTAAGAGGCTAAAAATCCCAGCAGAAGCAGTAATGGCCTACTGATTATCTCAAGCAAAAGCTATAAAATGTTTGCTAAAGGCCACACACTGAAGACATGTGAAAGAGTGCTTTGGTTTGTGCAGTCTTAGTGAAAGAATCCCGCTGTTTAAGATAAGTTCACTTGTGTGTGGAGGGCAGGGAAACACTGTGCTCCCATTAGAGATCTGACAAGGTGCTGACAGTGTGATGACACTGCACTAACAGGTGTAGGAGACATTTGGACTCGTGGCTCTTACCTTGTTGGAGGGGAAAACAGGAAGTGATGGCACAAAAAGATTTGGGAGCGAGGGAGAGGAGAGACAAAAACAAGGCAGATTGTTAGATTTTTGTAAGTATTGCACACATAAAATCAACAAAACAATCACTCAAATATATTTATCCACTGAACAAAGTATGCCACAAAATAACACACATGGGTAGACAAATAAAGATCAAGTTGGATGTGACCATTCGTCACGATGATCCTTATTCTTGGAAGAACAGGCAGAACTTTTGAAAACTCTTCTAACTTATTTAGTGCTTGCATACACAAAAAGTCGAGCGTGACTTACAAGTTCAATTTTAGCAGAAAATCCAATGGATGCCATAGCTGTATTATCAGGAACACCAAAACCTCCCCAATTATTAAATTAATGATAGAAATAGTGCCTCTAATTGTTTAAAATACCATGCAGCTCAGTCAATGCTGATATTTAAATTTTCTATACCCTTGTGTGATATTAAGAAGCTGCTGTAAGTTGTAAATGGCCACTCAACTGTCTGCCTCACAGGTTTACATAAAAATATACAGATATAGAGAACATGCAGCAACAACTTCAGGGAATGGTCAAATATAGACATTAGAAAACAATGCCATAGCTACCTTTCAACCAGACACAAGAACAAATTCTGTAATTAAGTTGACAGATCCTATAATCCTACAGAGAGTATGTTCCTCCATAATTTGAATGCAAATAGAGCCAGATGGTATCTTTAGCCTGAATGACCTCAACATGATGTTCTTTCTTCTCATTGTTAGCCAGTCACTTACTGCTGAATGGTCAACATTTTCTCTATGGTATTGAGTGGACTGAGTTTAGACTAAAGGTGTAATTAACAGATTTGAATCCGCCTGACGCTGTCGCGGCCAGTATCCAGTTAAGTTAGATGGAAAGAGACACACTTTTAGTTTTTCAAGGTGATCCTGGTGCACATGAGGACTGTCTCTGAAGTGTCTTGCTCAAGGGTACATCAACAGGAGCAGATGCGATTACTACGCATCCATTTTCTACCTCATTCGTTTCCCCAAACTAATATATTTTGAATAGAACGTTGCTGGTTTCCTTTTATTCACACGTCTGGTTCTTTTGCCCCTCTGAGCCTCATCACTTCGGTACCTAATCTAAACCGCTTCCCAGACACAAAGGTGAGTGCTTACGAAGAAGAATGCAAGATAACTACTGTCTCTATTGTCAGATACCTTCAAAAATATTTCTCTGCCTTACTTAATGTATTTCATACAATAAGTTTCAAAGGGAAAGAAGTGGGCTGGGAATATGTGTCCCCTTTCCAGTTACTTCTTCCTTGTCTCTCTTGTGAGTGCATCTTCAGGGGAGACATGATGCATAGAGTAATTCATGGGGACAAATAAGCAATGTTGCCACCACAAAAAGATCCTTCTATAAGGCAATCATTTAACCACTTACTGTGGCACATAGCCATGGTTAGCATATATTTATTCAGGAGGACCCAATCTTTGAAAGAGATGTTGCTTTGATGCCAGATAGGATAAAAAAAAAAAAAAAAAACATCAAACAATCAGGCATGCTTCTTGATGTGTGCGTGTGCTTGTGTGTGTGTGTGTGTGTGTGTGTGTGTGTGTGTGTGTGTGTGTGTGTGTGTGTGTGTTCAGGAGTGCTTGCGTATTCACTAAATCACTACATCCTTCCAAGTAGTCAATAAGATTAACATTACTTGAACCCCCTGTCATCGACTGTGGCTTGTGTATCCAGCATGTATGTTGAGGATGAAAGGCGTGGATCAATGGTTTTCATGTGATTCAGCTTCTGCACAGATCAGGCACTTCAAAGTGGATGTGAAGTTGAAGACAAACTCATAGGGGCATGCTGTTATGTGCATGTGCCTGTTCTTGTTTATATACTTAGACTTTAGATGTGCATAGTTATGTAAGGTAAAAACATATAACCACAGCACCTAATGTGTGCGTGTTTAGTGTGTAATTAATGTAAGACAGCATGTAATTGGCCATTGGGGGAAAGGTAACGCCACCTCTCAATTGTCTGAAATTTCCACTGGTGCGTATTCATAAGACCACGTATGTGAGGCATATTTGCTCTGTACTCTACTCATCTCAAATCCCCACTGGTCGCTTTCAGATGCAGAGCGGTTTGCCTGCCAAGCTTTGGTCAGACTTGATTTGGTCAGATCTTGTTTATCTATTTTCTGTTGATTTTTGTGCTTCTACCATCGGTAAGTGGGCTTCGTACTTTGTCTGTTTTAATTGCAGTTAGTGTTGATGTACGGTGTGGAGTCTGCACAGGGTGTTTTATTTTGAAAATCTAGTAGATTCTCTACACCATTCTTGTTGCAGACGCACTGTCTGGCTTGATCTGTTCTGTGCAGACTAACACATCATCCATTAAAAATAGACTCTGCATGTTCTCCGCGGAGCAAAGCCTTGATACACTTGTGGAACGCTTCTAATACAGAGATGGAGATGGTGGAAATGCACTCATTGACTAGAACAGCAGCATTTAACTCCATCATATACATCGCGGACAGAATGCAGATGTTTCGCGCACAGTGGACATTGGGGGTTACTGTAATTCCTGTTGAGTAATCATTATTATCTTTGCAAAGGTAGAAATTGTGGCTGAGCTGTTCTATTGGACAGCGTTAGATTTTACAGTTGTCATTAAGTGTTCATTAAATGTGTAAAGCCTGAAAGTATGTTTAAATGCAGGTGCACATCATGCAGGATAAAGGTGGGGTGAGTCATTCTGGAGAAACATTGTTGATAGTCGCTGAAGTTCACTGAAGGGGACACATATTCCCAGCCCACATCTTTCCCTTTGAAACTTATATATGAAATACATTACGCAAGGCAGAGTAATATTCTTGAAGGTATCAGTAGAGACAGGAGTTATCTTGCATACATCCTTGTAAGCACTCACAATATGCTTGTCCAGAATGACTCACCTCACTTTTTAAGATGCTGGCTGTGTTTTCAGGTGATAGACATGAGTTCAGAATGATGTCACTGACAATTATTCATCTGCCTTGTGGTTTTAGCTTATCATGCCCCTATTCAGCAAATCTATTTTTCATGCTCATTGAAGTCATCAGTACATTTGTTTTTAACATTTCTTCCGCAATAAATTGAAGAAATATTCCAGTCCACTGGTTTCCTCATTTATAAATGCACACCCAATTTTTTCCCTCATAATTGTCAATCTCCAAAAGAAAGGTCCATGAAATTAATTTGTGGGTGATTGTGATAAATATAGGCTCTATCACATACAGGTAGAGATTGCTATGGAAACTGAATGACAAAGATGCATGAACAGTTACATCATGACAACAAACAAGTCCTCGTGGTATGACTTGTGTTTGGGGGGATTGATCACATAACGCATTTATACCTCAACACACACATAAAACATTGACATAACTGTGTTCTGGCATGGGCACGTGACTGAATTTATCTAATACTATGTGTATATGATATCACTTACATTAGTTATGCCTGGATGAAGGGAATTAGAAGATTGCGTATATGAAAGCAACTGGAAATGTTGCTGCCTGCTTACATGGGAATGCATCCTGAAATTTGCATCTCTCATATGCATGCAGGCACAGCACATCACACGCCGCATCAGAAATCCATTTCTCTCTTCAGCAAAGAACATCGAGAAAGGCAATCCAAGCCAATAAAACGTCATCCAGAAGAGGAGCAAAACAGAAAATAAGATAGCAAAGTTATTGAAAACTTAAATCCAGCTTGCTGATCCCATACAACCTTCTGGCCCCCATCAGAAGACTAAAATCACAAGTCTCTACATGTGCGAATGAGAGGGGAGGGTGTTCAAACCTACTTCAGCAGTGTTATCTGTTTTAGAATGGCCCGTGGAGATAACACACACAAATTCACACACACAAACCTCATAGAAATGCTTAACGTTGATGCATCTTGAATGTTTTAATTATAATTGCTCTGGCTTCTGAGGAGGCACAATCTCTTGACGGGTTTCCTGTCTGTTGCCACTCAAAGGATACACTGGTGGCTTGAAGTACTTTGGCATTGAGTGGCGGAGGAAGAGAATGAACAAGGAAGAAGGGCATGAAGATGAAGGACAAGAAAGAGAGAGGCAGTTGATAAGTTGCTGAACCTCCTCCCAGTCCACCATCAACAAAGGGTGACAATGAGTGAAAGAGAGAAAAAATAAAAGGGATATTAGCCCTGAGCAGAGTGATAAGAGAGGGATGTAAGCGGCTTCCTCTTATCAGTCCAGACAGAAACAAACCCAGTCCATTCCAACCCACAGCCAAAAGACAGAAAAAGCCCAAAGACACACAAAGATATACACGCACACACTTTTACTCCCATAGTCATACAAAACATCCACAATATCAGTAAAGGAAGAGAGGAGCATTTGTTTGAGCTGAGTAAGCAAATACACTTTTTCTGTTCCTTCAAAATGAGCCGTAGATGTTTGACTGGGAGCTCCCTCAAAAGAAGCATGAAAACAACTCAAACATGTTTATGTCTCGTACCATGTTTTTTTAAGAGATTGGAATACCGTGTTTGATGCCAGTTCCAGTGTGACATGAACAGCAAGCATCATGCAGAGTGTGGCTGAACTACAAAATTGGATGTGGCTTTAGAGCAGCGGTGCCTCTGTGCTGGAGAGGTGAAGTGAGGGAGAGCCTGCCAGACTGGCCATCACACATACAGCATGTATGGACACAGAGGGAGAGAAAAAATGAAGAGTGAAAGAGCATGTGTAATGTTAGATCAGAAGGACTCCGTATTGATCATTTTAGTCTGGCAGTGCCTCAGGTGTACAGTTAAGATGAACAGGATCAATGCACTATAGAGATAAAATGGCCAGGGATGCAACCATTTATCCAATACATACACTTCTCTTTCTCTCCCTCGCATACTGTGATGAATACTCAATGCATAACAGCTGCAAATATATATGAGGAAAGTATCCCCACTTTAATCCCTTAAGCATCAAACCAGTGTTCAAGCATGCCAATTATTTTTTTTAACTCTTTTATTATGGTCTTTAAACATTAAATCCATTATGTGAATATTCCTTGAGGGTCGCTTTAATCTGCAAGGACTCACCAATAACATTTTTCGACTTGATGTAAAGCTAATCAATTTGATAACAGACTCAAAACTAGCCTGATAATATAAAAGAGCAATCCAAACAAGTATAGCTCATATATTACACATCTGGTTTCCACTGATGTTCCATGAGTGATCATCGTGTCCACATTCTATATTGCAGGTGCCTTTCAGCTAACACAAACTCAAACTAGTGGCAATGGCTGAACTATTGCACTTTCAACACAGTTTGGCAGCTGGTTTTCAGTTTTTCTGTGACCCACCTCTGCAACTGCTCCAACCCTTCAAACACAGTTAGGCAGACATTGAATGACTCACTTGTGGAAAATCTGTCAGGTTATCATAGTGGGTTTGATTATCATCACTGGAGCCACTGGCTACCAGGGTCAGAGCTCTAATTGCAGTGGATTAAAGGTTTTCAAGTCACAAAGGCACACTTTAAAATAAATGGAGCTATTAAAGCCACAATCCGGTATGGAGAGTAGCACTGCTGTGGGCATCAAGTGTTGTTGCTGTGGAACACAGAGCAATTTTCTATCCTCACACAAGTCCTTAACTTTCTTGTCAATAAATTCATAATCAGAAGATGAGTATCAATGCCAAATCTAAAAGAGAACATTATAACTGTCTCTGAAAGTCACTGACAACTGTTCAAGTACAGAAAAACACAATGCACAGTAAATATGAGTTAATGGTTTCTGGTAGTTTAGTTTAAATTAATGCTGTTTGCAAATTTAGGGATAAAACAAGCCAGTTTTCAACTAACCTGTGAAAGCAAACATTTATCATCCAACTAATCTACCATCCAGCTCTTCATCTATAAATGTGAATGAAATGAAATGAAAACATTACTAATTATTGATTTACTGTCTCAAATGGGCAGCAGATAAATGCCAAGGATGGTGTTTCAAAAACAAGGGGCAGGTTATTGTTTTCCTATGCCAGTAGCATTTTTTAAGTCCAAATCACACAAATCATGAATAAAAAAGTCTCATATTGATCTCTAGCCAATAACAGAACAACGGAAAAGTTAAAAACCGTTAATATTTTCTGAAATTAATCTGAAAGAGGGAGTAATAGAAACATGGATGTCTGGATTTTTTTATATGCATTTATGCATGAGTTTGCATATGGATGTGCGTGTGTGTGCATATTTCGACACAGTGCACTTGGCAGATGAGACTAGCTCTGTCTGCTAATCTCTTTAGAGTGGGGGTTAATAGCACAGAAGGCTGAATGACAGACCCTTCCAACATTCAATGGTTGTTTGGCTGCTGAAGTGTATCTCTTGCCCAAATAAGCTTTTCACCAGCCAAATCATGCAATGACAACTGGCGTTATCATCGTATCCATTCTCAGTGTTGCGCCAACTGCATCATATAGGAAGGGGAGCTTGCATCAGCAGCTTCAACAGTTTCGACAGCACTAGGGTTGTTCATGAATTGTAATACTGACATGATAAGCTGGAATTTTGTGAAGGCCACCTAATAAAGGAACCTACATAGCAGACAGACTGTATGAGAGCAAAAGATTTTGAATGTTACAGTACAAAAGTATTGTGTAATTCTGGGGTTGGTTCTGCTGACCACTGATTAGGTGTTGTGTCATTAATGTTGGCTGAAGAGCAGTCCTGAAGAGGGCGGGGGAAATCTGTGCCTCGGAATATTTTTTCTGTGTTCTTAAAAGACTCTGCAAATGGACTACATCAAGGCTACAGGGGACACATGATGGGAGCAGGAGGACACGCACACCAGTGTCAGCCACTGTCCAGCTTTTATTAACAGGCAGTGAAAGAAATCACAATCACTATCTGCAAGACAATGCAAAGTCAAATGAGCCCATCAAGCCAACTGGCCTTGTGCCCATTACTCTCATCCCCCACTGTCAGTCTGCTGTTGAGTGCTCATTAAGCCCAAAGAAAAACGCTATGAGAGAAAATAAAATGCTCCCCTGTGATTTCCCCTATTTACAATTTCAAAAGGCAGTGAGGGAATAGTAGTAGTTTGCTACTGTATTAACTCAATTAGAGGCTCTGTGTATGTGTGTGTACTCTGTGCATGCATGTTTTGAGCCTTAACAGACTGTCAAGGTGCAGGAGATGAGCTGTTAGGTCTGACTGAATTGCTTCTCAATATGAATACATTTTCAGCCTTTGATACATGCTGTGCACCTGAGCGCTGTTTGCTTTAATCAGAGTTTAATCACTGTTCTTGTGTCTGCTTTTAGAATACATCGTGTTCATCTCTCAGCCTAAAGCTGGAAGTGCTGGAGCAGCTGTATCTTGAAACCCTAATATCCAGACTGATTAGACGCAATGCTGCTCATACAAGTTAAACTTCAGATTTTCAAATCGGCCCTTGGCCCAAAATCAGTTGTTAAATCATGATCTTGTACCTCTTTTTAATGATTTTTCCACTATGAATGGTGATTAAATCCTGTTTAAGCTTGGTCCTGTGTGAGGAAACAGGTTTGAGTCTATGTGGATCTGATGGTATTTATATAATCTACATTACTTAGTGTGAAAGTATGATTTCATATGACTTACATTAACATTCCAGAGCAACAAAAAACAACTGGTGTGAAATGGAAGTGTATTCAGGTGTAACAAATATGATAATCTAACACTTCTCAAAGTTTCAAATATTTTGGGCGTTAAGTTAGGTCTACTTATGAACTAGTGACTTAGAGCTTATCGGTTTACCCACAAACAAAAAGAAAAGAGCAGAAGCTTAGCTCAGTATCTCTCAACAAACACCACTGAAGAAAGGCAGAAAAAAAACATTCACATACACAAAGATGTGCATTCAAAGAGATACACAGCCCTGCATACATCTACACACACAGTCACGTGTGTATTTGTGCGCACTCTGTTCCGTGGTGGGTTGACAGAACTGGGACAACCAATTGTGAAGTTAAAAGACCCCATAAGGCACAGTGTCTACCACCCCGTGTTTAGTGCTGGCGGCTGAACCAGGCCATGCTCTAAGTAATGATGGCAGCATGTGGCTCACAAGAGGGTGCTTTTAGATGCTAGAACGTCTTCAGTGTAGTGGTTTGTGTTCCCATGCAAACATTAAGAACTATACAGAAATACACAAACACACACACACACACACACACACACAGAAAGAGACACACAGAGGTACACACACAGCTTATAGACGCAAACTTGGGTTTTCATGGGTTTAAAAATCAGTACAGTCTCAACTTCTTTCTAAAGTATACCCAAAGATCGTTATGTGAACTCAATAAGTACACACTGACGCACACAGCAGTTTAGATTTTCTCTGACATATAGTTTATCCATAAACCAGATTTTTAGCACTTTTTGCATAATCATATGGACTCAAAAAGGGGCAGAGCTTCAAAGAAAAAAATGCTTTCTTATTCTAATGTGTTATATGCATGTGGTTTTTGTATGAGTATGCGTGTGTGTGTGTGTGTGTGTGTGTGTGTGTGTTACGAGAGGGAGAGAAGCTTTCTGTCACTGTATAGTTGTGTTTTCCATTATGTGCCCCATGTTCAATGCTTCTCTGGAATTAATGGTATTAAACATATTCAGTTTACTTTCCCTCTGTGGCTCAAAGTAGCAATTAGCTGCACTTTAGAAGAGATAACTAAAATTCAAGTACTCCTACATAAAGGGGTGGGTGGGCCTGAGGCACACTAAGTAACAGTGAAGTAGTGAAAATTAAGGTGATATATCATTATGTACAAGATGAAAGGCCTGTGTCTGAGGAAATATTAATTTGTGTCATTGCATAGGACGCATGCATTGATAGAAATATACGCTCATGTCAAATACAGCATCTTATTTTCCATATACTTTATGAGTCACGATACAACTAGACTTCCTGCAGAGGCAGAGCTGCTCTTTTATGTATAAATAAATGACAAAGTTTGCATCTCAAGGTTCTATATCTAGGAATTGCCAGTGTACGTCACAGATACACAAGGCATGACATCAGAATATCCATGTATATGGCCAGCTGTATGTGCAGCAACTTTGGCTCTTTTTGATTCAGAATAAGATAGGTCTACATTTTAGACACAGGATGAGACTATTGTGGGAATACATTATCAGTAGGTGTGGTAGCAGCTGGTATCAGTCCCTCACAAAGTCGCACTGCACTGCTTGACCACTGCTGACATACCCCCTCCTGTATCGTGCCTCTGCAGGCAATCATGTTCACAGCATGTCACCAAAATAGCAAACGGGCACAGGATAGAAAAAAAGGATATGCACCTTGACAATAACACACCTTTGCAGCCACAAAGTCCTGTCATGTGCTGTATACTATTATAAAGATTGCTATATAAGTAGCATTCACTTTGTAGTTAAAGGTCCCATGAAATGGCTTTGAGATTGTAATTTACTTCCATGGTGTGATGTTTTTCTGCATGAAACAGAGCATTGGTGGGTGGGAAAAGGGGAGGCAGGAAGGGGAAAGACTACAAAGTAGGCACCGATGTTAACTCTCACTCTACTGACGGACCACTCGCTTTCTTTGTCATTCTCATTTAAGAGGCAGGTAGAGGAGGGACACTTCATCTTAGACAATATCCACATGCACCGTAGTTTCAGCTTAGAGGTGGCTACTTTAAACGAACAGTGTCCATTAAATGAAAAATTGGTTTCTGTTGCTGTGAACTTTTCATTGTCTTGATGTAGGTATGCTTCGTCTGTTTACCATGAGTGACCACAATTGCTTGTTCTGAGTATGCTGCTCATCTTGTTAATTCTCACTCTGTTCTATCAGTTTACAGTACTGACCATGATACGTTTATGAGCGTGGAAAGGTTATGCTTTCAGTTGTACTACTCCCTAAATGGCTCTTATGAAGTAGTGAAAAGTTCAAAGGCAGTGACTAGGTCAAGGACACTTGAAAGAAGTGAAGCCTCTAGTAGTGAGGAGTTCATGCCATTTTACCTGAGCAAAATATATTACAATGTAGAAACTCAAACTGCTCATTGTGGGTAAAGATTCAAGAGTAATTTAGCTTGGTTGGAAATGTTGTAGGATTCAACAGGGTCCATTGGTGTGCATTTAAAGAAGCGCCAAGTGAGAAACTGTTCAAACAGATGGTGACGATAAAAAAGGCATATTTGTATTTCACAGAGATGTTTGCAGTCAGTTTGGGCATTTGCATGTCTTTCTTCAGAAGAGCAAGTCAAACGTTTGCATTGCAATGTAACCTTGTTCATAGGCAGAATCATCTAGACACACATGTAAACAGAGAGTTGTAGCTTTTGTAATCTCTTGTACATGCCTCCCCATGCATATGATTGTCCAGAACGACCCATCTGCTCATCTCTGTCTGTTCAGAGTCAACGTTCATCTGACAGAGGTGGCAGGACAGTCTGGGATAACATCCAGGTGGCAAGAGAAGGGGAGTCGAGGATACAGTGTGCCCTGATCTGACACAAACTAAAACACACACACACACACACACACACACACAAAAAAAACACCCCAGAGAACCAAAAAACAAATATAAAGAACATTTTCAATTTGGTCTTGTAAATTGGAGATTCTAACTGCATATGTGCACATGACAGCAAAGCAATTGTCAGCTACGAACAGAGCAGCCTGCGGTCAACTTCAACTACAGTCAACTTTTTTACACCAAGTGGGATAATATATCTCTTCAGATAAAATCTGAGACTGAGGCATGTACACTGAAGGAAAGCAATCAAGCTGCCAGTTCAATGGAAGCTCCCCTGTGTTCAGTACACTATGAATGTATGTTTGTGCACAAATATCTTTGCAAGATTGCAGGTGGGCACAGAGGTGGACCCCAATTATCTAAACAGTAAGTAATGAGTAATTGGTCATTGAACGTAGCACAATTGGCATATGATTCTGCACATATAATTATCTGTGTCTATGTTACTCTATTCATTAGTCCTTACATCAGTTTATGGTCATTAACAAGCTCATGAACTAGGACCTTCTTTGCCAATGTGGAGGCTCATCAATATTCCAATGGTGTGCTTTGCATCCTTCCCATTTCTCTCTCTCTCTCCATCTGCGTGTGTGTGTTTGTATGTTTTTCAATCTTCCCCTCTCCCTCTTACACCTCTCATCTGTTTTCAGATCCTAACACTGTGCAGTGGAAATCGCTTCAGACAACCAAATCAGTACAATTCGCATATCGCCTATCAAAGAGGTCTTACCATTGCATGGCTCATTCATATTCATGAGGTCACGGCCAGACGGGTGCCCTCATTGGCCCTGTCAAGGTTCAAAACACGCCTCCGTGATCAGAGCTAACAGCTATTGGATGGCTCTTCATTAGCAACCATATCCCTGTCGACCCGGTTGCCAGCGGTTACAGATTCTTTCCCTGGTTGCATGTGTAGTGTGATTCAGAGCCCGAAATTGAAAGTGGCTTGAAACGAGGTGCTCTGGATCTAAACTGCAAAGTAATTCTGCAGTATTATTAGTGAGATAATCTTGTACAATATGCATGAGGTGTTCCTTGTTGCTGAAGCTCATTATTTTCACCAAGCCATTAATTTTAACACGGATTGCTTTTTTTATGTAATAACGAGTGGTTAGATCAACTCTTTTAATGACTCTGCTAAAGCCATTAAACAGCGGTTACTTTGACTGTCTTGAACAACCAAAAACACACAAAATTGTGAGTGATTTAATGCACTTATTGACTGTACATTCACATTCAGAATCAGAGAGGCTAGATACAAACCTGAGCTGTCACTGTGGTCAGTTTTTGGTTTCAAAATATGTATCTAAATATGTCTTTGGGCACATTCTTGGTGTTTGAAGACGTTATCTACAAATGAGAATGAATGCTACTTTTTCCACACATTAAATCAGTGTGCAGTAAAATGTGGACTGTATAAGCTGTAGCAACAGGTAAGAGTAGGATTCCAATTAAAATGAAATTCTCAAAACTACTTGTTCAATCTTCACATCATTGTGTCACCTGTGCACATCAAAAAAAGCAGTTTCTCATTTCTTTGAACAAGTTCTAAATGCTTTGGTACATCCATGCAAGTGATTATGTTTCCTACATTATCAATCGCTTATGTCATGTTGATCAAAATGTATTATAATGGTCTCTGTTGAATAGTCTCACCCCCCACAACATTTAGGCATTAGTTCATCGCATAAGTCTTTACATGCAAAATGGTTGAACAAGTTGTCATAATATGTCAAGCATATTTCTATACATTTCCACTAGACTTTCTTTTCTAAATCTGTCCTGAATTGGTAAATTGCTCCCAGGTGAATCTTGATTTTCTCTAATGAAGGGAAATTTGTGGAACGTCAGGAGGTATAGGAAGACTGCACTGTGATTCCTACAGCACTGCATGTACAGTTTTCCCTAAGGAGACTGTCCTCCTCCTATGTCTACTTTTGTTTTTTTGTTTTTTTCTTTGTGCTATGCAGTGCTGTCTTTTTCTTTCTGTATCGCAATGACATGTTCAACAAATTACAGTACAAACAGTAAAAGTGAAAATGTGAATCTTGTCCAGTCTCTTGCAATCAATCTCCCACATACACTAAGGTGTAACTCACAATTTACAATAATTGTCATCAAAACTTTAGCCATAGTTCACATCAGAACATCCCTCCAGAGTGCACTGTTATATTGACAACATGACTAAGCAGTTTGACTGTCTTGTCCTTACAGACTGTCACAAGGACTTGTCATTCTGATGGCACTGACATGTTCATTGACACAAATATTTACTTTTGAGAGATGAACTAAGGATTTTGAGCAAGTAACTGCCTTTTGCAGGTAATCCATGGTGTTTTGCTATTTGTACGAATTGTTTTGAGAAATGCACTTACTGTTTTGCAAATGTCGAGGATGATTCGAGAAATGTACCAAAGTGACTGAGAGAAACTGTAATACAAAACCCACATTTCAGCTACCACTGAATGAGTACCTATCTCAACAACAACAAAAAAAACTCCTCTTTGGGATCCCCAGAAGCAAACAAAAAAAAGATTTCTTTGAGACTCAATACAAGAATTTGTCAACAAAAATAACCCCAAGTGAAGCCTCCAATCTATCTAATAAACAAACTAGTAGGCCAGTATGCTGCTGTTGGCTCCAGGGTATGGTCAACCTTGGGGGCTGAATGGTGTGATGATGGTTCTATGGATTACAGAGGATGGAGATGGAGAATAATTTGATTCTGTAGTTCACCTATAGAGTAGGTGAACTATGTATTATGGATTTTTGGCTCATTGTTGGCAAGCTAATAGATGATCACTCTCAGGACCGAATGGGCCTCTTCCACTGGTGAATAACATTAGATGTGCACATTTTTTGAATTCATTAATATTCTGCAGGCTGGACGCTTGATAAATCAAAGCAGCGGTTGATAAATTATAGCTTCAACATTGACTGATTGCTATTATAAAATGATGGTAAGTGTTGACAATGTGCGGGAGTTATGTCTTTGTTAGCAATGGGAAACAATTGGCCCTCAGCTTGGTGTTAGAGAGCTATGATTTGTATTATCTCTTGCTAACAGTAGCGCTGTAATGTTTGTGAGCATGTTTGTGTGTGCAGTTGCATTACACAGTATAAGCACTTCAGTGTTGTGTGATGCAGAAGACTAGCCTTGAGGAACATCAACACAACTCAGTGAACAATGAGGAAAAATGTGCTATCATTCGTCCACCTACTTGTGCTACACTGAATATGTCACCGCAGCAAGGAATGTGATGTCTTTTGTCAGGATTATGAAAAGGTTTAAAATAACCCTCTTATTCAGAACCTTCCACACAGAGACAAATATCAAGTCATACAGAAGTGGAACTTGACTACTGGTATGCACGAAGCTCACAGCAGCATACTTTGGCAGGATAATAGGATTCCTGCCATAGGCATACCATATATTTAGAATAGGCCTGTATAAAACCTGCACTGTTACAGTGCTGTACTGTAGATGTACAGTGTAACAAAAATGGCAAATGCCCCGTGCAGATGGAGCCCTTGGTGTACTTTTTCATACTTGCTGCACTATTCACATTTCTATCCTAAGAGGAATTTCTACTGCCTTCCAACCAAGTAATTACAACACAATTTCATATTTTATTACTGACTGCAGTAAAGAGAGTATAACATGATTTTTCTCAGCCCATCTCCTGGCAGTGGGGCAAGGGAAGCAATTGTGCAGCATCCATATAATGTATCTTATTACAAGATGGGACTTCTTTAGTAGCTATGCTTATTGAACTTGGCGGATCCTCACTAATTAAATGCTAACTCTAAGAACTATGCAAGAAAGAGGGGAAATAATAGACAGACAATATCATATTCTCTTCTGAAAATGTATCTAATAAATGCTACGCAACTGATGGCGTATAACAAATGAATATTTACATACTTACAGTGATGTAACGACTGAAATGACCTCAAATGCAAAATGATCTGTGTCTGTTCAGAACATAATCACATCATGTGTGTGTTGGATACACTTTCTCCTGTTTCTATTCAGATATCATCATTTGGTGTGTGTGTGTGTGTGTGCGTGTGCGTGTGCGTGTGCGTGTGCGTGTGCGTGCGTACTTCTGCAGCTATCTTCGTTTGAGTTTCAGACCTTGGCAGCGATAACATTTTTGGAAAATGAGGACATTTTAGCTTCATTTTGGTCCTCACTTTCCAACAGATATTCAAACAGGTGTTTGAGGGTTCAGACTTGGTTTTAAAGGTTAGGTTAGGATTTGGTTAGTGTTAGGGTTGGGTTGGGTTGGGTTGGGTTTACACATTTAGTTATGATGGTTAAAGGTTAGAAAGAGAGAGAGAGAGAGAGAGAGAGAGAAATCCCTCAGGTAATCTGAGCCATGTTAAATTTCATACAACTAACCCCATACATTCCTCATTTCCGGGGGAAACATGGTTGCTGAACGGCATGATTTTCAACCAGGAAACACATGCACGCATGTTTGATATTTAAATGTATCTGATGTAGAGACTCTTAATCTCATTGCGAAAGCATTTAGGCCTTTTTGATAAAAGTGTTCACTTTTTCTATTTGTAGAAAGTAATTGATTTTCTTGCAGTGCCAGCATAATGCATTCTGCCTGCCTTGTTAGACCGTGCAATATGACTCATATCAGAAGATTGCCCTATTCGAAGGTAAAGATAAGGACAATCAGAAGACAGGATATACAGAATATTGTCTGTGAAGAAACTGTAGAGTGTGCAAAACTATTATCTATTCTACTTTATTCTATCCTGTTATACCATGTTTTCCTCTGAATATATGTATGTGCATAAATGAATGTATACATATGGAATTATCCCAATTTTACAACGATTGGTTGGATAAACCATTTCTATGTCTTGTATTATTGTCTTTGGTAAAAGGGCACAGAAAAGACAAACTTAATGAGGAGGAGAGACAAACAACATTGCTTGTGAGCTGAACTTGAACCCTCAGTGCTGTCATTGGCAGCCAATCCGGCAATTACCTCTAACCACTGTGGAAACCACTTAAGTGCCTCTCTTATGGCAAATGAGCGCTAAAGAACATTGGTTGAGAGACTGTGACTTCCTATTGGGAGAGTGTATAATGTGTGATGCTTACTATATCTTGCTGTGCAATCTACGACCATGTTTTGTGAAAATGGCCACCGGAGGGATGAGGCAACAAACAAAACAGAGAGACACACTGGCCATGAGCTCACCCACTTTACCCTTATGCAGTCTTCTAGAGAAATCCAACTCTAAGAGCAGCTGCATTCTCCATCTTTGTTCTTTTTTCTCCTCCCTTTCATCTTTCTCCCCTCGTTTCTTTAAGAATAAATGTGGCTCCATTTCATGTCAGTACTTTTCAGTGCTCAGTGGAAGGCTGATACCTGCAGGGAGCGGGAGGGGGGGGCGATGGAAAGATAGCTTTAGGGAACAAAATATGTTGGCCTTTCAAAGGACACACAAGGTTTAATGCGTAAATTCCCAGGTAAACCATTCCCATGCGCCTCTTCACAAAGGCTTAAATTACTCTTTTGCCTGCACCTTGTCTTTATCTTCTTATGTGTATCACTTT
Source organism: Chaetodon trifasciatus (assembly GCA_037975065.1). NCBI lineage: Eukaryota > Metazoa > Chordata > Actinopteri > Chaetodontiformes > Chaetodontidae > Chaetodon > Chaetodon trifasciatus. Next base: position 5,751,515 of record JBBMOE010000008.1, read on the forward strand.
CTCACACTCAGATTACTTCTCTGTCGTCCTCTTGCTCCATTTTCACTGTCGTCTGCACATGCTTATTCCTTATCTAGTTTTCTCTTCCATCGCCTTTTCAGTCACTGGCTGCCTATCTCTCTGCTGATTGCTCTAATACACCCAACCTCTACACATAGTTTTGCTTTCTCTCTGCCTGCCTTTCTTGCCATCTCCTCCTATTTAACAATGCTTTATACGTAGAATCATGACGCCCGCTGACTGATAAGCAGTGATTAACGTGTTGTGATACAGTGATAGCAGAGGATAGAGAATCATGTCAGTTAAAAACAAATTACTCGAAACGTGTTAGACCTTTTATAGGAGACAAATGGGGCACATAGTGGATGCATTGTTGGTGCAGTACGGCCGTTTCTTCAGATGCTCAAATGCTCCTTATGCTTAGTCCTCAATGCTAATGCTGCCATTTTCAATCAACTGTTACGGGACGCATAGGCACAACTGGTATGCTCTTTAGCCAGATAATTAGCTGAATAATTCATCATCTTAAGAGCCTCACCCCCTAACAAATCGGGGAAGGTTTTACTGCCACTTCCAACTCCATTCTGTGCTGAGCATGGTGCATGGAGCATGGTTGAAGCCTGGATGCCAAATATTAATGCGGTGCATATTCTACATTCATATAATAATCCATTCCACCAGGGTTGGCTGACTGCACTGGATTTCACGACTCTGTTTTCATATGAAAGTAAATATTTCTAATCTTGCAGCTTAGGTACAGTTCCAATAACAAACGGCTAACTACAACGACCATTAACTTGAGAATTATTTGTAACATATAAAATGAGCTGTATTGTATTTCTTTGCATTTTCTATTGACTTGGTGAGACATATTTTGTATTTGTATTCTGTCTCTCAGACAGGTGAGTGTCATAATGCTGACACTGTATTGCCATCAGTGGTATCAGCACGGCTGCGGTTGGCACTGATGAGTAATTGGTTTGCCTGCTTCTGTCTCTGTTCTGTACCATTCGACACCTGTACAGCTTTGCTTAGGAACAGACTGTTCCTGTTACTATCTCATCCATTTTGTAACAATGAAAAACTTCTTGCTCTCTCTCTACATCCCCTCTCTTTATCTTTTCCTTTGTTCTCCTCCCTTCTGTAAAGTCTACCAAATGTATGAACACCTGCTTTGTAGCTGACATTTAAGAAACATCTCATCATGCTGCCAAGTCTGATCACAGCTTCAATCCTCACTGTAATATAGGGGCAGAGCTTGGACCCCTACTCCGTCTAATTTCCCTCTTTTGCAGCTATTTTAATTACATACTGACATTTACTTTTATGGGTGTGAACAAAGTGGCTGCAGCATGCATACACGTATGCATATAGTATACACACTCATTCATTCATGGCCACGCTCACAGTCACATACACCCATTTATCCACACAAAGCCCCAGAAGAAATCTGTGATTAAATGTCATATTTGTGCTGAGTCAAGCATTCAACAACATGGTATGAATTACAGGAAAGCCAGTGGAGACTCCATCCTTTTAACTACAACATAAGTCAAAGTTTGGGTTGTTTACAGAATGTGGTAATTAACATCTTTTCTCATGGAATATTGATGTTAAGATATAAGAATGTCAATGTGATGCAGCTGTGATCACCATTGGTTTCCATTTAAAGTTACAGCTGCATGTGCACATTTGAACTTCTCCAGTGGACTCTTTTGTTTTGTCTTTATGCACTGAGTAGACTCTTTACATGAGAGTCCATAGTATAACTAAATGAGTGCACTTAGTAGAGTGCAAATATCCGCTAAGTGTGTCTGGGGTCTGGATTGGGCAGACCGGGTCATAAAAGTGTACCATTCTGATCAACAGCGGATGGCTTGTGGGTGGGTGCGCAGCAGCTAACTTCACTGGTGATTAAAATCTTTGAATGCCGACAGTGTCTGTCAGGATCTAATGTTAACTGACGTTCTGTGTTCTTCTACATATGCAAAAGGTCACACACACAATCCAGTCCCATTCACACAGAGAAATTGTATAGGGTAAAGCAGCTATCCTCTGGATAAATTCTGATCTCCATCAGAGCTGAATATTTCAGAGGCTAAACGTTTAATTATGTTTCCATTGGAGAGATTCTTCTGTCCTTTACATTACAGTGACATTACTGATATTACTGGAAATATCTAAAACTACTGAAAGCAGCCTCGTCTAATCATTAAAGAAAACAGTCATACCTCAATAGAACACACAAAGAAATCACTTGGAAAAACGACAAAAGGCTATATAGCCTACAGGGACCAGCAGAGGTGGAGTGAAATGTCCATGCAGGTGTGGGGCTCTAAAAAGGAAAAAAAAATTGTTCTGGTGGGTGGTGGGTGAATGATTTTTGAGTGCATGTGTGTTCGGATGATGTCAGAGTTGATCCATCCATCACCATCTGAAGGCAAGTGAGTTGTTGATCACGTGGCTGCTAATGGCCAGTTAAGAGGAATGAGGAGTCAGTCAATGGCAGTTACATGGTTTTTAGCAAAAATTCTGATTCACTGGAACCACAACAGGTCTTTCATTAAGAAAACAGTCATAAGTGTACACAAAAAATGTGTGGCTGATGGGTGCAGCAGATGGGAGATTAGCTGCAGAAAGATATATACATGGACACACAGCAAATTGCACGATCCCCTCCAGGCTTACGGCTCGGGGGAGAAGATCACGAAATCGATCAAAAACAAGACCCTCTGAAGCCTGACTGCAATTTGAACCCTATTCAAAAATAAGGAGAGAAAAATGCTGCGGATATTATAGTTATTTATGAAATCATGCTGATATCAGCGGCCAATTTAATGAAGACAGCGATCAAAGTGGAATCTAGTTAAAATGGGCCGTTTTGGCTTTCACAGTTTAATCAATACAGTATCTCACTCCTCACACATACAATAACTTCTGTATGTTGTTGTTGTCTCAACATTACAAATTTCTAGCTGCCACGAAGTTATTCTTGCCACTACAGTCCTTCCCCCCCAGTTTCCCAAAGACAATAAACCTTTTGAAGTGAATTTTCCATAAGCACTTCATTCAATTCACCACCTGTCATTGAACGAAATGGTGCCGGTTTCTCCGCTGTTTCCGACCACAGAGCAATCTCCCTCTGTGCCCTAAAGCAAATCAAGGAGATTTCCAGCAAAACAAAATGTAAAATTTTTATGCCGCTGTCTTAAAATAGACGTAGTAATTATTTATTGATTTTGAAATGTACCTATAGTACCTCAAGGCTTGTCATAGAAAAAATGACAAAAACACTTGCTCATTCAATTCTGACACACGTATCTGCACTGCAAACCTAATCCACTGTCCTTTTTTAAGTCAGCTGTAACAAGTAGGAGAGACAGGACTGTATATGAGCAACATGAGCCTGCCTCTCAGTCAGTCAGTACGTCTGACCTTCCTGTCTGTCTCTTTCTTTGACTGGCCATTTGTCCAAGTCGGCCTTCATCCTTTCTTTTTTTAGTGCATCCGTCCGTGTGACGACAGCATCCGCCTAATTCACATCTATTAATCTACATAATAACAGCACAGACGGACACACACGCACACATGCAGTATATGAATAGCAATTTATTCGATCCCATTACATGGAAGAAAGAACAATCAGGTGCACACAAGAGCACCTGCAACCTTTCCGTCTCTGAGGCTCACCTAGAAGCCCTCCAACTCATTTAAATATACATGAACACACACGCGTGCGCTCACACACAGACACTAAAGTAGCCACATACACACACACACACACACACACACACAAACACAAACAAAGGTGGATAAATGGTAATCAGACTGTGATTATGGGTCTCGGCAAAACAATGGAGACAATGGTCAAGGTGTGCCAGCGCTTTCCACACTATTATAAAAGCTAATTCCTATCTGTATAATGCAATAACCCACTAAATAAATCAGGTTTGGGGCATGCTTCTGTGGGTGCATGTGTTTTTTCTTTTCGTGTGTGTGTAAGACTAAGAGGGTGACATGGCCTGAATGATTAATGGTCACTGTACAATAGGAAACATTAAAAGAAAGTCTACAGAAACACACAGACACACTTGAAAAGTAATGAATGCTCAAGCAGCAGGTGTTTAATATTGACTACATACCCTGCATGTACACAGTTCTTTTATTTAAACTGAAAAAATTCTAATTTCTTCAACTGCTCCTGTGTGTGTGTGTGTGTGTGTGTGTGTGTGTGTGTGTGTGTCTCTAAGTAATCCCAAGGAGGGCAGAAGCGAATAACAGCTTTGAACATGAGCTTCATGCAATTAACTGTGAGCTGGAGCAGATAGACTCCACAGTCAATACCTCTTGTAATGCTGGCAAGGGACATAAATAAAAAAGAAAAACTGTTTCTCCCGTGTATAAGCGTGTGTGAGTGTGTGCATGTGCATGTGAACGTGTACTATAGGGAGCTGGTAATACCTCTCCAGGCTTAGGGAGAGGTGTGGGATATTAATGGTTGTATGTTAAGGCAAGTGTTGTGGGATGTGAGGAAAAGCAGCAGTGCTCCTTGTGTGCACGTAAGTGCATGTTTGCATGTGCGTGTGTGTGTGTGTGTGTGTGTGTGTGTGTGTGTGTGTGTGTGTGTGTGTGTGTGTGTAATAACCAAAACAACTTGTAAAAGGCTGGAAATGGAAGTGAAACTGTGAAGGGGACAAAGAAGAGAGGACAGAAATTGAGATGGACTAAACATTGTAACAGCTGAAAAAGAAAAGCGTATTTTGTATTTTGATTATGGTAAGAAGAAAACGACATCAAAGAGAAGAATGAGACCGAAAATAGGAATCAAGGTGAGCAAGGCGGTGAAACACAGAGAGGTGAGCTACAGTAGAATAACACACTGTACTGAAACACAGTCTAAAACACACAAGTCTCTTGCCTTGAGGGACACAGCAACAGTTCAAAATGCATGCACATCAGCAAAGCAATCAATATAAAACACACACACACACACACAAACACACACAAACACACACACACACATACACACACACACACACACACACACACACACACACACACACACACATTGTGTTTTTATCACTTGAGGGGACATTACATAGACTTACATTAATTTCCTGGAGCCTTACCCTAACCCTAACCATAACCACTACTTGCCTATTCCTAACCCTATACCTAACCTAACCTTACCTAACCCGTAACCCTATCCTCAGTCTTCACCCCAAAATTTAATGATACACATTAAGGGGACCTGCATTTTGTCCCCATAAGGCACAATTGACTGTGTAAACAGATTTTTGTCCCCACAATGTGATAAATACCTGGTCACACACACACACCCACCCACACACACACACACACACAGGCAGGCACACATGCTGACACTCGATCCCTCATCCACACATAAACAATCTGCCCCATTCTCCTCTCTGGCCTTACATTGATTGTTTAGAGCTGCGGGTTCTGTATTGATTTCTCTTAATCAGTTTTAAATGAACAATTATGGCCATGTCACCAGCTGTTACTTGCAGCTACCCCACAACAGTCTGTCTATTTCTCTCAATAATAGCAGATATCAGGTATTATATACAGTAAATGAATAAACAGATATTTTTGTGATTACCATAATTAGATTACTCCTGTTTCTTGTTTTCTCAGTTACAAATGAGGACATGTTGTGGCATTTTAAACAAGTGTGCAAAAAACACTGGCATTGGGAAGCAAGCTAGTAAAATTTATTCAGAACATTTTCTTATTATATATTATTATTTTGAGTCTCCTCTTTTAAGCTTTCTGACTGTGTGTGATTTCCTGTTAGCCTTCCTTTTGATTTGATTTTTTCCATTTTAAGCATACATCCAAGGCAGCTCATTCATGCAAATGTCTTAAGCGTGTCCAGTATATAAGAATTATAATGAAGCTCTTTAAATGAATGTTGCATGTGCTTATCTGTTACTGAGCTATAAATATGGTCAATCAACACATCACGGGGCTGTGTGCTGTACAAAACACAGTTAAGACAGCACAGGAGCAAAGTACCACATTGCCTGGCTATCTCTCTTTGCTTTCCTCCTTCAAAAATACAATTGAGATAAGCCACCTTTGGCAATGAAGTCAAATCCAGATAGCACTAACTGTTAGGTAAACTAGAACATGTCCAATAACATCTGCATTTATTGATCTATCATCACACATTCACCCACAGAGCATTCAACCTGATTTGGTTCAGCGATACTCACAAAATCCAAATATATGACCTAAAATAATATTATTTCTTCAGTCCGTGCCTCAGCTTTTGTTCCTTGTTGTGCGTGCATGGCAACACATTCACAGTAACACAAGCCCAGTCGTATTTGTCTGCCATCCTGTCTGCATACTTGACAGCTTGTTTATCTGTCTGTCTAAGTCTGCCCAGCTTCCACACCTAACAAGCTCTCTAAATTCTAAATGCTGTATTCTAAACATTTTTCTCAGTGATATCTTAACATACCTCTGTATTTTATCATGCATCAGAGTTTGTGCCTTTCCTTCCTGCATCTGCTCATCTTCCTGCTTGCTATCCTGCCCGAATGATTGTCATGCATTACCACCATTTCTTGCTCTCTGCTTACAAAAAAACTATTTGGAATTTATAAAGTATGAAGAACCAAGGAAACAGAAGGGAAATGACTGCTGCTACTGGTTGCAATTGCAGGTAAGTACAGTTGAAAAAACCTGGATTACCCCTCTGATGTAATATATAAATGCTTTCCCTTTTAGCTGATTGAGCTGAGAATATTATTCTTTGTGTGTATATGTGTGTGTGTGTGTGTGTGTGTGTGTGTGTGCGCAATCAAACACACACACACATGTGCATACATGTGCATCACAACACATTTGTTTGAGTCTGTGTATTTTGTGTGCTGGGTATGATGGTGTGTGTGTGTGTGTGTGTGTGTGTGTGTGTGTGTGTGTGTGTGCGTGCATGTATGTGTGTGTGTGTGTGTGTGTGTGTGTGTGTGTGTGTGTATGTGTGTGTGTGTGTGTGTGTGTGTGTATGTGTGTGGTGTGTGTGGGTGAAAGAGAAAGAGATTTATCCCTCTTTCCAGGACCTTAGAGAGCAATTACTTCAGCAAATCAAGCCAGCCCAGGACCCAGGAACTGAAATAAAGTCTGATTGTTTTTTATTCCTCCTGTTGTTCTGTATTACTGCTCCCTGGTGAGAAAGAGCGGCTAGCCACTGTACAAGTCCAGTCTTACTGCTGCATAATCCTATTTTTCCAGATGGAAACTGTTTGGAATTTGAGAGGAATGACACACTTCTGAAAACCGGAACATATAGAGAATATAATGACGAATAGCAAGGAGGCTAAAGATGGTGACATCATTTATTTTTTTCTTTTGCGTGAAGAAAGTAAATATGGAAACTGATGCTGAAAGCAGATAAAAGCAAATTGTTTCCGGTGCACGCAACTTTGCTGAGAAAGGAGCCGCCACAATTAAGGTTCAGAAAGTGTAAGTGTGTCCACATGTTATGTAGGATTTTCTCACCTTTTTTCCTTCCTCCATCCGACTTGCTGACCCTGGCACGAATACACTCACTTTTTATATTTTCCATCCTTTCCTGCATTACTGCATTGTGTTTTATATTTCTGCAATATTCAGTGTATTCACATTTCTTGTACACAAAACAAAAAAAATCATCTAATGCACATGGACACTGACTTAAAACGCAGTCACCAACACTGAGACCAGCTTCAGATAAACAGAGGATGACCTCAATCATTCCAGAACCGTACAGGTGAACTGAAAATTTATGTAGAAGGCAGCGAGTGAATATAAGTTGGAGTCAGGTGTCAAGCTGAAGCAATTAGCGGGTGTGAGGGTCGAAACATCTGTCAAACGCAATGATGAAAGGACTGAGCAGAAGATGAGAGGAGCTATGTTAAGTGAAAGGGAGTAGACAGGAGGAGATTGAAAAAGGGGAGAGGATGGGTGAGAGCATTGTCAGGAATAATTGTGAACAGGATGTAAATGGGCTTAGACATTCCCTACTCTGTGAGTGTGAGTGTGTGAGTGTATGTGCGTAGACCACCACTGATGGGCGAGCAAACACAGGAAGCAAAAAAGAAAGTCACATGAGGGAGGAAACTTAGCATTCATTGTTCGTCGCTCCCTCTCTTTCAATCGGTCTGACTTCTTATATGTAGCGTCCAATTAGTTTGACAGGGGAAAAACCCACCTCTCTCATCTGTATCTCTTGCCTTAATGTATTAACATTTGTGTTGTGTGCTATTACATTAACATAATTTAGTCCTCAGGACCAGTTTCATCATCAAAACCTCTCAACGTCTCAAACAGCTCAATTTAATTTCAAACAAATGGATTTCAAATATGTTATTGAACTAAGCTGCAATCATGTCTAATTTTAAAAGGTTAATATCCCAAGCAGCCGTTTTTCTTACTTCATCGTAGAATGAATTACTTTAATTGTTATTAATTGTAGCAATTATATACTCACGTGCCAGCAAAATAATCTGTGGTAAGTGGTCGATTTTAAGCAAGACATGACGTTTGCTCCACGGCCAAGTTTTGTCATTTAAGAGCAACATGATTTGATAATGAAGACAATACTTAGGCCTTCTCTCTGTCTTATTCTCTCACTCATCACACACACACACGCACGCGCACACACACACGCACACACACACACACACACACACAAAACTATAGTCAAGGAGCTGCCAATCAAACACAAATATTCCCTGTGTAATATGTCTGGCTACATAATTTGCTCTCTCTCAGACTATGAACCCCAATAAACTCTAATACCCACAATTCCCTCTGGCCTCATGTCATGCCTTATTGGCTGCCTAATTCACAGAAAGAAAGAGAAGAAGGCAGGGACGTGGAGCAGAAAGAACATTAAATTGCTTAAAAGAGATAGAGAGAAAAAGAGCTCATAGAAAAATGATGCAGGACAGATAGAAAGAAATTAAAGGGGATCACCAAACCGTGAAGCACTCAGGGCACTGTGTGAGCACATCTAGCCAATCAAATGCAGGCTCGCCAAAGGGGTCAGATTATGACTGGCTGGTAGAACCAGGGTTATTGTTGGCCAATTAACGACGGGGCACGATTGTTTGGCAGGCTTTCTCCATCTATCTTGCTGTTTCTCCCTCTCTCACACTCACCCACTCCCCCTCCTCCTCTGTTCTATTCCCTGTGGTTGAAAAGAACAGAAGATGAGGCAGTGATGATGAAAGTGAAAAATGGTGCCAACATTGCAATGGTCTCGGTCTAAAGAGAAGAAGAAAGTGGGTCAACACTGACCGTGAGAGAGGTTGGGTTGGGGTCAGTTGTAATCCAGCGTTTCTTAGCAGTCTCTGGAGGTCATTACTCGTCCTACAACTTGTGAGGGTACTTCTGTTTTGAGAAGTTTCCGAGAGATTAGCTTGTTGCTGCACACAGATGGTTGGTGTGCTGTCTTAAAAAATACAGGATTTTAATGTGAAAGCAAGGGGTTTCAAAGAACCCCAGAGATGGCAGAGAAGTTTCTTTCAAATGAGCGATCCGAGATGATTTTTTTTCCCCATTTTTACACAGTTCTCCAGACAAGCAGATGCTGCCTCCATGACAAATCATATTGCAAGCTGCATCTTTTCACCTGACAATAAAGTACGGCGCTTAACACAAGAGAGGTTCACATGTTGACTCCCAATACTGCCCTCCAATGCACAGGCGCCCCAAACAACCACAGTCTCCTGTGCAGCAGGAACCAGGTGTTTGCTGAAATGCATGACAAAACCAGAGGTACCCCTGCCAAAAATGTGGACGTTTGTTGATTCAACGTTGATTCCTTCACTTCTCTGTTGTCAGAAACATTAAAATAGAAGGTACAAAAGTGCTATCTTAAAATCTTCCACCCTGCCACCATCAGCTCAACAACCGGCCATTGCCGATATATTCACAATTGATCTCCCCCAACGTGTGCAAGCAGCAAGTTACAGTTATTTATTAGTCTAATAAACAAACAAAATAAACTCACAAAATGTCAAGAAAGGAAACATTCTTATACCCATTGTAAGGTATTTTATTTTGTTGGCTGTCAGAGAAATTCGAGTGCGTTTAACCTCGCACTGGTGAGCAGTTACGCAGTGTGTATGTCTAGGGTTTCTACTGTGAAAGCGAGAAAAATGGAACAACTGAGTCTGTAATGCACTCGGCAACATTGGAAAAAGCAAAGAGTTATGACGTCTCGGTTCAAACTACCGAGGCTTGTGTTATTTATTTCTTTAGTATAGGCGTATGCACAACCCGTGGCTACACTTTATCTCTTACTAAACAGAAAAATTCAACTATATATCAATACCAATTGCCAAAATAACTCATTGTAAAACCATCTTGGTTAGTCTTTCCACAGTTCTGTGATCAACTCTGGTTTGGCCAAAATAAATCCTTGATTCAGTGAGTTACATGTGAAAATATTCTGGCTCTACAACATTGTCTGCCTGACTATACCACTGTTGCCCTCTTTGTGCTACTGGGTTAAGTCGCTGAATAGAACCTGTCACTGCATCGCAACCCTTACTCCTCCTGCCTCAGGCAGATCATTGAATTAGCAAAAATTAGGTGACAAAAATCGCCCCCATAAAAATCCACTGCAGATGTACTTAGCCAATCACCAGTGTTTTTGTCCAATCACCCAACCCTTGTGGAACCCTTTCTCTGAAAACCTTTGAAGTTGGTGTCTGAAGATCTCGTTTGAAACATGGCAATTTGGATGATTTAGTTAATAGCAGAGGGTAATTTCTACTAACCATTTGAGGAATATGAGGGTGAAGTTTTCCGTCAAATAGACACTGGTGCTGTTAAACAGATGTGAATACTTAGAAGATACTGTAGAAACAAGAACTGCATCCTCTTCCCCCCGCGCTGCACTGCTTTTTGCATTTATACTGGAATTCATTCCAAATCAAAATGTGATTCAAATGTGCAGCACAGTAATCAGGGCAAGTATGCACAGCTGTGCCTCTTTCCGTTGGCAGGATTCAGTTGTTACACCTGTTTTGCCTTGTAAACCAATGATGTGCTTAGTCAGGGTACTGGAAGGGTGTATTAATAGGCTATAAGGAGGTTCGGAAAAAGGGGGGAGTGAGTATTACTTCCCATCCCCTAGGAGAGCGGACAGCAGTGTGGGGGATGATGCCAAGTATATGCTGCATCTGGAAGCAAGAGACAAGAACTGTGGGCATTGGATGTTGAGTGTCTGCCAGCTGACAATTGTTTAGACAAAGACAGACGGAGGAGAGCCCTCCATCTACAATCTGCTGGCTTTCTGAGATTGTGAGCTGAACAGAAGAATGCAGAGGACAGAGGAGGATGATGCCAAGCTCTGCTATGCCAACTGCTGGAATCAGGAGCCTGTTGCATCAGCTGTGACTCAGTACAACAGCGTCTTGATTATTGCAAATATGAACGAGGATCTATGATGCATGTTCGTAAAAATATAACAGTTAGTCAGAACTAAATATGTCACACGTGTTTATCCTTTCCAGAGGCCCTGGTACAGCCAAAGCCAGAGACAGGCACGCACCGATGATTAAAATAACCCATTCTATAGAAAATTCACACATTTGAGGAGATTTTATTTTAGAATTTGTGGAAACAAATGCAGGTATTGTTGCTACTCAGTCTAAAATAGATGTTCCACCTCGTGTTTAAAATTGGCATTTTTTCCCCAGTGAGCTGTCTTTTTTATTCTCTATTTGAATGTTTTAGTTTTTATGCTCGTCTGCTTGCACTTGTCTTTTTATTCTCACCACCTGCCTCTCAGTCCTTTGCACTCTCCCTGAGTTGATTCACTCATCTCTTGCTGCTGCCCTCCCACCTTTCCTTCAGTCCCTTCTCACTCTATGTTACTTTGTCTTTCACACGCACTTACGCCACCCCTTCTAGTCCTCCTATGTTCAATAAAGTTTCAATCAATCTCATTCTTTGCAACCTTACCATTTAATAAGTCCATGTTCTGCCTCAGGTATGGACAGTGTAATCTATGCATATGCATGTACATAACTGTGGGTGATGTTCATATTCTTCTTTGTATCAATCAATGAATGTTAGTGCATAAAGGTCAGCAGGAGGCAATTAACTGATTTATGCAACTCACTCACTGGGACATATAAACAGGCATACTCACGTTCCTGCATTCATCAATCAGCCTTTAAAAATAACTTCATCATATTGTGGCAGTTAACTTTGCCCTAACAAGTACAGTGCAATTGTACATACACCCACACACACACCCATACCCCCCACCACCCCACCACCCCACACACACACACACACACACACATTTGCATTCAGGGCACTAGCCACTTGAGTATACCTCTCTATCAGAGTGGTAAATGTCACAGATAGGGGGAGGAGTGAAGAGCCAGCAGTGTGTATGTGCCTGTGTGTGTATTCGTGTGTGTCAGAAGATAGTGAATGAAGTGAAGAGCTGGCAGACAGTCCATAAAGGTTAATTAATATGGAGACAACTAGCTAGCAGGGGCCTGCTATTACACAAATAGATTGTTCATACACGCATGCACACTGAAACGCGGGCCTGAATAAGGGGTCTCTCATCCGACACCTCTCCTGGTTGTATCAGACATGTTGTCCAGACAGATGCTACAGTGTTGGCAGAAATTTTGCATCGAAATGTGTCACATAACTCAGTGTTTACCACAGCTCTGCCACCTCTGAATAAACAACATTGATGCAGCACCAATTAATCATATACAGCAGTTTTCACTACATACAAACATACAATTAAAAATACAAATCAACAGTCTTGCAGGGTGGTGTGCAGAGAACAGGCCAGTGCACGACACCAACAAACCAAGGAGCTGTCTACACGAGTGGAGCTGAGGTGGAGCAGGCGAACAGTTTTAGGTTCCTGGAATAAGCATCACAGAGAGCCTGTTATGGACATCACCAGTTTTGTAACTTGTTCCAGTACGTAATGTGTTACAGGACTGAAATTACTTTGTAATGCCTTAGTTTTGCAATTCAAGTAATCAGTTATTTATTTTTTCAAATAAGCAAACCATTACTGTAACATTTTGACATATTTCCATGTTCCTTTTGAAAATTTCTGACACATTCACACTGTTTCTGTTTTTTCCCTGCTTCTTGGTTGTAGCTGCCTACTAGTGGAAGGTACCCAATCCTACGATTGTGCCTGTGTGTATGTGTAGCTCGAGATGGCAGGCAGGCCAGCCCTTATGTCATGGAAGTATTCACATTATTTTGAATTTCTGGGTGTCAGGGACAAGAGCATCATAGCAAAATGCAAACTGTGCCTGTGTGATAAAGAGTCTGTCAGCTGCAAAGAGCTCTACTTCAAACCTGAAGAAGCACCTGAAAGCCAAGCAATCAGGTATCCTCGGTTTCGGTTTACTTTCATGTGCTTCAAATAATTCATCTTCTTTCACTGCAGCGGAATTACAAAAAAATACATGTTGCATAACCTTGTTAGGCAATATGCATTGAGCCCCAGTACCCTTTTGATTTTCTGTTTACTTGAAATTAAAGAAAATCATTAGAAAGACCTGTAAAGGGGATGTTGCTTTGGTTATTCCTGTTCCAATTTAACCAACATGCAAAAGGAATCTCAAAGGGATTTCTTTTTTGGTACCGCAAAAGTACTTTTCAATGGCAGTAATCTTGTGACACGTTCCTAGTTCAAAAGTAGCATTACCCAACACTGGACATCACACATTATCCTGGTCAAGAAGTTCTTGTTATCTTTTAAAGAGGAGCAATAGAAAGAGACCTGACTAGAAACGGCACAAATAGGACGTGTGTGGCCCAGGACAAGAGGGCTCTGCCACAGGTGATGAAAATAGTTTTACTTTCATCACCATATTTTTATTACTTATTATTTATTTATCCATTTATATAATTTTTGTTTTGTGAGTAACTACAACTAACATTCCATTACACAATCCTGAGCGGTAATATAATTAATAAATGCACCATGTACCTTGTACATACTTGTGCTCATCCACAGAGGGTTTTTGTGTGTGTGCGTTTGTGCGTGTGTGTGTGTGTGTGGGTGGTAGGTGTTTTACTGTGTGCTGAACATTTGATTTAAAGTGTGTATGTTGTAGGAGGTCAAGGCATATTTGCATTGGGAACACTAATCATTCTCTCCTTATTCATTATTCTGATATGTAAGGAATAACTGTGTATCACATTCTGTAGGAGGAATTATATATATATATAGTTCTGACACATATATATTAGCAAAAATTGCATTTGCATACATGAAGTGGAGATAAGAATAGAAGCAGTTATGTTTGAGACACACAATCAACATACAGTATGAACTGACAAGTGTGAATACTGTATAGTATTTTGTGGAGATTACAGTATGGAATCTTATCTTCAGTGGAAAAGCTGAGACACCAATAATTTCAGTGCCTTGGTGTAAAACTTTCATTTGAAATTTACATATACAATCCAGAAACGTCATTTAGAGTGTTTCAGATAATCAAATGAAGCATGGACATACATTTACTGCTCTGTCAGAGGTTTAACTGTCACATGGTGAGAAAAATTTCAGTTAAGAGCCAAATCCTGCATCAACTGGGGCGGATGGAAGCCCAACATCAAGGTTAGCCTTTGTTCAAGTGGCTTTCATTTCCACAATGTAGTTTTTTCAAAGCACGTTTATTTCATTGATCTTCTGAAAAGCCAAAGTATCCTCGCCATTTTTAACTAAATGGATATTTGCACTGGCTGCTATAATTCTAGCTACTTTTTTTTAGCATTCGACAGCTCCAACGTGGGTTTTAACTGTGCATCCTAATGAAAGAGCACTGTTGTTTTAAAAGCTTCTAAAAGAATAATTTAAAGCTTGATGAGTGACTCCTGGAGTCCCTCAAAGATAGCATTCTAAGTGAGCTGTCACAGAGACTAAGCACAATGGGCCTATTTTGGGGGCATTTTGTGTCACAGGTTTGGACTTTAACAAGTTAAGAATTGCATTTTACTTTATGTACTGAGGAGACCAAATGAATTTTGAAGAAATGTAGAGCCATATGATAACCGCGATGCATAGAACACAAATGGAATCTCAGAATTTGATCAGAAAAACAAAATCAACTGTAAACTGCACTGTAAACTGTGATTTTGCCTGTTTGTTATTTTAACATATTATCCTATGTCAGTAGGACAAATGATTACTGAGGTTATTATAATTACATGAAATTACTAGTTAAAAATGCCTCAAAACAAAATAAATGCTAAATTGAAAATCCCCCTTTTCAGACGCAACCTGGAGGCCGCATGGATGTTGGGAGGCCGTCGTCTACGACATTTTGTTTCGTTAACGTACTTTACTTTACCCTAACTGTTAAACGACGTTAGACTGAGAGAGCATGCCGTTCAGACACCAGAATGAACGAGTTCATAGTAATGTTCATCAGGCAATAATACAGTACATTCAGTTCACGTTCGCCCAAAATATGAATGAGTTCATGAACTATCGTTCAATGAACGCGTTCAGGCACAACACTGCTAACCTTAACCCTAACCCAAATGACCTGACACTTTTAATTAAGCTAAAATAAATTTGCTATTCAAATAACAACCCTAAGCAGTTCAATCAATTAATAAATCCAAGTCAACTTAACTGAAACAAAATGTTTACACAACTGACCATTTAAGCTGAAATAGAGTTACATGTTCAGACAACTACCCGAAGGAGTTAAATCAATTATGAAATCTAAATCAACCAAACTAACGCAGATGTTTACACAACAAGGAAAATTTAATCAAGATAACAAATTATTTTTTTTCACTCACCCTTTTCACTCATATTTTTAAGTTGAAACAAAATGTTAGATTTTACAGTGTGCAGAGTATTGCATAACTTGCCAAAATGTGGATACAAAAAGCTACGTCTGATTCTGGCCAAGCATTGTAAACAAGAAGTGTCAAGATGTCAAGACAAGCCATTTATCCTGCAGAGGATCTGTGTGTCTGGTGATATTCATTATTATTCATCATTATTTATCCACCTCATGATCAGACACTCTTTCTGATGACAAACTGTGCTTAATTTTTTTTTTTTTTTCTGGGGGGGGGGGTCTGGAAGAAATTAAAACAGATTTCATAGGGCTCCAGAAAGAGTCATGGCCAGCACTGATGTGGCTCATCCATGGAAAGATCAGACCTGAATTGGGAAGACGGGGGGTAGTCCCATAAGTCAACAACACAGGACAAGAGAGGCTGATTGCCTTCAAGTAAGTTTATTGACACACACTGGTTCCCTTGGCAAGCAAGAGAAAACATTTAAAATCTAACCTTTTGCACTCTGTTGGACAACCGGTGAACAATTTTAAACAGTAAACCATCATTTATACAGTGCTGTCACACAATAGCATCATCTGGCCATTCAATTGTCTTTGTTAAGATGGATACTCCTCAGACTGACAGACTGCCTTTCCCTGAGTACATTACTCCTCTCTCATCCCCACAAACACTAAAAAGACAAATCCAGATGATGGACCGCCCATAAAAGTGTCCAACTAAGTTGACTGTACTTTTGAAATGCTAAAGGTCACAGTGAATCTAATGTTGGCAGCATAAAGTTGTAAAGAAGATGAAATCTATTACTGGCCATGTTCTAAGGATAAAAACCCTAAATTGGATCTGAAATGGATGAACCATTCACCACGGGTGAGAAAATGAACCATTTCTGCCACCTGAATTGCATTTGTTCAGCATGAAATATATGTTGTTTACCAAAGGACTGTTTTTCACTTGGGAATGGTCATCTGGTGAGGGATGATGGTGGTGGTGAGTCATGATGGACAAAAATGGAAGATGAGAACACAAGCCAATGTGGGACATACTGGGTGACAGTCTTTGAGGCACAGGGGAGAAAAAGCAAAGCATTTTTACCTGGTCTAAATAATATCCTTTCCTGCACGCTCGATCAGTAATAATAGTGTTGTTGATTCAGGACAAAATTGTATTGGTTTTGCATAATATTTGATTGCTTCACCTTGTAGAAATACAACCAGTCCATAATCAATGTAACAGTTCTTTCATGTCGGATTTTGTGTCAGAATGTGGAAATAATAACAGCTGACATTGTGGAGGCCTCACTGCAAAGAACTGCCTCACCATGCTGACAACTTAAATCAGATTTATCTCAACCTCCATTTCCACCACTTTTCTGCTTTCTTGCTTACCGCAGCTTTGGTCTGACCTCTTTTGTTTCTCTCTTGTTCTATTCAGAGGAATCTGCAGAGGCCATTAATAAAACAACAGGTTATTGAGGACCAATCTAAAGTTGGATATATGCATTAAAACTATAGTCAGACGTTGAAATGGGGAATCCTTCCAAATCTCCCTCATGTAATGAAACAATCACCTTGTTTTCTTTTGGTCCCGCCCCTGTTATTTCTCACGGGTCTCACTCTTACACTGATAAATGGGACTGTTGGTTGACAGATGTGTGCTGTTTCTGCTGCAATTTGAAATCCAATTCTTCACTATGGCAATGCTGCCAAACACATAAAACACACTACTATATACACAAACAGTCCATACTTTCTTCTAAGTTGGATGCTAGGCTTCATCTTGGAGAGCTGATCATCAACTATCCGAGACTGTGTCGGGCTGAATTCTCAAAGTGTCACAAAACAAAGGTTTTTTGTGCCTCTCAGAGGGAGTAAAGCATGGAGCTGGCAGGGGCCTGGCAGTGGTAGTTTATTAGAGACATACGAAAAGGCAACGGTGATGGCTCTTCTTCTTGACACTTTGTACTAATTTGGAGGATTCATCTCTCCTGTTTGCTGTGGTTCTCTCCTTGTTTGTCATCCCTCTCTCTCATCTTCATTTTCATCTTTTCTCTTTTTATGGCACTGCTCTACCTTTCCTTTCGTAAATGCAATGATATTCTAATGATGTGTACAATACACCTGTAATGAGCCACAGGTCTGCCCATCTTTTAAACCCATTGAGTAATAAAACAGTTGCTTACAAGCAAGTCAGTGAAATAACCTTTGTAGTTGTGTTGCGTTACAAAAACTGGTTCGTACCAAGGCCAACAGCCAGCATACTTATGACACATTTGGTCACATAATCAGCCTTTTGTAATCTTAACCAGCTGCATACTATTAAGTTCATAGAATATGCTTTTCTGCCAAACTAGGCAGCCAGCAAGTGTAAAAACAATGTGCCAACCATCCAACACTACCCAGCAAAGACTAGATTAGTCATAGAAGCCAAGGCACAACCAAACAGCAGACTGTGAATGCATGCCTCTCATACAGCCACCTAGAGTCTTCAAATCAGCCAGCAAAGCAGCCAGTCAATAAAACTCAGACAAGCCAAGCAATCAGTGAGCCAGGCAGTTCCCTATCCTGTAAAGATTGGATTAGTCACAGGAGGCATGGCTTCAGCAAAGCCACTGTAACAGCTGCCCTCCGAGTTGGTAATGTCAGAAATGCTTTTCAGTTGCAGCAAACCTGACAGCCTCTCTCAAATCAACCTTTCATTATGGCCAAAAATAGACAGCCAACATACCAATAGCTTCTATAGCTCAAAGAATGTTACACTTGATCTTCTTTAAGTATTGTTTATACATGCTTTAGCATAAATCATGTCACAGTGATATTAAGACAGCATGTACTTTAACTTTAATTAAATTTGACCAGTAATTACACCATCACTTTGCAAATACATTCAATGTAATTCAAATGACACCAGAGTCTCACCAAATCACAAATCACATTTTAAATGAGAAGTTCAGGCAAATGTCAGGAGTGATCTCAAATTCATTTTCAGTGAATTATCTCAAAGCTGAACATCACAGAAAACATTTGGATCTGCAGCAGCCTTCATAGCAGAGTATTATAATCTATAATGGATCCATGCTCAATTATTTCTTGCACGAGAGGAAATGGAATTGGTTGGATAAACCATTTTAGAAACCAAATACCGTAAATTAGCCACTTTGAAGGTTTATTCGAGACATTTCTTTCATTTTTCAGTTGATTCAGTGTCCCACTTCAGATTGTTTTGGATTGTGACCCATCAAAATTGCAGATAAAAGGATTTTCCTTCATGGGGTGTCTGGGCTCATCCTGAGGGACACCAACAGACATCTGCAACAAAATTGGATAAGATCACAGCTCTTTCATTTTGAAGGGAGCCTTTTGAGGTGGTTTCAGGCATCTGATTAGGATGCCTCCCGAACACTTCCCTGTGGAGATATTCTGGGCACATCCAACTGGGAGGAGAGCCTGGAGAAGACCCAGAACATGCAGGAGGGATTACATATTCCATCTGACCTGGGAATGCCATGGGATTCTCCAGGAGGAGCTTAACGCACCTGCACAGCCAGCAAAACAAAGAAATCCCAGATACATTTCTCCTGAGTCCAGGGACAAAATCAAAGCTCCAACAGGCACAGATGAATGTAGCCATGAAGCTATGTTTTCTCTAGATTAATCAAACTTGGAACACGAAGAAAGAGTTTGTTCTTTTTTTGTGCAACACCCTTCATGCCACACCGCAGTGAGATGGGAAAAGAGGGAAATCAATAGGTCTTTTCTCTGTCTCCATCAGCCTTTTACATACAGCTTTCTCACTTCTTTTTCTGCACTGGCCGGTCATTCTACTGTAGGCAGTTCTTACCTCCATCTATCGCTCACATTTCTGTTTCATTTTTATGTTATAACCAACTTGCCCTGTATTTTGATCAGTTATCACAAATCACGAAGATTCCTTCACAGGCAATCAATCACCCAGGATAAACATGTTTTCTGTCATTATACACAGATAATATTTAGAAGCGGTGCAGATGGGCAATTTTGCCGTCAGCCAGGAGGAGAATTACAAACTGAGATAACATCCACGTAGATAACAACAAAGAGAGCTATGAAGAACAAACCAGACCATCTGTTCCCCGCCTTCCAACCATCTTGCTGTGTATTGATGATTATTATACAACCTGAGCTGAAATAGAAAATAAATTAATTAATAGCTCTGGTAAAAACTGAGTTTAACTTGTTTTTAAACAAGCAGTCTTCTTGACAGGTACCAGATGATGCTGCTTTGCAAGAGTCATGCTGTTGTCCCTCAAAGATAATTACCATAGGTCTATTAATGGGCACAAACACAGAAACACACACAACTTGTTCCCTAATTTTCCATCTCTGTTTGACAGAATGGTGATATTTTTAACCACAGAAATATGAACAGCAACTGCGACTTCCACACTTTCACTGACAGATTATTGACATTAATATTCTCTGCTTTGCTTGATTGAAAGTTGCAAACGACAACAGAGTTACAGGTCAAGATACAAATCTTTGAAAGTATGTCTATGTTTTGATTTATTGTTTAACCTCTGGGTCTACATATCAGTAGTAACAGGAATGCTTGACCCTTTGTTGTGTGTGTGGGTTGTACACATTTCTTATTCTATACACTAGCCAGTTTCAACCAACTTTATCAGCAAAGACAAGATAAGAGATCACAAACCTTTAGTATTTCTAAGTGGTGCTTATATTGCAAATTGAGGATTTTGAACTCTATTCCAGATTCAGCATTTGCACCTTTAAGACTTCAAGACTGTTGTACATGTCAAGAAAGTTATTTGGAAGCTACTGCATGAACTCAACAGCTTTCATGGGGCCAATCTTGAGCAGAAGAAGTACATCTTTGATTCCTGTTTGACTCGGGGACCTCTTTTTAATATCCACGGCAGGGTTTGTAGTAAACCATCCCTGACCTGAGGTCGAACTCACTTCTCTCCATCACTCCATCAATGAGATCTTGACAAAGTAACTGCTGGACAGGGTGATGGAAATAGAGGAAAGAGAGTGGGAGACTGAGCCAGAGAGAAAATAGGCTGTGCAGAAAGAGAAGTAAAAAAAAGGTGTCGGTGGCAAAAAAATAGAGACAAAGGGAGGAAGAGACAACTGTCTGAAAGAGAGCTTTAGAAACAGAGAGGGACTGGAATGGGCAACCGACAGGGAGAAGACACAGTGATACACATTCAATTGTAGCTGGGAGTGTTTACAAGAGGATCCCATGGCTAGGGGTTTGAGCAAAGTGAAAAATAACACAATAGTCTAAAATATATGACTAACACACTGAAGGCACTTATTAATACTATTATTTAACATAGCCAACATCACTAATGGTGTGTGCCCATCTCTGTTAACATGAATGTGTATGTGTGTATATGATTAGGCAGCTTTACCCTATTTATGCCCTTTCATTAAAATAAAATGTTCTCCTCAGTCTCTGTCTCACTGAGGGATGGCTAATACTGACTGAAATGAACAGAGCAGGCCTATCAGCCCCATGAATGCATGCATCACGACGCACTTCTGACGGTCTCAAGAGGGGAGGCATCGTAGCTGTGTTTAAAGCAGCCATGAAATATAAAGGAATCCAATAGAGCAAGCATCAATGCAAGAGACTGCAAAGCTATGTAGGGCAGACGAGGGCAGGGTGAGTGACAGTGACAGGCCGATTCAACGGCCTTACCAGGACAATCCCACTGCTTACTCCATCACTTCCTTTTTGCAGCCTTATTCTCTCAGTCAGTCTAATGTGCTCTTCCTTTTTTTCTGTCTCCCTTCTCTTAGAGCCGGCCGACTATAGACTATGCTTGTTTATCTTTTCCTAATTCCACTCGTCACTCACTCTCTCTCACAGACAGACAGATCATTAGGATTAGGGCTCTGACACTGTCTATCCCATCAGATGCTGATCGGCCACAGTAGCTGAGTGTGGGAACCAGAAAATGAGCTCCTGGCAGATAATAGCCTGCTCTGTACCTTACATCAGACGAAAGAGATTGAGCGGGAGAAAGAAGGCGAGTGAGAGAGGGAGGGGATCGCCGTCTCTTTGACACTCATATTCAGACTTTAAAGGACATTGTTGTTCTATTGAGAAAAGATTTGTTTACTCATGGAGACGGCTGTGGTTTCAGCCATTCATGGCTTCTCATCGTCAGTGACAGCAAAGATGAGAATGAATTACTCCCACTCAGCACAAAGGAATTGGCAAAAGGAGATTTTCCACAGAAACTACAGCATGATTTATCTGTTTGCTTTTTTATTTGGTTCTCCTATGGGTTTAATGTTGAGGAAGCCTGAATTTAAACTGCAGGTACCAGGTGTACACTTGTCTTGCTTTACCTTAAAATGAATGTAGTTCTTTTTTAAACTGAACAATTTATAATAATCTATGCTGTCTTGAATTGTATTGTGTTGTGGTGGCTGTAGTTTTGGTCCATGTACACTAAATCCATCCTTAGCATATCTCAGCCCAACTGGTCTGGCTGCAAGACTATATAAGCTGGTGGCATTCAGCCAGTCTCTCTCTCTCCCTTGGCTCCCATAATGTTAAGTTTTATTGTATTTAGTTTGTCTTTACATTAATTTCCTTTTGAAATATATAAAATATACATTCTAATATTCTCTTTCCTTTCAACGCATGTGGTCCTCCCTCCCCTCCCTTCTTTGTCCAGCCTTGTATCGGGTTGTGACAGCACGCAAAGCACACTCAATCCTAGAGCTTTACATGGAGCACTGAATGGTTTGTGATTGGCCCCTGAATAATGTAACCTGTGCCACTGGAGGAAAGGGGAAAAAAGCAGATGCAATCAACTGATTTCCAGGAAACACTGGGTTGTATTTTTGAAGTTGGAACTTATTATATAAAGCAATATTAAGATACTTTCATAAACTTCTAGGTTGAAGCAGGCAACTACACAAAAGGAAGGCAGTAGTGAAAAGCATCAGGTCAGCCTAAAAATGTTTAATAAAGCACACACCCATATAGCTCAATGCAATATCTATCCAATAGAATAAATTCAGCCTATCCTCAATGTTAGTTTGATCTTTTTGTTATAATAAATGTCTGCAGTCCTGTAAGTGCAACACATCAATTGTTCAATGACTATTGCCTCTCCCAGTCCAATGCACTATTCAACAACTTAGATGGCTGCCAAGTTAAC
This sequence comes from Chaetodon trifasciatus, assembly GCA_037975065.1. Taxonomy (NCBI): domain Eukaryota; kingdom Metazoa; phylum Chordata; class Actinopteri; order Chaetodontiformes; family Chaetodontidae; genus Chaetodon; species Chaetodon trifasciatus. The sequence goes on from JBBMOE010000008.1 coordinate 5,774,538, forward strand.
TTTATTAGCATAGTGTAATAGCTCTGTGAAAGTGAGACCACTATAGAGTAAATAGTTAATGTGCCTACCGTGTACAACTTGCCACAAAATGTGAAGGCTTTGTTGATGCCACCAAGGTTCTGCATCAGCAAAAACAAACGTTTAACAAAAATGATTCAGCTTAGTGAAATGTGAAGAAAAGAGTTTGCTTTTTTGAAAAAACAAATACTTAAACGCAAAGAATGATGAAGGTTATCTGTTGGCTGGTCTTAGTTTAATAAGCAAAGGCTAAAATGGCTCTGTCGGCCTGAACGGGAGCTCTGTGCAGGCGATGAATGAATGAGCTTTAGTGATGTTGTATACAGATTTGTGCAACTCTTTATGCACAGTAACCATGGATAAAATGGGACTGGTAATGGCATACAGGAGAGCACAGTGTAATGAGCAGGAGACATTGCACCTCCCAGCTGTGCCATGCCAGCTGACTAATGTGGCGTCCCTCACAACAACCAGCCACTGACTCAGTGTAGCTCTAAAAAGGAAGGTCATCTGTGACATGAGCTGTGAACAGATGAAGTGTGTGTGCAAACATTTCTATGTGGCAATCTGCTACTTGGAATGTTGTCATGCAGGGATATACTATGTGTGCATACATGAAGTGCGTCTTCAGCGTAGTTTGTCTTGTGGTGTAAGAAGAAGCCTGCAAATTCTGTGTAGATATTATCTTACATTCCAAATGACTGAAATATTCAGTGTCCATGGCTGCGGATCAAAACTTGCTTATTAGGCCCATTGCACACAAAAGTGCTGTTTGGCCTGTTGAAATGTCTACAACACTCTCTCAAGAGTTCACAACTTGCAACAGATGACAGAGATTCATTCTGAGGGGTCAGACCGCCAAGTATCCACCATGGTGACTTTTTTTCTGAAGATCGTCCTTAAATATATAATATTAACTGATCATTCATGCAACTTCCTGATTATTTAGGATTTGTTGGCAGTTGGTATCTCTGAACTAAGTCACTGTCGATGGCACCAATAGTTCTATCCTTCATCAAAACACAATACACTAAAACATCTGCAGAGAACTGTCAGCTCTAGGCTTTTAGCAAACTAGAGAGAAGTACTTTTTCTTTTTTTTTCTGTCACCCCACTCAAACAAAGCACAGACAACACATACGTAACTCAGCAACTCTACTGTGATGCATTCTGTAGTCCACAAAGGCAAATATTTGTATTGATTCTGGGCTAAAATAGATTGGATACTAAGAGGTAAGATGGCAATGCAACATTTAAATGTATTTTGTCTTAAACAGGGAACCTTAAGGAAGTGGTTCTCAAACTTGGACCAAGCGGGGGAGGCATTAGTTACTTCTAAGCAAGTTAAAAACAACTGCCTTCTTGTATATTCTGCTACAATCAGGTTCGTCTATAAATCCAAGTCAAAAATTAATATTTTCTTTTAACACATTCTTTCATTGCTCTCCTTTGAAATTACAAAAGGATCAATATTAGAATTTTTTCTGTTACTGAAAGCATGAAATGTCAGTTATTAAATATTTTCAGTGAGCTGCCAAATGTGTAAACAGATTTCTAATTGGAAAGCCAGTTTAATTGATAATTAATAGTGAGTACAAGCCAGCAAGTACAGTAATGGAGCTATTTTGTCATCATTTAGTTAAATAAAGTATAAACACAACAGAAAATATTTATCCATCACAAAGTCCGGCAGCGCTTTTCTAACTACGTTTATCCAGATTTGTGAATGCATTTGCTTGATTGCATATTCAACTGACCAATGAGTACATTCCTCATACTAACTATGCTACAATCTTTTACTACTACTTAAAACTAACTGACCTAACTGACCTCTGACCTTAAGTCCCATTAAGGTTGTTAAACAAGGACAAAAACCTACCATGCTTATCTGTGTATTGTATTTCTATTTTAGAATCATGGTCACCAATGCTTGACAAAGCTTCCATGATCTTCACCAAGATAAAGATATACCCTGTAAGCCAGGATGACAAGCTTTTTGAGTCCTGCTCTGTAGCCCAGTGAACACACTCCACACACCTAATAAACATATGAAACCCACTTCCCCTCCGTTGCAACAGGACATTATCACAACAAATCTCACTCAAACGTCGGTTTCATCATCATCGTAGTTTATAGCTCTAATACTGGCAAACAACAGTGCGGTTGTTTCTTCTGTGTGTTGGCTGCTGTCTCCACGGCAATGGGAAGAGATTAAGGAAAGGCCAGTTATATTGCGGTTGGAAATAGATCTGCTTCCATCAAATAAGCCTTTGTACTCACTATCATATGATCACAGGGATAAAAAAACTCTGATTTGTTTGAGTCAAATTCTTCATCAACAATAAGGCCTGGATGCCTGCGAAACAAATAGTACAATATATGATATTATATACACACAACCATCACTGCTGTTTTCAAATTGCAGCCATCAAGCTGTAAAAAGGATTTAGCCTACACTTTGCCAAAATATCAAAGACAATAGAGTTTTTCTATTAGCAGATTGCTTTTTTATGCAGTTTCAGTGCTGTTTTCAAATTAAGAAACAAAACTGATATGTTTTTTTCCTTTTTGCAAGACTTGACTAAGGTTTACAAGTAATCATCCATCTACGGAACATTTCAGTGCATATGCTTATATTTATCTTATAGCGCCAAACAAAACAATGTTTTTGTTCTAAGCAAGGCTCAATTAACAGGAACAAAACATTACAGCTTATCTGAAATGGACATGGGGAGTCAAGGCCACATTGTCACCTTTCTAATCAGTCGAACATTATTAGATTGTATGGTAGCCAACAAACAATGGACAAAACAGTGACCTATCGCCTGGTAGCATGATTTTTTAACTCCTGTAACAACCCACTGAAGGTTTTGTTGCTTCATTACATACTTGAAAGAAAAACCCCCTACAATGATGGTTAGTCTCAAATCCGTTAATGCTAAATAGCAATTAATTATAAGCATTCATGCTTAATTATGAGCTTTCTTAAAATTGGTTGTAACACAACGTTTTTAATGTTCTGCCCCCTCCAGGCTGTCATTGGGTGATTGATAAGAAGTGACATGGACAAACACATCAATTTTAGGAAAAATGTAACATATTTCAACAAAATGCATTCGATAAAGCTACAGAGCCAGCTAGCCAAACCAGAACCTTGATCATCTTATCCCTACTATCTTTTGTTTTAGTGCTTCAACTGCAAAACCTTGACTAACAGCTGATCTGGTATCGCTCTGCTGCCAGTGCCTTCAGGCTCACTGGGCTCAGGTGATTGACTGGTAACAGCGCAAAATGAATAATTTGTTATTCTACAACATTTTGCTGCATCAGCCTAACGGAACATCAACCTCTTCTCTCAGCTTTTCAGCACCACCTTGATGTTTTTTTCTTGCTCCACTCCACCATTTATCCAAATGTTCAAAATGTATCCACCTAATGTGGATGTGACAGGGCTCAGGTAAAGTTAGGTAAGCTGACAGATGTAATACCCAACTGCAGTGGACCAGCAGCCCACTCACCAGGACCAGTCAGAAACAGCAGTTGGTTATTTTTATTCAAGCAGGGGCTGGGATTATTATGTTTTTCTTTTATCAGCCTACTAATTCAGTAGAGCAGCTAAATGAAGCAATCTGTGTGATGCTGAGAGACAGCACACAGATGTATAAACTTTGGCATTGATGTACTTGGTCTAAATTATCTGAATATAAAGATACTCTCATGTTGCTAGGAGAAGGACGGAAATCCTTGAGAACACTCGGCTATTTATAAGCCACAATCTAAAGAGAAAACAATGTTTCCATTTTCTGACGATGATCAAAGACGCTTTGCATGGATCAATGCACAGAGAAAAGGGACGAGACCTGAGATCATTATACACAAGATGAACGTAGTCACGTAGTTCACTGTATATGGCTATTTCAACAGATTTAGCAAGTGCAGAAGCAGCAAAGATATGGTTATGCAACGTCATTAATGTCAGATTAAAATGCTTTTCTATTATCACAGATTGGAGTGGGGGTGCTGCTGACAACATGACACTGTGTATGCATGAATCTGTGCCCTTTTTGCTTCCTGTGATTTTATGTTTCTGGTGTTACAGTAATTTTAGAAGAAACATCCAGCAAAATAAAAACAAGTCTTGCACTGGCAGGAGCAATTGTGGAGGCTGGAGTGGACAACGGCATACTTTGTGTTTGCCTTCAACACTGGTAGTCTAGGCAACCCATCTCATATGGCCACTGACATTCTTGTTAGCATGACTACAACCTTTTCAGAAAATGTGATTTTTTTTTTTTTTTTTGAGGGTATTCAATATGTATGTCGTGTCTGATAAAAAGTTCAGCAAGTTGTGTAAGTGTCCAGAAATACAACCAGACAAAATTTCTCTTCCTCTCACTCACCACCTTCCCTCCTCCTGCTCATTTGCCCTTTATTTGTTTCTTATCTCACAATACCTTTTGAAAGATGAGTTCAAACATTAAATTTGGTGTCTGTGTTGAATATATATTAAAAGCCAAGTGTGTGTATGTGTGTGTGTGTGTGTGTGTGTGTGTGTGTGTGTGTGTGCACGCGTGTGTGTGTGTGTGAGCATGTGTTAAATTATGGATGTTCGGGTTTCGGTAGGCGTTAAGGTTTTAAAAAGAGGTCTTGCTGTAAAGGCCAGGGGAGTGACTTTGGCTTGCTGGTTCATTTCACTGGCTACCCAACACACCACAGACACACACATGAAAATGCTTATGTGCATGCACATACATACAAACACACACACACACGCACGCATTCACATACACATTCAAGTACTCCCCCCAAACTGCTGATGCTCTCAAAGTAGCTGGCTCTGGGGTACAAGCAGTGACAGTAGCTTTGCTCAAGAGGAACTTGACATGCTGCTAGTGGTGTGTGTGTGTGTGTGTGTGTGTGTGTGTGTGTTTGTGTGTGTGTGTGTGTGTGTCTGTGTGTCTGTGTGTGTGTGTGTGTGTGTGCGCATAAGTCTGCACAGTGTGTCTGTGTTTTGCTCACTGATGTCAACCTTCATCAAGTCAAAACATTTTTCTCCCCCTTAGAGCAGAATTTAGACTAAACAAACTTATACCCTATTGTACAGGCATTTGGCCTGTTGTTTCACTTGAAAATGTCTTAGATTTTTTTTCCTGCTTATTCCTTGGTTGGCACCTCAAAGCTGTTTTCTTTGCCATTTTCAAGCATTGTTGGTCCTTTTATAATCAATGTGAACTATTTAATAATTAAAAGGCAGTGATTATCTTTAACAACTTTCCATATAAAATCCTGTCTTTCACATTTCATGTTTTTCAGTCTAAACCTTGCTCACAACTCTCACACACTGTATTAACACACTCAAATGTAAAACACAAAACATGTGAACCTCACTTTCAGAAAACACCCTGAAAGCAGCTTTGAAGGATACTCAAAGAAGATGCTGTTATGTCTAATTTTACAGAACGCTGTGCTACATCGACTCATTGGATAAAATCAAGTCCACAGGGTTGAAAGAGGTCCACTAACAAATGTAAGGGTCCGCATATCTGGTATGCCATTCACTTCATGAAGAACTGTCATCAGACACTGGAATTATAGACACACAAACCAAAATGTTCCTTTGAGTGACAGGATTCTCTGGAGCCTTTCCAGGCTTGTTTGTTGAAAAAATGCCATTCTCACGTATGTCTGATGTCACATACCCATCTTATGTAGCATCACTGTGACATCAAAGGTAAAAAATAAACTGTGCAAGCTCACAGAAATACATGCAAGCATACACATATTACCCTCTCTCTGTGTCTCGAGCCATCCAGCTGTACTTGACAGCAGACACATTTGGTCTGTCCTTTCTCCTTTCAAAGCTCTTTTGAAGATGGCCACAGTTATTAAAGCAGGGAAACTGTGTATGGAAACTGACATCGAGAGAGAGAGAGAGAGAGAGAGAGAGAGAGAGAGAGAGAGTGAGAGAGTGAGAGAGAGAGAGAGAGAGAGAGAGACAGAGAGAGAGAGAGTGTCTGTCTGGACAAGTATTACTCACATTGTGGGGACATAAATCTGTTTACACAGTCACATGGTGGGACAAAAAGCAAGTCCCCTTAACATAATGTAAAGACTTCGGTTAAGGTTAGGGTTAGGCAAGGTTAGGGTAAGTCTCCATGAAATGAATGTAAGTCTCTGTAATGTCCCCAAAAGGGATGGAAACATGACTGTATGTATGTGTGTGTGTATGTGTGTACATGTGTCTAATGCCATTCATTGGGGAATACAGTATCAGTGCAGTGGAAAGGTAAGTGTGCTGTTCAGTGTTCCCAGCCTGAGGGCATTCTCTCACTCTCTCACACTCTCTCTCTCTCACACACATACACACACACACGCACACACACACACGCACACACACGCACACACACGCACACACACACACCTTAAGCACCCTCATGCTCCGCATGTGCTCTGCTTAGTACACTTCCACTATCTCTGTCAATAAAGCTCTTTGTGTGTCAAACAGTGTAGCTTTGGCACCTCTGGCCCCGTTAAAGGTAATTTCAAGAGCTGATAGTTTGAGAAAGCTGCCAGAAACATTTCCTAATACCCAAGTGCTATTGGAACCTTTTGCATTTCCTGTCAGAGCATCGCCCTCCACCTTCCCTTCTACTGTGCCTTTTATTCCCTGGAGAAAATGGGGAGCATAATATGTTGAGTCCATTTTTCTTGATATTCTCAATTCTGCTGCTCATAAAGGCCCATTGAGATACATAAATGGCTGTAGTGCTCCAAAAATGGGTTGGAAAATGCCTGAACTGTCTTTTTCACTCTTTTAGGCTGTCTGTCTCACTTTCTGTGGCTCCGCCTCACATTGCACTTCAATAGTCAGGTAGAATGCACTGGGAGGAAGGGAAGGACAAAGAGAGAAAGAGCAGGGGGAAACAGAGTGATAAAGAGGAAGTGCCTCACACTGCATGCTAATGCTGACTTTCTGGTTGCTGTGGTGCTTGAACTGAATGAATTTATATAACTAATCAGCATATTATGATCATATAATCTACAGACAGATTCATTTATAATTCTAAATTTTACTTACAGATGTACAATGTGTTAAGTAATCAACTTTGCATTGCATTGACTGTCTGGGGTTTAGATGATGTGTTTGCATTTACAGGATCTGTCAAATGATTTGTGGCTCTCATAAATCATTTGACCAGTGGTACAGATAAGATCTATGTAAGATTGTGTCTTTGAAACATAAGAACATAACAACCTTTGTCACAAAGAACTTAGCCATTGCTCTTTTGGGGGTTTACATTCTGCGTTATTTATATCAAACAAGTGTGTTTATACGCACAGGCTTCTGGAAATTAGCATCAGTGGAGTGAATCAAAAGTAATGCCTGCAGACTGATTCCAAACTACAAGTGTGCAGAGGGAAGTAAGTAAGTAATGCTTTATTTATATTGCACTTCTTAAACACACAGTTAAAAAGTGACTCACACACAAAAAGATAAAACTGAATAAGAAAATAAGGTTAAAAGACCATACAATATAAAACACAGCACAATGAGAGATAGCCCAGACAACAATGACAAAAAAGCCCACAGTGGAGATCTATAGAAAGGTTTGCATATAAAGACGTGTTTTTCTAAGCTGTTTGAGACAGTCCAAAGATTCAGAAAATGTAATCGATGGACTAGATGATTCCATAGGGCAGAGGCTAAACCAGCAAAGGCACGAGTACCTTTTGTTTTGCAGTTGGAGCGGATCATCGATAAAAGGTCAAGTTTAGAGGATCAGACTGGTCAAGACGTGGAATATAGGACCAGGAGATAAAAAATGTTAGTGTGGGCATGGTCATGCAGAGCCTTTTAAGTAATCAACAGGATCTTGTAGTTTTTTCCTAACTTTACAAGAAGACAATGGAGGGAAGCAAGGAACAGGATTAATGTGGGACTGTCGGCCAGTCCTAGTTAATATCCTGGCAGTTGCACTCTGATCTAACTGTAATCAATAGTTCAAGATCTATATAAGGCAGCATGCAGTGATTTTTATGATATTTCTAAGCCAAAGAAAACAGGACTGAACATGTTGTTCAACAGTCATATACTGATCACAGATGATACCGAAATTCTTAGCACTATATTTCATATTGGAGTGACATGGACCAATAAACTGATCAACTGCAGAGGAAACATTATCAGGACCAATTTAAGAAATGTTTGTTTTGTCAGGGTTTAAGTGGAGGAAATTAAGAGGCTTTGGTGGCAGCCAAGGTATCATGGAGTGGGGACAGTTGATTCAGGTCATTGGGTTTAGTAGAGAAATAGATGATCTGTGTATCATCGGCATAACAGTGCTATGACATGAAAGCAGCTAAATGAATGACCCAGAGGAAGCATGAACTATGAAAGCAGGATCGGTCTAAGGACCGAGCCCTGTGGGACACCACACAGCAGGGGAGCTGAGGAGGACACATCATTGTTAACATGGACATTAAAATATCTACTTATCAAATTGGAATGCAAACATTTTAAAGCTGTAACAGAAATGCCAACACAGTTATGCAACCTATCAAGTAAAATGGCATTTCCATCTGATCTGGGAGACAGATCTGTGATCGAAATGTTAGTCAAATGTCAATAATAGATTTGTGCTTTGGAGACAGTATGCAGAGATTCATCTTTTCATCGGTTAGTTGTTTCCCAGTCATTTCCCATGGCACAGTGTTTGCCTTACCAGTTTAAAGTGATCTCTCATTTAGACAAGACTCCTTCCTTATGACATATGAATTCAAGGACTAAAACCTAGCTGATTGCTTTTCTGATAAGTAAGAACACACTGTTGGTGAAATTAACTGAATTCAGTTAATGTATATGTGACCCGCCACGAGAAAACCAGCAACAAGTCGGCCGGCACAAGTTGTGTAAACAAAGAAAAATCTTTTTTTTTTTTTTTTAAATTAGTGATTTTTGTTTTTTTGCAGAATATGTAAGTTGAAATCATGAAGAAGCCACTCCATGTTTCAAATAACAGTATTAGGGGCCTTAAAACCATAAACTTTGTATTTGAAATTGGGTTGTTTTAGAGGAAACTCTTTGTCCTAGTTGGGGGTGTGGTGATTCAAGAGTAAATTAGCATACTGGCTTTCTTTGGCTATGCACATGCTTCTGTTCTCTTTTCAGCCAATCAGCTGCACGATAAAAGGGAACCACATGGCTACTTATGCCGACAACGATCTCACTTCTGATTCTGAACTCGAACTAGAAGATGAAACTGGAGAAATCGACGAGAGTGACTGCATTACACTGGAGAACATTCCTAATCTACAGTTGACCTTAGCTGAAGATGAAGACGATGAAGAATACAACGAAGAGTCATAGTAGTGATGGCAGCATGTTTATCTTCGTCGGTGTGTTCGAGTGATTTTATGTTTTCGTCGCGCTTGTTTGTCCCGATGTGCACATACAGCCGTGGGACTCTTTTTGACATCGGCAACGCAGAAATCTGCAAATTAAACCCGGCACACGCACCGACCCCCATTACTGCAGCGCACCCGCAGAGGAAGCGCCGCAGGTGGTGCGAGAGGAGGCGGAAGCGGGGATCCGGGCTAGACTAGCAGCGAATCCACACAAGCCAGCTATACCATCCATTGTACTTGCCAATGTATGCTCCTTGGACAACAAACTGGACTATGTACACCTTCTGTGATCGACCCAGCAGACCATGAGAGAGTGCTGTGTTTTCGTTTTTACGGGAACTGGCTCAATAACAACATACCGGACTCCACCATCCAGCTGGACCGGCTAACATGCTACCAAGCAGACAGACCCGCGGCAGCGGGGTCTGTGTCTGTATCACGGATGCTTGGTGTCAAGACGCTGTGGTGATTTGTAGACACTGTTCACCCCTTGTGGAGTTTATGATAATCAAGTGCCGGCCTCTGTTAATGTCCTGTACATATAGCAGCATTGACAATAAAGTTGACTTGACTTGACTCATTCAGCAACAGACTGATCCATCCCACTGCACCACAGAGTGACAGAATTTATTTTATTTTATTTAATATTAGAAATAAGTATCTACATTTGCTCCTTCTAACTCTTAAGTATATTACCTTTCTTGTTTTTCATTTTTATTCAGGGGCTTTTTGTAACGAAAGAATTTCCATTTCCATTTGATAACCATTGTTCAAACTACTACAATAGTTTCTGTCCTGTGGCCTAACAGATGCCAGATGTCACTGATAGCTAGACCAGTAGGGGGTTGGACTTATGTAAATGAGATGCAATGAACAGCACTGTATCACCTGGCTCCCCTAGGTGAGAATCTTTCAGGCTGGATTTCTCACTAAACTAGTTTGAGAAGTGCCTACATTCAAATGGCCACATCTTCTTCAAATATTTTCAGATTTCCATGTGTTAGACATCGTTGGAAAGCTTAGAAACTACACTTTCAGAATCTGTAAATAACTCAAAATGCCCCCCCCCCCCGGGAGACTTGTTGCTGGTTTTCTCGTGGTTGGTCACATATAAACTCAATGGGACAACTACATGGATACTTTGAAGAAATCCCACAACATCTTTTTAATTTTAAGATCAATCATACACAAATAGGCCAAGATGCTACACTGGACATCAATGGAACAAATACTGAAACAGAATTTGCCCATCCCATAAGGCTGCAATGACTTGAAAAAATGTGACACTTACAACTTAAAAACTCATCAGAATATTCATCAAGAAAAATATACAAATGAACATGCACACACGCAACATTAAAAAAATATTTTCAAACTCCCTCTCATTGCTCAAATACACAAACACACAAACATGAGGTTTGCTTGACAGATGTGATTTGTTGTTTGCATGCATTAGTAATCATCATGCTAATTAGTAGTCTGTGTGCATGTGTCTGTGTGCATCTGGGTTAAATGGCGGATTAGCGAGAATTAAATCTGTTCCTCTCCTACATGCAGGAGCCAGCAGAAATAACATCAGTCTGCTGATGATAAAGTCTCCAAAATAATTCTTTTCTCCATTTTAGAACCAATGTTCTTAAGATGATGCGCTCAAATCATTTCCTTTTGCCTTGTTCAGTTTCATTTATTCTCATCCTCTTCTTTTTTGAGGTTTGTTATGTTGTTAGTGTGACTGCCATAAGTAGAGGCAATGAGATGTTTGCTCTTTGAGTGACACTCAAGAGAAGTTGAGAGAAGTATGAGCTGACAGCAAAAACAAAGAGATAGCAACGCAGCTTATCTTATTAAACAAGCTGCTCTGAAACACTAACTTTTACAAAGAATAAGCACACGCCTCATTATCATGTTAGGTATTTGCTGTGAGCTGAAGACAGGCAAACACGGGTTAACAGACAGAGCGTTGTTACAAAAACTTGACACAATTCTAATCTCATCAGAATGGAAGGAAAAGAGAGGGATGGTAAAAGACTGAACACAGGAAAAGTCAGAGAGACAACAGAAAACGGAGGAAAGACACTGGAAGCAAAAATTTAAACAATTTCAGAGTACAAATTGAAAAAAAAAAGACCATCTGCATGTGTCCACATTATCACACACACACATATACACACATGCATGCTCACAGTTTTGCGACTGGGATTTCAAAGGAGCGAGAACGGCCAGATCTGAGCTCAGCTGATGGCACGGTCGATACACTAGCATGTCGGGCATAACAGCACAGGGCAAGGGTTTCTGTGAGTATATGAGTGTGTGGTGTGTGTGTGTGTGTGTGTGTGTTTGTGAGCTTTGTGTGTGACAGAAAGTGTGACTGTGTGTTGCTGCCACAGCAAAAAGCAGTCAAGCTGTTGGATTTACTAGATAAGCATTCTGGATGGCTGCTCATGGCTGAGGTCTTTACTCCCACACAAACATGCACACCAACACACCGACACACACACACAGGCTCCAGAGATGATGACAGATCTGGCTATGATACACATGTGATATGAAACCTGGTGTTTCAGCACAACAGAGGTTTTACTGTGTGTAGCCACTCAGATCCAGATAAGAACTTATTGGATTTGTGTGTGTGTGTGCGTGCGTGTGTGTGTGTGTGTGTGTGTGTGTTCCGCTAGCATTTCGCTGTCACTGGACTCCAGAAAGAGATGGGCATGAAAAGTTAGATGTGTTAGTGCATGCAGAGATTTTACTCTGCAAGTCTGGGAGACATTTTACAGTCTGTGCTCCCCTCTCACTTTCTGCAGTCTTTCCAAAAAAGTACTTGGGCTTAAGTATTTGTATAAATACTGTAGGTATTTTCTGAAGTTATTTTTTACTAAAATAAGCAACCATTCATTAATAAAAACAGAGATCCAGGAGTAGCCCAATATGACTTTGACCCTTCTCGGCATGAGTCTTTGCCTCAGGACTGATGGAGAAACCTTCTGACTCAAGAGCAGTTGAAAACTATTTTATAACATTTTCTTTTATTCCGAAAGCTCCTATCAACGGCTAATAACTGAAAATGGCACTAAATTAACTTGTGGCATATGACATTGACATATATGACATTATCTCATTTTATTTAACAAAAGTATTTGATGCATAAATTCCCGACTACCAGAAGGGAAAAGTGAAGTATGAGAGTCATTGTTAATTACTGGGGCAGCCAATGATGGCGGTTCACCTCTCAGGAACTTCAAATAAGGATATAACTAGTGAAAACAGTAAATGTTGCACCAACGTGAAATATCACTTTAATTAGTCCAAAATGTAGTGCGTGTCCACCCGGAGGGAATACAGCGGAAAACTTTCAGGGCAGTACTGTCTGATGATAAAAGCACTCAGCTGAGTATGTCTCCTCCTCTCTAAATCAACAGAAGATACAAACACACACAAGCATGCACTCGCACACACGCAACTTTCAAACCCCTTCCCCGGATGATAAGCATGGAGCGTTCTGTCAGCTGCTTCATTGCAGCTGCAATCAGACTTCATAATGAACCACTTGACAAAGAAACTTTGCCTGACTTTATTATTTGAGACAGTAAGTAACACTGAAGCACAAGAGAAATCAATTTGACAGGGTTAAATATCTGATAAAAAGCCTGCATTTAAAGTTCAACCTAAAATAAAAGCATGCATGCAATAAACAAATTTCAGGCTTACAATTTTAGATGCCTCAGTAAATACTAGCTTGTTTGAATGTACAGTTCCGTGACTGGGCAATTCATCTGATGAGGAAGATCATGTGATACTACCAAAAGCTCCAGAACAACAACTTCAAGGTCCAATGTGTTGGATTTAATGATATCTAGTGATTAGATTGCAGAGTGTAACCAAATGAATACCGCCCTCCTTTTCCAAGCGTGTTGGAGAAACTATGGTGGCTGCGAAAGTTGTGAAAAATGTTAAAGACACTCTCTGAAGCCAGTGTTTGGTTTGTCTCTGGTGGGCTACCTTCGCAACATGGCGGACTTCGTGGAAGAGCAACTCCCTCCATAGATATAAAAGTCTCATTCTAATGAAAACACGACTCTTATGAAGATCTATTTTCCATTTCTGCCATAATCTCCTAATAGATGGACCTTTGAGGAACCTTGAGGTGAGACTGTTTTATCAAAATCTCTTCCTAAACTAAAGATGAGAACAAAGGCAATGACTGGTAGCAATTTGGACTTTTGCAGATTTATATTACTGAATTTTATTCAAATCAGTAATGAACTAAAAACTCTCCAGTAGTGAGCCTGCACTGTGTTGGTGTGCTTAATGTTTTATCAAAGATTTTCTCAAAGCTGTCTGAAATTGCTGTATAACACAGTTTCTTTATGTACACAGCCATGCAAACAAGCGGACAGAAATGCACACACACACACACACAAACACATACACAATTACAAGCTACACCCACACACACCAGCTGTTTCTGAATTAAAAAGAAATTAATTAAATACAACCTTGGAATGGTACATTTGGAGAACACTGCTGGCGCTGTCAGATTCACTTGCATCCGGAAAATGCATCCACATTTAAAAAAAAAACCCCTTAATTTTACTAAAAACATCAACCGGGTCTTACATTTTTGTAGCGTCTGTCAGCATTACATGAGTAAATATTGATGTTTTTTAAATGGGGCGTTTGATTAATTGAGTGACTACCCACTACATCTAAATCCTTAAGTAATATGTCAAAAAGCAAACTGCAGGCTGAAATCTCTCTTCATAAATAACCTGTGACGGATTTTCTCTTACCATGCTGGTATCAGAGTGGAAATCTCACTTTAAAGAGGGAAAAAATAGTAGAATAACAATTTCCTCTTGGTTTGTGAGATAATAATGGCTGTTGCCATGGAATGATAATCTCCTATCTAAAAAAATGATTTGGTTTTCCTGTCTGGCATTTCTCATATCTCACTTCTCTGAAGCAATATGTCTGTAGATGTTAGATTAAAAGAAAAAAAAACTACTGATGGATATCTGGTTATAGGTAAGCACTTATCAGTTGTATGCAATGTCTGATCTTGCATGCATCATGCGTGTGGGATTGTCGGCAGTAAGAAACGTGTGGACCGTGGTGGGTCTGTTATGATACAGCTGATGGATGAAAAGATTACTGCTTATGGCAGTGGCATTCTGCTACTCTGCACAAGTGTGTATGTGTGTGTTTTCCTATTCATACAATAATGCTCAGAAAATATACTGACTGACCTCCAAACAACTTCCTCTTCGCTCTTCCCCATCTCTCTGTCTCTACCTCATTTTTCTCATTCATCCCGCTGACCTCATTTGTCACTCCTCCTTTTCCCCGTCCACCCACACTTCCAGAACTGTAATATGACAATACCTCACAAAAGACCACACATCTGTCTTGCTCTGTCAGCCATGTTTGTAGCACCTATAATGCTAGCCGATCTAGAAACTATTAACAAGCTTAATTTGTTGAATTACCAGAATTCACACACTTGGTGTGACTGATTGAAAGGCTGGCTGTTCATTTGCTTAATGGTGATACAAATATCACTAAAAGTCAAAGTGTCACTGGCTGGGAGCCTCATTGTCTGCCAGGTTGTGTATCTGACTAACTGGCTACATAACTAGCTGACTGAGATAGGAGAGAATGGAGGAGAGAAGATAACGGCTGACAAACAAACAGAAATACTGACAATATCTGTCCTCTCTGTCTGACACTCAAGTCTGTCCGTATGATAATGGGTGTCAGACTGTAATTAGACGTAATGAGGTGTACGTGCGCGTGGATGTGTGAATGATGTGTGCATGCTTTGTCGTGGCACCCATGCATCCAAATGGGTAGTGGGGAGAGAGATGTCAAAATGTAGATTTAAGAGTTCCCGCAGCAATTTTCTCAACCATTCCACATCTATTTTTGAGTCTAGCTCTGGGGATAAATACTATACGTGCATTTAGCTCCAGTAAAACCCTCTTTCCAGATACACACACTCAAAATAATGTGCCTCACAGCTAGATAATGGACAAAGCTTAAGAGTTTGATTTGTTACTTGTCGATATAATAGCTGAAAACGTATTTTGTATTTCTTGGAAGAAGGATACTGCAGTCTTTTTTGCCCCAAGAGTAAGAATTATAGCCAGCTGTGATCTTTTTTTTCTGAGGAAACCAGATTATAATTATGCACTTTTATGTTTTTAAGTTCTTGATGGTGTTTTAAGGTAAAATGGATTGGGGGCTTTAAAGAATCAGGACTTTCCAGGAGTTGCTACAGTAAATCTGACTTGACATACTCTGCAAACAAAAATAAAAAATGTGTCATTTACAAATGCCTTGTTTGGATGGCAGTCAAAAGCAGTACAGCAAAGCTGCAAACCAACCTGAAAATCTTATATAAAGAAATAAAATGTCACAGCAAAAGAGATTCCTTCAGGGCAACTGCCCTTTCATGAGATGGCAGTGTCACAAAACACTCCAATCATGTAGAGCAGAACTGACATGCAACATTTTGCCATGTTATGTTTTCGTTTTAACTGAGTCATGTTTGATTTTGGCTGTGTCATGTTTCATACAAGGTTGTTTCTGTCTTGTGGTATGACTCATGGTCTAAACTTCCCGGTTGCTGTTTTATGTTCAGCCTAACAAGCAGCTGTGTACATTGTCTCATTATGTTCTACAATGTGTGAACCTGCCAATAGCAAATGTAATAAGAATGCTCTCTTGCCAATGATAGCTGTGCATTAGCATAATGAGGACATCATCTTACAGCGTATGCTTTTGTTATTGTATTTTTATCTACTGTATGCACGATTATTTGCTGCAGCAGTGAACTCATTTCTCCTCAGGGATCAATGCAGTTCATCTTATCTTTAATCTCCCTACTGGAGCAACAGATAACACCTCTTTTTAAGGAGGGAAATCAAGCAACCGTGGGATATGACCTCATGTTTTTAAAATGCTGTAAGTGATTCTCACAAAGTGGAATTATGATTTCATACCCTGAGGTCAGAGGACAAGAGTCTAAACATTTCATTTGGATTCTACAGGCTGAGAGAGTCCAACTATTCCGCGATATATACAGTGTGCAGTACAAAGGGGTGGACACTATACCATGAAAACATGTCAAATACAACACAGGGACACTGCTATGTATATTGCCTTTGAATCATTTAATTCTATTTACTAGCAATAGTTAATGGCACAATAAAACAGCTTCTGTTAGTTCATGACCTCCAGAAGATATTAACTTTACAATACATGCAATCCAATGCAGCAACACTGTAGCCTCACAAATTAACAGATCTGAATTAACACTTCTCAACACAACTTAGAATAAAAAGCTTTCACAGAGGTTATATCTATCACAGTGTTTTGTACTGAATTGCATTACATTCTACAGGTTTCCATGGTATATGTAAGCCATCTGGTATCTTAAATGTGTCTTTGTACTGTAGCCAACTGTTGCATTACACAGCAAGGCTGTGAAAAAAAAGAACTCACTCAACCGGACACAAAATGTCTCAGATAATCTTATCTCTACCTTCCATAAATTGCAAATTTAATTATGTGCTGCTGACATCAAATTACTAAGGCAATGTATATTAACGAAGGATAGATGAATCATAAATCTATGGTGGGCGATGTCTACCACTGCTTCATTTACCAAGTTAATCTTACACTGCCACAAGTATTTTTAGAACCAAACTGCTCTTGGCAGAGGATGGAGTAAAGGCCAAGGCACAAAAAAAGTTTGTGCTACATGCAGCAAACTGCATACAATTTACACATACGATACATTATGGTTTGTGAGGTCAGTGATATAACGTTGACGGCAAATGATACTAATAACCGAAAAAAGAAACAGGTTTACTGATTAGTAACCAGTGCTAGTAGGCCTAAGGGCTACAGGAGAAACTTCACATCAATGATGTGTTTACCTTTCATATTGCCTGATTTGTGCCCTATGAATTCTTAACCTTGACTGAAACTGAAACCCCTGTCCTCAGAGTAATTGTCCTTTGACTCATGTCAACATTGAAGGCTAAGGTTAGCATAATGGCTAAGTGACTGTGATAATACACCTCAGGGCAACCAGTGGTAGGAAATGACATCAAAGCAGGGCACTTTATTTCCTTCCTATATACGACACCCTTCAATTATCTCCGTATATTGTAAATGGCTGATTAATTGCTGTCCAAAATCAGCAACATGTGGCAATCTTTCACAATACATGGATTGCTTTCTGGGGCTTTCTCTTTCCTTTAATGTGTTATAAAACTTTTTTGTGCAGCACAAAGTCCATGTCACAGGAGGCTATTCTCTCCCACAGAAAACACTGTTCCTGAACTGCCTGAAACACCTTGTCACTAGTCCAGCCTTCTTTTCCGTTACTTGTCTACGTCACTATGCAACACAGCACCACCTCCAGCCGACCGTCCTGCCCTCTGAAATCTAGTGAATCGACCTCACGGTCTGCCATTGTTATTTCTTTGCTAACGGCAGCTAGGGTTAGGACAAGGTGTGGAAGGTAAGAGCAAAGCTTGGCAATTTCTCTGTTGTCAGCTGCAAGAACCTACACAAAAGTCTTAATCTACTTCCACCATCAGTAGATGTCAAGACCCAATGGATTTACTGTATTTTTTGAAATGGAAATGTCCTAACAACACTGGAAAACTGCATTTTACTCCTGGACTGCTTTGTATACGAGGACCAATAACTGCACAAACTCAAGGATGGATCGATAGCGGATGTCTGTGACCTGACTTCAAACTTGAAAGCTGTAAAGTTTTGCCATGTTTTATGTTGTTTTATTTATTTGTTGGTTGGCCTGTTTAACTTGCCGTTAGCATGTTACTAGGCTAATAAGGCTCCTCACAGTCTGGACTGATGTTAGACTAATAATGAGGGAAAATCAAGACAAAACTATGTGAAAGGATAATTCCTGCATTTTTAAACCTGGGGCCTATTTTGGTGTTTAAATGACTAATAGGTATAAAATGCTTTTGGAACTGTTCCAAGTAGATCACCTTAGCCAACAGCTGTGAAACAGGCAGCAATGGCTGCAACATAACCCTTGTGAGCAACTGTGTGCAACAAAGCACATCCACTAAAAGTGTTTGTTTTTGCCTCTGACAGGCTCAGATTATTATTCTAAGTGTCTGACAACATTATGGAAAGGATCCCTACAGAGTTAGCCTTTTTTGGTAAGGGGTGAGATCCTTTTTGTTTAAAAAGACAGCCATTATCTCAGCCTCCTCAAAGCCACAGAACTTTACAAAACCTTGCAAATCATCGTAAAACACATTTTACTCAAACTTGACGAAAACAAAATTCACCAAAACCATCTTTGTTCATTTTTCCACTGTTCCAACAATCACAAACTCTGGTTTGGACAAAATGAACCCTCAGAGTTACATGCAAAAACTTTTGGTTCCACATGCAGCTCTCCATCCGCTGCCTCTCTGATGCTTGAGCCTCCCTCTCACTTCGCTTCAGATATTTTCACATCGAACTTGTGAATTGATAGTTTACTTCGACCAAACATCATTTGAAGCCAGCTAAATAATGAAAGGAGCAGGCTGGATAGCAGTAACTGTTTTTTCATGTTGCTTTTTGTGGAATTTACAACGTTACTGCTGCACTAGCTCAATTAGTGTTAGCTTTGTTGTTATACAGATGCCCGCAGGTGTGTGTTTTTGGTTTAGAAGACGTTATTGTGTTGATATTCATGAAGAAGAATAGAGTGCATCTAAACTTGGAAGCTAAAAATACCAGCATTGCCATGAGCTGCGGTGCCTGCTTGGACAGTAGCTGTAGTAGCTGTCCAATCAGAGCACAATGGGCTTTTCGGGAGTGGGACCTTAAAGAGACAGGAGCTAAAATGGAGCATTTCAGACAGAAGGTGATATAGAGGTGCTTCAGCAATGCACAGTTTGAGAAAAATGCGTTTTTTGAACACTGAAGCATCTAAACCTATTCCAGTAGACCCCAAAATAAAAGTATGAAGCTGAAAATTAGCATAATATGTCACCTTTAAGTAGCCTAGAGTAGGAAAAGAATCTCAGACACACACAAATGTACACTTACCTTTGTGTGAGAGGAGTGACATCAACGCAGAAAGAAGGCATGAAAGAAAGGAGAAAGACAAACAGAGGGTAAGATTAATTTACATTCTGCGCTTCAATTTTTCAATAATAAGATGTTATTGATGCTATAGATGTTAGTCAACAAGCCGTTTTTGTATAGTAGTGAGTGGCTGCAATGATAAAGATAAATCTTGTACCTTAAATACACCTGCAGACACACACACACACGCACGCACACGCACACACACACACACACACACACACACACACACAATGTTGTGACAAGGAACAAACACAGCTTGTACCGATGCATAAGGTCAATGCGAGACTGATTGTTCTCATGTCTAAAGTAAATCTTGCACCAAGAGCAAAGCTTAACTTAACAAAATGCTGTTGACTGCCCTCCCAACAGACATACTCATCGCCTCTCCCACCACCACACATTCAACACGACACCTATACATGTGTGTACACGCCCACACAGACCACACAGACATTAGAGCGTTTGAGACATAGCCATTGATTTTTCCCCAGCAGCCTCTAGACACTCAGCGTAAGGGAGGGAATCAGCAGAATAATTGTTAATTTCCTGCTCTGTGCTATAGTTCAATGATAGAGAGGAAATTCTGCAGACAGGGAAACAGACATACACCGACAGACAGGAGGATGCGGACACAGACTGGCAAACAAACAGAGAGATGAGAAGGATAATTGTTAATTTCCTGCTGTGGTCGTGACAGTTTGATAGACATTGTTGTACACGGACTGTTAATTTTTTTGGCTGTCTCAACTCAAAAGGCATATATACAGGAAGATAACAGAGATGATTGGAAAACTATTAATAGCATATTTCAGAATCTAAGATTATGCATTATGAATGTGGAGAATTTCAGTGCATTGATCCAAGTTTATCCAGTCTGTTACTGTTATTTCCCTCTCTCCCTCCACTAATTTTGCTCAGCCTCCCTCCTTTTGTTACACTGTCTGACCTTCTCGAAAGATAGAGATGGGATTCTAGTAATGATAAATGTCCTTAATCACTGCTCCCTGCGAGGAAAGAAAGCGATTTCAATTCATTCTTCCTGTTTTTCAAAACTTTTGTCTTTTTTGTGCTTTACATACTGCAATGTAAGTCCCTTAGAAGACAAAATAACACCTTCATAAACAATTCCTGAGCCCAAATCCCCTGGGTTTCTCTCTCTATGAGGGAGCGTGACTGTCCGACAGTGAAGGTCTTTCAATCTGCGTGCCTCTTTTCCCAGTCCTCCTCCTCCTCTCAATGCAACAGATTCAGTTTTGGCCAGATGCAAAAACCAAGACAGGTTTCATGAGCCCAGTGAGTTTTGTGGTTTGCTTGGTGGAACCGAAGCAGCCGCAGAGTCTCCTTCTCTGTGTCTCTCTGTTATGTAGTGGAGAGGTCATTAAGCATGTGGGTAAGAGAGACATCTGTTCCAAGTCCGATTTCCTGGTTGTAGCTCTATATCTAATTGCAACGACTTGTTAGTGTCACAGCCAAATGTTAAGAGCAGAGAGGACATTCGCTTTCTTGTGTGTGAGCGTGTGTTTGCAAAAACTACGAGAGAAAGCACAGAAGGGATACCGGCTAGCTGAACAACAGAGAGCTACATTTCTCAACAAAAGTGTTTGAGTGACAAACTGACCCGTCTGCCATCTAAGGCAGACAAATGATGAGGTCCAGGAGTGAGCGAGAGAGAGAGCGTAGTAATTACGTGTCAGTCTGAGTGGATATGTTGTGTGGGTCCCTATGTTTGCACTGTTCTGAATAACATTTGAAGAACTGAACAGATTTCTAAACGCTTAAATACAATGGAAAGCACTCAGGACCACTCAGGAAAAGAATTTAACTTCACATCTTCATTCTATTACTGTAATCATCAAAACACGGCAACTGTTGACCTTTGAGAGTTAAAAGAGCTTTTGATGTAGTTAGTCCATTTGAAGGGTAGGGGAAAAAGAAAACTGTTTTTCATCATATTTCAAAAACACAGAAGGAAAAGCAGAAAATGTCATTTTTTTTTATCACAGGAGCTTTGAAGGGATAAAAGAGATAAGTGTCTCAAAAGAGAAACTCTTTGAGAGAGTTACAAAAAAGAGAGAGAGAAAAGAAAAACCTCATATATATATATATATACACACACACACACACACACACACACACACACACACACACACACACACACACACACTTCACTGTACTGTAGTTGGGTGGTCATTTGTTTTCAGTATATCCCTCTGGGGAAATCTGCAGTTGGGGACACAGTCTGGAGTTTAACAAATAGCATTAGCTAATACAGCTGAGCCCGCATCTTTCACCGTGGGATCTTTTACTGTCTTGAACTACTGTGTGTGTGTGTGTGTGCATGTGTGTGTGTGCACGTGTACTGGTGTGTGCTCGATATGTGTACAGTTTGTGCACATGCCAGGGTGCGTGCGTATTCAGGTTTTTGCAAGCGTGTAAGCGTGTATAACCCTGTATTTGTGGTTGTGTATAGACATCAAACCAAGGTTGCAAAGTGCTGACGTGACTTCTAGCGCCGCTTGTATAAATCTTCATACACAGGACCACATGTGACTGCAACGAGGGACTTGATACATATTTAATGCCCCAGTTCTCAAGGAGGAAAGGGCTTTGACAAGGACAGCTCCCAAGTTAAGGTTAAAAGTTGGTGTTACACATTCTCTTTGTCATCCTCTTGCTTACTTGCATGCTCTCACACACACGTGAGTGTGTGTTGCTTTCTCTGATCTGTGAACTGTAATAGTGGTAAGGGTGCACTTAAAAACTGCTGCATATGTTCCCATGCACGCACGCACACACACACACACACACACACACACACACACACACACACACACACACACACACACACACACACACACACACACACACACACACACACAGGGATTGCCTTGAGATGATGAAACCGTATGAAATGACTCTTTTTTTGGAACTAATGATTCTACAGAGTTCCTCCTCAGAACTGATGGGTCCAGACGGTCCTGATGTGCACTTTGAAAACAAGATTTATGAGCATTTTACCAACTTTGGAAAGAGCATATCATTTACTATCTACTGACTGGATTTTAGTCAATCCAGATCATTTCTTACCAATCCCGAACACTCTTAGCATGCAGACAGCGAGACATCCACTCACAAAAATATAACATGAAGCGACACAGAACTTTGTTAAAGGATCACTGTGCATGATTTAGTGGCATCTAGCTGTGAGCTTCCAGACTGCAACCAGCTGAATACCCCTCACCTCAATTGGTGGTCACAAAAACTGCGAAAGGCAGTCTCCGGAGCCAGTGTTTAGTTATCCGTTCTGGGCTACTGTACAAATATGGTGGTGCAACATGGTGAACTCCATGGAAGAGGACCTGCTAGATATAAAGAGCATTCTAAGGCCATGAAAGCACAATGATTCTTATTTTCAGTTGATTGTACATTAATAAAAACACACTCGCGAATATTATATTGCATTTGTGCCATATTGCGTTAATAGATCCCCCTAAATCTTACACACTGGTACTTTAAGTATTTGCCCAAAGCTATTCCGATTCCATCCTAGCATCCCTTAGACTCCTAATAGTGCCTCCTTAAAGGGAATCACATAACCATCCACACTTTAAAGCCTCAGTGAAAATGTATTCATATCAGAGGCCCTAGAGGATTCAGGGAAGCCTGTAATGTATAGCATTGCTACTGGAATTCCATGAAAAATGTTGCCCACAAGACGTCACACACATGCAATCGCAGGCAGAGAAGGACAAAATGTGTAAAGACATGATTATCCCAGTAGGTTATGTGATAAAGTAGTTCAAGAGACACATGCTTAAACAGTGTTTCATACTGTATTTACAAGGCTTAAGTGGAACTCTCACAGTAAAATTAATATATTTTTAGTGAGAAAATCTGTTGGAGGGAAGTCAGAGTTAACCTTAAATACCTCTGCAAAAAAGCATGTCATAATCACAAGGTTTGACAAAGCTGAATCGCTCCTCATGTTGGTTCCAAAATCACACAAGAAACAAGACATGTTGAATGCCTAACTCCAGCTTTGATACCACCAAGGACATTTCTCCTCACCCTTTACTCCTTAGCTGACTCTGCTTGCATAAATGTGGAGGTGTTTATTTACGGTGTGAAGATCAATGCTGGCCTCAAATCGATAATTTCCTGGGAACCTACACACTAGCTGCCTATAGATTGGGCTACGTCAATCTCTTTCATCCTCCTCTTCTTCTTGTTTCTCCTCTTCTCCTCACTCATTTAATCCATTTTACCTTTACTGTGAAATTGATGGTGCTCGTTTTCTCTCGAGCAGTTTTAGACACTTTATTCATCTGGCTGGCCATCTTAATGCTGCTACTGTTCTTTTTTGTTCTCTTGTTTCACTTTTCTTCTAAGAAGAGGACACAACACCGGACCGTCAGTTTACAAACCACTCTACCTGTCATTTCAACAGCAGTTAATATCTCTTGGACCTCATCATTTTCTGGGTGACATGGCAATAACAGTCCCACCAACAGACCTGTTTGGTAGTTTGGGTTCTCTGACTCTGACTTGTCTCACTGCAGCCACTCACATTGTCAGCATCCACAATAGAGTAAAAAACCTCTCTCAGTTTTTATTCTTGTTATGGATTTAGTGGTATAGCCTCAAACACCGCACAAAAATCAATGAAGAGAGGCTTTGTTTTTTTTTTCATTTTTTGGCAAGACTCCTGTCTGTACTATCAATATGTCGGTGTAGTACACAGACAACAAAGGGAGCTGATGTGAGAAAAAGTAATGAGATTTCAAACCATTTACTCAAACAGTAGTCAGCAAGATATGCTATGGGTTAAGTCAGTGTAGTTGTGAGGTGGAGGTAAAAGCAAGCCATCATTTTTACTGCCATTTTAACTTGAAATTCAAGTGCCAAGGTCAGTGACAAGCAAAGATACAGATATACTTAACACTCAACTGCAAGGATAAAATACAAAAATGAGTGCAATCCCAATGAATAACAGGGATATAACTAAAATAAGACAGCTGCATGCAAACCAATGTAACTGTACTTTGTTTATTCCACCTTTCCGGAAAGGAGGAGGAAACAAATTAGCTGACTGCAGCCTGTGCATATTTGACTGTTAAGTGGTTTGATTGTTGTAATATTCATGTGATGATCATGAAACATTGACCACAGAGAGGGGCCGATCCCTGCTGCAAACAATAAACAAGTCTGTGCACATTATCATTCTTTCAACCACCAAAACCCAGGAGAGGACATCATGGTCTGGGCCCTGTTTAAAATCAAGCACAGGCCCTCTCATCTATCAAGTCTGCATTGACCAATGCCAATGTCTCTGAAAAATGGCCACCAAGATGTGATTGATCAGCCAGTTGTAACTGCAATCAATCGGTCTGATTGCAGGGCTAACTTGCTTAGAATATGCATGATGAATGCGACGGCAGGTCAGTCATGGCTGGCATGATTTACAGCTCCAGCAAGACGCAACTTAAGACATTTTTTTAATAGAAAAAAGATCAATGAATAAAAAATGTTAAACTCGGACAATGCGTTGCATGTGTTTTGAGCTACAACTACTAAAAAAAAGCATACTCAAGCATGAAGGGATATAACATTTAATGGGTGTTATGCAAATTGTAGGAACTACCATTTTTATATGACTGCATCTTCATTAAATAAACAGTAATATACCCATGCAGGAGGTTTCAGTAGCCTTGAACTCCATAAAACAAGCATATCATAGGCTTTAGAGAGTGGGTTCAATAGTTCAGTGCAGCTCTCTAATTCTCTTAAAAAACACAACAAAAGCAAACCCATAGATATTGCAGTACCATCTTGTTTTACAAACTGCAAAGCTGCTGTGTCACACGAAAGGGTCAGTAGCTACACCTTCCTGTTTGTTGCTGCTGCTTTTGCTGGGTTTTTCTTTTAATGGAGTGGAAATATTGAGCTTGTAACAGGACAGTGAGTTGATGGGATAGACCGAGCACTCGCCACCTGTTCTTTGACTCAACACTCTCTCTTTTCTCACAGCTGAAAGCACAAATACACATTGTTCTAACATTAACCCATACCTGATTACACATCCAGATTGTCTTCACACTATATATACTTCATTTTCATTCATGCCTACTGATGATTGTTCATTAATAGACAGAGATAGAATAAACGTTATGATTTCCCATGTTATATGCAGTTACCATTAAAGGTAACTTTTTCTAAGTGCTAGCCCTGGTAGCAAACACATTTTGGAAAGAAATTCATTTTTCAGTTTGAGTGTTACAATGGGGAAAAGACTTCTTATTTCTAACTTTCCTGATCATCTTGAGCATCTGTTGTTGGAGTTTCACTCAAAGCCCTTCTCCACAGCCCATCCTTCACGTGAACAGGACCACCCTTTAAGATAAGAATTGGCCAGCTGACGAAGGTCAGGAAACAAATAGGGGGCAACATATCACCAGAGTAACCTCTAAATGCTGCTCACTTTACTCTTTGCTTTAGCTCTCTTTGGTTGTAGCTAATAGCTGCTGTTAGCTAGTTAGCTCAGTTAGCTGTGCAACTAGGGGCCCTGTTAGCTGACTGGAGAGGTTGGAGCACCGGGGGGGTTGTTGGCATTTACACCGGGCTCAGCAGCCTCCCAGTGAACATGGCCAGATCAGGATTGAACACAGCCTCCAAGCCCAACGAAGGCCAGTTTGATTACAGGGAAAACTGTGCCAAGGTGATTTACAGCGGCTCCAACCATGACTCTGACTCCGGGGACGATGAAGTCATGGCAAGCAGGGAGAGCCGTGAACTGAAAGAACAGCAAGAGAAAGGTTGCAGCGTCTAGAGCTGAAATACTTTCACATCACTCTGAACCAAACCACAGTTCGTGATTGATGGGAGAGTGGAAAGTCGAGGTGGTTTTGTCTAGTTTTATTTTGTGTGTGTTGAATTTGAATGAAGTGTGTTTTACAATGATTTAACCTTGCAATTAAGCTCATCTGAGTTCATTAAAAGACAGAAACTTGAATTCACAGTGTACAGTTGTACTTTTCTATTTAATAAGGCAAACAGGCATAAACATGTTTGATATCTTCATATTTTGTGAGTTTCTTTTGTATATTTATTAGACTAAATAAACTGAGACCTTGTGAAACATAGTTAACTCGATATTTATACCTTCTCCACTGTATGTGTGTCACTGTCTACTCAACTCAAAGAGACAGTACAATAGAAATTAATGTCCAAGTGGAATGCTAATTGCGAGTACGTTTACGCATTTAAGACACCTCCGTGTACTTTGCGTATGTAACATTAATCTGACTCTTGAGTCTAACACATTTTACTTCCGCAGCATAAAATAAAGAGGTCAAAGCAGTTGAGGAGGTTTTGAAAAATGAATGACATCATGATTAAATTATTCTGTAACAATTTCCATGGCTGAACTTCCTTAATTTCCTCATAAAGATGTCAGAAAATAGACTTATGGAAAGGAAAACTAATATTTATGGAAAACAAATGCCAAAAAATGCAAAATTCAAACAGAAAACACTGCAAAACTACATGCACTCAGACCAAGACAAGCTGCCCCGCCGAGTTATATGATTGAAAACCAACTTTAGAACAGAATGCTGATTACTCGGGTGACTGGAGAGATCACAACCACAGAGTGAGGAAGAAAGAAAGCAAATAAAAGCTGGATTTGGAGGGGAAATGTTCATCTCCCATACTGTATGGTACTGCTTACCTTTGTTTATTTTTCAGCGTACTGTTAATTGAATGACATACAGGTATAATTTGGCTAAAAGAAAGAAACCACAGGCTTCAAGACCCCTCTGAGCTATAGGCTCCACACTGATAAGAAGTGTTTCTAGTCCTCTGTT
This sequence comes from Chaetodon trifasciatus, assembly GCA_037975065.1. NCBI lineage: Eukaryota > Metazoa > Chordata > Actinopteri > Chaetodontiformes > Chaetodontidae > Chaetodon > Chaetodon trifasciatus. The sequence goes on from JBBMOE010000008.1 coordinate 5,801,954, forward strand.
CTGGTCTAGTTGCCTCCTGTAGGGGACCAGGTCAATACTAATCATTACTAACATGGTGATCCCAACTGATTATTCAGACCCTCCATCATACTGAAGCATGTTAAAACTGCTGTCACAGGCATTGTATTTGACCTTCCATAAGAGCATGATTGAGGTTATTTCTGATCGGTCTAGCAGCATATAGGAGTGTGCCATATCATATATCATATCATTCACAATTTTTAATATGCTGAAAATATATCATATTCAACTATGGCTGAAAGTGAAAGTGAAAGTGACATTGCTCTACTGGCTCCACTGTGGAGGAGTTTGTTCCAAAAAAGCGGTGTGGGAGAGGTTTGGTTTCAACAGATCAGATGTGCAACAAATCACGACAATATGCAAGAAATGCGTATGCCACTTTTTAGGTTTGCTTTCACAGCCCATGAGCAGCGAGTCAACGAGTTCAATCAGTCCCATTTGAAACTGCCAAAAAAAACCAAAAAACATTTCATCATCAGATGAAAAGCAGTGGCAGACAGAAGATCCCTCTCCAAGGAGATGTTTTTCAGTGTCATCAGCGGTACCTGTAGAGCTGCTACAACTGCAGTATTGTTACAGATTAGATGGTATCCGAGAGCAGCCTCACCAGCAGCGCTGTCACTGCAACGTAAACTGGAGTAGATTTGGTCGCTATTTTATTGTTTTTTTCTTTTGGTTTAACCCACTTTGTAAAAACATCATACTGACTAGGCCGCAGGCATAAAAAGTTGGGTAGCTGTGTTAAACATAAATAAAATGGAATCTGATAATTTGATGCCAACAACACTGACTGCATTCTGTTTTTATTTACTCTTTACACAGTGTCCAAATAGTTTTGGAATCAGGGTTGTACTATAACTGGATCAGCCTCAGTCCATTGCATGTCACACCTCATTTCTCTCTCTACACATTTCCTGTCTATCTCTACACTGTTAACTTTCAACTTAAGGCAAAAAATAAAGAAATCGCTTGTTGTAAAAATAAATGCAGAGAACCAGTGGGGCGTATCCCCCACACAGACTGACTGACAAAGAGATTTCATAGTTTTCAAGGAAGAATGTAGTAATTTCTGAGGATGATAAGATTGATTTCATGCAATGTTATCCTGTACATGTTCCCTGTACCTTCTGCCTACCCCATGCTGCCAGCAATTCCATCATGTTCTGCACAAGTGGCTCACCCATCTTCTTAGAAAATGAATGGGAGGCTACCCCACTGTGTGTAGCTTCAGGCTCTTAATCGTTACTTGACAATAGGTATTGACAACATTATTAATAAAATGCCACTGGATATGGCAGATACTCTATATACTATACTACATCTGCGGTCAGCAGCACTTGACAATCTCTGGCTTCCACTAACAGTTGTCATGGGAAGTTTGCAGTCTATTTTTGCAGTGTGAGAGCACAGATAAGTATGTGTGTAAGTGAAGGTTTTTCGCCACATATATAATGGCGAATGGAGGGATAATCGCTTGAAGGGGGAGAGAGGTGATGTCCGGAGGGAGAGTCGAGGAAAACACTGTGAAATGGATCTGCTCAGGAGGAGAAATGACCTCTCCACCTCTCTCTCTCTCTCTCTCTCTCTCTCTCTCTCTCTCTCTCTCTCTCTCTCTCTCTCTCTCTCTCTCTCTCTCTC